>JACVTC010000056.1:290000-482500 GCA_016946835.1 Neocallimastix lanati (nom. inval.)
AAATAAAAAATTATAATTTATATAATATATTTTTTTGGTTTAAAGTTATAAAATAAATACCATAATATGATGAATTTGGTGCATTTCGGAAGATGTGGCGTTAATAGAATTTAATACATAAATAAATAAAATAATTATAAAAATAATAATAATAAACAAAATAATTATATAAAAAAAATAATAATAATAAATAAAATAATTGTAATGATAATAAATAAGTAATTATAATATAAAATAAATGCAAATAAGTTAATAATCAATAAGGTTTTAGATATTTAAGACATTAAATAAAACATTAAATTGCTTGAATAGTAATTTTTTATATCATTTGAATCAATGGGATATCAATGAAAGAGTTTTTAAAATTATTATAAACTTAATAATTATCATATATAGAAATATTAATAAAATATTATTATAAAAAAAAACGTTACATATATTTGAAAACCAAGATTATACACTAAATAAATAAATTTAATAAATACGATTTATGGTTGTAAGTTTTTTTATTTTTATTTTATATTATTATTATTATTATTATTATTATTTATTATTATTATTATTATTATTTATTATTATTATTATTATTATAATTATTTATTTTAATATTTTTTAAATTAAAATAGGACTTTTAATATTTAATCTTATTTAAATATAATATATATTAATTTTTGTTTTACTCTATTACTGAGTGTAGTAATAGCAACTAGAATTTTATTAAAAATAAAAGTTTTTATAAGAATATTATTTAATAACATTTATTTATATTGATATTAATAAAATTTGAAGTATATAATATTGATATTAATAAATTTTAAAAGTATATAATATTGATATTTATATCGATATTAATAAAGTTATAATTATATAATATTGATATTAATATTAATAAAACATTAATTATGAAGTATTAATATTGATATATTTAGTTTTATTGCTGATTTTAATAAAATATGAACCATTGATAAATGGAGTAATTTTAGTTGTTATTTAGTCAATAAAAAATAACTAAAAAATAATTTCTATTATGATTAGTTCAAATTTATAATTTTAATTTATAAAAGGTTAGAAAAATACTAATTTATAATAAATTAGTTTTTTTTTTTTATTATTTAAATCAAATTGGACCATTATACCATAATTCAATCATATTATTTTATATTATAACCATTATAATTAACTCTTTTTCCATACTTTTTGTAATTTTTAATTTAAATATATTATTTCATCAGTTCTTTTAATTATTTTTTAATTATTATTATTTTTTTTTCATCAAATTCCTCCAATTCTCCTCTTGTAATTATTATAAGTTAAGGATTCTACTATTTTTTTTATCAAATTCCTCCAATTCTCCTTTGGTAATTATTATAATTTAAGGATTCGACTATTTTTTTTTTTGGAAAAGGATTATTTAAGTAATTATTAAAAAATTTTGATTCGTTATATTTGTTGTATGTCTCATATTATTATAATAATTCCAATTACCCTTATGATATTTAAATATATAGTTATTTTAAAAGTATTCTAAATATATGTAATTTATAAAAGGAAGTTTTTTTTTTTTTGGAAAAAGATTATTTAAGTAATTATTAAAAGATTTTAATACGTTATATTTCTTGTATGTCCCATATTATTATAATTCCAATTATCTTTATGATTTTATGATATTTAAGTATATAGTTATTTTTAAAGTATTCTAAATATTTCAGGAAATTGTCATAATTTTTTTTTTTTTTTTTTTGTATATACTTTTAATAATAATATAAATATCAAGTATACAATTCAGAGTTAATAAAAAAAGATGAGTTATGTGTTGTATCATTTTATTCTAATGACTTTATAATAAATATATATTATTATTATTTTATTATTATTATTATTATTATTATTAGCCACTACATTATAACATAATTTTTTTTGTTTTTGCATTTCTTATGATCTTTTGTAATACCAAACGCAATATTTGTAATACTTTAATATAAAAAATTCATTAAATAATTTATTTTAATCACAAAAATTACTAATTAAATAGTTAATTATAATTTTATAACATAAAATTAAAATATTTTTCTGAATTACGAGTAAGTGTGCGAGAGAGTGATTAGATAGTTTTAAATGCATAATCAAGAATAATTATTTTTACTTTAATAAATATAAGTAATCATAATAATAAAATAAATAAATAAATAAATAAATAAATAAATAAATAAATAAATAAATAAATAAATAAATAAATAAATAATACTTCAATAAATTTAATAAATTTATCACAACAATAACTTTCTCGAACCAGGGTTATATCATTTATTTATTTATTTTAAAAAAACAAAAAATGTTTATTAAATCATTTTATTTTTTTTTAAGGTTTAGAAAATAAAATATTTATTTGATTATTTACTATTAATATTAATTTATTTATTAAATAAAAAATAAAAAAAAAAAATAAAAAATGTGTATGGAATTATTTTATTTTTTAAGGTTTAAAAGATAAAACAATTAATTAATTATTATTTATTTATTTAAGATGTATAAAAA
This sequence comes from Neocallimastix lanati (nom. inval.), assembly GCA_016946835.1. Classification (NCBI taxonomy): domain Eukaryota; kingdom Fungi; phylum Neocallimastigomycota; class Neocallimastigomycetes; order Neocallimastigales; family Neocallimastigaceae; genus Neocallimastix; species Neocallimastix lanati (nom. inval.). The sequence continues at coordinate 292,536 of JACVTC010000056.1, forward strand.
AAAAAAAATGATGTGGGGTAAAATTACTATTTTTACAACCATTTTTTGAAAATCACAACTCCCAATGTAGTTTTATAAAAGATTTATATAAATTTTTTATTTTTTTTATTTATATATTTACGAATTTATTAAATTTAAAACTAAAAAAAATTCACTGTTTCTTTCAACACCGTTGTTTTAATTTGTAATAACAAAAAGTCTTTCCAGTTATAATCCTGGAGATTGGTACTCAAGGCTAACAATACATAAGGTTTCTGGATTGGCCCTGCGACTATCTCTTGAATTTATATGGGTAATTTTTCCCTATAAATGAAGTTGGTGTTCGCTCTTTGTATCAAGTATTTCAGTTGTTAGACCATAGACCATATAATTATTAGTGTAGATAGCACTTGATTTGTGAGGGGATTAGTGTAGTTACTCCTCCCTCGATGATGGTCCAAGAGATCATTGAAAAGAAGCCTGTCGTATAAAAGCAACGTATAAGGAATATGTTTTTCATATTAGCCTTGCTTAGAGAGGTCCGCATAGACACTGAAACGGTATAGAAAAGAATCAAATGAAAATCTGATACGTTTAAGGAAAAGAGACTGGAGACTCTATTGTCTTCCCCTTTTGTTAATTAGTAAGAAAAAAAAAAAGTAATACCAAAATTTTTAATTAAAAATTTTAATTTTTCAGTAGTAAGTGAATTGTTTTTATACATTACATATAAAATATCATTTTTTATTACCAAATATAGTTATTTTTATTTTTTAATAAAACTACTATTGTTTCATCAATATTTTGAGTATCAATAAAATTTATATTTGAATCAATAAAAAAATATAATTTATTATTATTATTATTATTATAAATATTTGATGGAATTATTTACGATAATTTAATTAAGAAACCATCTTATATTTTTGTAATTTATAGATTATATTTATTTTAATTTAACAGTTGTATAAATAAATAAATAAATAAATAAATAAATAAATAAATAAATAAATAAATAAATAAATAAATAAATAAATAAATAAATAAATAAATAAATAAATAAATAAATAAATAAATAAATAAATAAATAAATAAATAAATAAATAAATAAATAAATAAATAAATAAATAAATAAGTTATAATATATTTAAAATTATTTCTAAATCTGATTATAACTTATTTAGTCTTTTTAGTTAACAAATAATTTAGAAAATATTTTATTTTTTAAAAATAAATAATTAATATTTATTAATTTATAGCAAATAATTAAATTTATATAATAAATATAAATCATCAATAATTAAATAGATAAAAAATAATCAATAATTTATATTCTTAATATTAATAACATATAATAAAAGTAAATAATAAATAATTTTTTTTTGTTTTTTTTTGTTTTTAAGCAATGGTTTTTTTAAATAATATTTTATTTATATATATATTTTAAAGATATATAATGAATATTTTATTTTATGAATATTTTAAGATTTTTTTTTCTATATTTTTAAGATGTATAAACCTCTTTAATTTTTAAATGTTTCTTTTATTTTATTTTAAATTCTTTTTATAAATTTCGATAATGATTTATTTTTTTTTTTTTTTAAATATATATATATTTAAAAAATATTTTATTTTTTAAAATAAATAAAAATAAAAAATAATAAAAATAAAAAAAATCTTTAATATATTAACTAATTTAACATTATTTATTATAATTATTTATTTATTAATTTATTTATTAATTTATTTACAATAATTTTGAAACGCCACATTTTACGAAAAGCAACTTTCCGATATACAACTTTCCGAAACACCCAATAAATAAATAAATATATAAATAAATAATAAAATAATTAAAAAAAATATAATATTATTGTGGAAAAAACTTTTTAATTTTTCCTATTTTAGAATTTTTTTTTTCTTTCTTCAAAATAATGAACAATTCCAAAGTAAAATAAATAAATAAAATTTTTAAAGTTTTTTAGATAAAGATACATAATTACTGAGCAACAATAAAAAATTAACTATAACGATTAATTCTATTGAATATAGAACAGATATTACAATAGGAAATAAAGTTAAATATTGCTTTTGATAATAGGAAATTATACTAATTAGAAAAATATGTACACTTTTAAAGAAATTTGGTTATTACCTATTTTTGATAATTTTTTTTTTTTATTTTAAACAAAAATATTTATATATATAAAATTTACCATAACTACATTCAATTATATAACTTTTTTTCTTTTTTTTTTTTCTTTAAATATTTTTATTTTCTTTTTTATTTTCATCTGTATTATTAGATTCAATCGTCTCTTTTTTTTTTTTTTTTTTTTTTTTTTTTTTTTTTTTTTTTTTTCATTTCCTTTTCATTTTTCCTATTTTTATCTTTTTAATTTCTTTTGACTAATCATAAATAGATAATCTTTTTCCTGAAATAGTTAAAATACGATCTTCATTTAATTCCATCATCACCTTGTTCTTTTGTCATTTTAAGTAAGTAAATATGAATTATTTTCATCTTCCTTAAGATTAATTTTTTTTGAGAAAAATCATCAAATTGAGAATTTTTATTATTATTTTATGCTCTTGATAATTATTTTTCTAAAGTATTATATGTATATTTTGTAATGATTATGACAATGGAAGTAATTATGAAGATGATCTAAACTGAAAAAATAATATATTTTAATGAAAGATTAATTAAAAAAAATCATCTTCAAGAATCATTAAATAAAGAGTTTTCAATTGAAACAAGGGTAGAAATGTAAATATATATTTTTTATATTAAATTATTTAATAATTAAATTTTTAAATATCTTTTTATAAGTGATTACTTTTTATAATAATCTAAATATATATATATAAATGTCAAAATACTAAGTGAAAATGGAATTAAATAAAGAGAATCTATTTATGAGAATTCAAAAGGAATTAAGAAGATAAAAATAAGAAAAATACAATGGAAACTGAAAATGATAATAATAGTCAAGAAAAAACAAGTAAAGAGACTATTGAATCTAATAATATAAATAAAAATATAGAAGAAAATAAAATATTTAAAAGATGTAGTTATGATAAATTTTCAAAATCATTTAGTAATTTTGAGGATACTAATCTTGAAAATATCAAAAGTTATATTTAATAAAACCTAACTATTCAAATTCAATAAAATTAATAATCAAAAATATTACAATACTAAATATTTGAAAATATAATTATTTTGCTTCTATGCTATCATTAAAATTATCAGTATTTATCAGATTTTAATTATTGTTTTTAATGGTTAACATTAAACTATTATTTACATTAAAAAGAATTTAATAATGTTATAATTTTATTTTTCATATTTTTCATAAAGATCTATTAATATATTAATATTATAGATATTTTATTTTATTTTCTATATATATTTACTTTAAAATCATATATATATATATAATAAAATAAATATAAATTGATATTTTGCTTTATTTATGAATTATTACTTCTGTTTTTTTTTTTTTTTTGGTATATTTATTTTATATTATTATTATTGTTATTATTAACATTGATTTTATTATTTAATATGAGTATTTTATTGACAAATTAATATAATTTTTATTTTATTTTATTTTATTTTTTTGAATTTAACAATGATGAATAATAAAATAAATATAATTTTTTATTATATATTTATATTTGTATTTATTTATGTAAATTTATTTATTGCCTATATATTATTTATGGTATTTATTTATTCATTCATTTGTATTTATATATATATAATTAATACAAAATATTTAAAAATATTATGTTAAAAAAAAAAAAAATTAAATTTGTATAATTTGTAAATTAAAAACAAATTTTAAAATATATTATTTAGTTAAAATAATCGACATAATATTTGTTATGCAAGGATAATATATTTATATTTATATTTTAAAAAAAAACAAGAACAAAAAATAAAAAAAAAAAAAAAGAAAAAATCAGAATTACACAAGGCAAAATTGTCAAATAATATTAGTTAATCTATAACCAATAATTTCTTATGTTAATAATATAAAATTTTAAGTTTATAATTAAAAAAAAAAAATTTTTTTATTGACTAAATTTGGATTTATGTCAACTACTAATTACCAAAAACGTTTTTTTTTTGTTCTGATTATTTTACTTAACAATAATAACAATAATAAAATTCTGGCTTTAACCATGATAAATTTTTGATATTTAATTAAACCTAAATTAAATAATGGTGAAAAATTATCCTAATAGTATATTAATTATAAAAAAAAAAAAAAAAAAATTAGTTAGTGATAAACTAATGTTAACATTTTTATGATACATAATTTTTAATAATATTCAATAAATTAAATTAATTTTAAAATATATTATTTATATATAATATATTTATATTTATATATATTAAAGAGTTAAGTGAAAAGTTTATTAAGAATTATGAAATATTTTATTTATTTATATTTATTTTGAAATATATAAAATAAGAGTAAAATCCCTTCAAAATAAAGTTCAATAATAAATAAGTAAATTATAAAAAAAAAAATAAATTAAAAAAAATAATTAAATAAATAAAAAAAATAAGTAAATAAATTAAGTAAATTTAAAAGAAAATTCATAAAAAGTAAAATCGACTAGAACATATAATACAAAATGGCAGATATTAATCCAATTGAAGAAAAAACTTTTTCTTCATACATTCACGATAAAAAAAATAAAGAAACATGGAAAAAGACTTTATTATGGATTGCTGCACTCGTAATAGGTATAGTATTAGGATTATTGGGTGTTGATTGGCTTAATAAGTTAATGGATTTTATTGCAACGGTCTATACCAGGTTATTCAAATTATTGGCTGTACCTACAATCGTATTATCAGTAATTACAACTTTTGCTACTTTTGGTTCGAAGGGATCTGGAAAGATCTTCGGACATACTATAGTATATACATTATTGACAACCTTTTCAGCAGCTATTGTAGCAGCTGTGCTTTTTGTATTGATATCTCCTGGTAATCTTCCTGCAGATCTCATCAGTAAGGGTGACAGTACTGTAAAAGAGGAAACCAAAGACAATGAGTCATATTATAATCATATACTTGGTGTTATACCAGACAATATCATTCGTCCATTCCTTGAAGGTAATGTACTTTCTTTATTGATTCTTGCTTTTGCTGGTGGTATTGGATTGTCAAAGCTTTCTGAAAGTGAAAATAAGGATGCTCTTATTAAGATTCTTAAGGGTCTTCAGGAGTTACTTTTCCTTCTTATCCGTGGACTCATCTGGACTCTTCCTCTTGGTATCATAGCTTTTGCAGCCCAATTATCAGCCCAATTATCTGCAGGTATCGTAGCAGACTCAATCGGAAAATATGTCATCGTAGTTTTGGTTGGAAATGCTATTCAATTCTTTATTGTATTACCAATCTTCCTTCTTATCCGTAGATTGAATCCTATTCATGTATTTAGAAAGATGACACCTGCCCTCTTAATGGCACTCTTTACTAAGAGTAGTGCAGCTACTTTACCTGTCACTATGAATACTGCCGAACAAAGATTAGGAGTTAAGAGTAAAATCGCTCGTTTTGTATTACCTATTTGTACAACTATCAATATGAATGGTTGTGCCGCCTTTATCCTTGCAACCTCATTATTTGTATTAAAGAATGGAGGTACAACAATTAACTTTTTAACAATTTTATTGTGGATTCTTATCTCAGTTGTATCAGCTATTGGTAATGCTGGTGTACCTATGGGATGTTATTTCTTGACATTATCATTGATGACTGGTGTTAATGCTCCTGTTGGTATTTTAGGTATTATCTTACCAATTTACACTATTATTGATATGATCGAAACCGCTGAAAATGTTTGGTCAGATTCATGTGTTTGTGCTATGGTTGATCATGATATAGAATAAAAAAAAATTATTTTAATTCATAGTAATAAAAATAAAAATAATAAAAGAATAGATAGGAATAAGATTTACTATTTATTAGACTAATTTTGGAAATTTAAATTAAAAAAAAAAAAATTAAAAAAAAAAAAAAATTAAAAAAAAAAAAAAAATTAAAAAAGAATTAAAAAAAAAATTATTTAATATTAAAGATTTATTTATTATAATTTTACACAAATACACAAATATTTAAGTTAAATATAATCTCTATTGTTCAATAAAATAATTTAAACTCTATTATCCAATAAAATAATTAAACTCTATTATTCAATAAAATCATTTAAAATAATTTAAACTCGTTTATTTATAAAATAAATAAATAAAAAATATATAAAAATAATCATAAAATGACAAATTATATTTTATTTAATTATGTGTTAGTTTTTATATAAAAGATTATTTTAATAAATCTTAATAAAATATTATTTATTTTTCCTTTCTATTCTATTAATAAAAAAGTTTATTATCTTTACAAAAAAAAAAAAAAAAGCAGTATAGTATTCGTTTTTTATTTTTAATACATCTTAGAGTTAAGAATCTCCTAGATTTAACTCTATGAAAATATAAAATCAACTAAAATACGCGTTTTTAATATTTTTATCCTATATTAAATATAATAAATACTATTTCATTCATTTTAATACATTTTTTTCATTTTTATATTTTTTTTTCATTTTTCATTTCATTATTATCTTATTATTATTATTATTATTATTATTATTATTATTATTATTATTTTTTTTTTTTTTTTTTTTTTTTTTTTTTTTTTTTTAAATAAAATATTTATTTATCTGTCTACATTTAATTTTTTTTATTAATTTTAATATTTCATATTCTTTTAAAAAGAATGTACTGTAAATAATATATTCTTTATTACTTTAAATATCTTATTTATAATTAATCAATAATAATAGTAAATTAATAATTTGCTAAAACATATAAAATAAAATTTTATTTATTAATATTTCTTTTCATAGTTTTAATACCTATACTATTTTTCCATAATATATATAAAGAAATTTATAGTAAGTTCATTAAATCTATGTTATTTAATTTAAAATGCTTGATTTTTATATTAATATTTATTTAAAATTTTTATATAAATATTTTTATTAAACAATAAAAATAATATAAATATGTTAAAAAAAAAAAAAAATAGAAGTTTTTCAAATCATTTAATAATTTAAAGCAAATAAATGATATTAATATGATATTTATTAATAAAAATATTATTGAATAAAAAAAAAAAAAAAATAAAAAAAATTGTTTTTGTTTTTGTTTTTATTATATATATTATATTTAACTGTACTTTATTATAATAATATTATAAGATATATATATTTATTATAAATTTAAATAAAGGAAAATAATAAATTGATAATTTTTTTTTTTTTCATTGACAGTTTAACCTAATTGATTTTTAAATTTTTCAATAATTTCAATAATAATGTTGTTTTCATTACTCTTATGGTGAGGATCATGAGATCGCTTAATTTTAATTTCTTCTAAAAAGTATTCCAAATGGCCAATAAGTAAGATGTGTTCATTATCGGAGGAAGAAAAACTATTTTTAGAAATTTTTTTCAGAATAATAATCAGACCATAATTGGCCAATATTCTTCATTAACAATTAATTGGGAATATGGTTCCATGTCATATTGTATGATATTTTTAATATTTTTGGATTGGCGAAAGAGTTTAACAAAAGACGTTTAAAATCAAAGAATTTTTGAAGTTGTTTGAAAGATATTTTTTTTCTTTTTCTGAATATGCAATTCTTCTTTTTGATTCATATTCCATATAATTATTTCTTATTTTATAGTAATAATCGATTATACCATTTCTTTCATTTTCAAAGCTTGGATGACTTATGAATGACATGACAAGTAATTCTTTAACAAAAGATTTATCTTTGGAAAATATTATTTTTTTCTCTTCCTTGTTGACCTTGTCTTCCTGCTCTACCAATTCCTTGAAACTCTACTCTAGAATTTAAAGGGAAAAATCTAAAAATCACGTATAAACCCCCAACATTCAAAGCTTCCTTACTTAATATAATATCTGTTCCTCGTCCTGCGGCGTTGGTAGAAATTAATATATTACCAAGTTGTCCAGCTTTTTCAAATATATAATCTTCCTTTTCCTTTTGAGCATCATTTAATACAAATGGGTTCAAACCGAGATTCTTCAGCAAATATGAAAACTCTATACTTTCTTGTAAACTTTCTAATAGAATTAACATGAGTTGTTTCACAATATTATCCATAATTATTTCTATTATACGATTTATATTTAAGTGTTTTGCTTTCATAAACTTCTGCTTCCTCTATAACTAATTTTTCTTCAAAATTTCTTGGTAAGGTATATAAATCGACGTCATATATTTTACTAATTTCTTTTTTTTGTTCTATTTCTTCTCCAATAGTTCCAGTTAGCCCAAAAAGAGTTTGGTAGTTTTGGAAATAGGCAGGGTGTGAAATACATCCAATAATTGATGATTCTTCCTCAGGAATCAATCCCTCTTTTACTTCAATAAATTCATGTACACTTCCACTTAATCGACAACCATGTTGAATTCTACCTGTGTCACTTGAAATAAGTTGTACTTCCTTTTTTTTGTAACTATTCATTGAATCCTACAATGTAATCTTTATTTATGGTATTTCTCAAGGCTTCCTTTGCCGCTTGAATCTAATTTTTTTTTTTTTATCTTTAATTTGAAGTAATTCGTTTTGATGAATATCTCCTTCATATTGATTTATAATTTCTCTTAATTTAGTAACAGTAGGGAAAACTGTATTATTAGCATAATTAAATATTGGAACGTATACCCAATTATAATGATATTTTGATGTATATGTAATTCGAGCACTATTCAAGGCAGTATCTAAGAACGAGTTATCACATTCGTCAATAATAGCGCTATGATATTTTCTTTTAACTAATTGATTTCTACCTAGTGGTTAATGTGAGGATCACTGAATGACTGAATGGCTTTCATTATTATTTTGGGTAACTTTTTATGATATTTAGTCTTTTTACAAAGTTCTTGGTAACAATCAATTCTTCCAGAATAAAGTACCGTATAATAGCAATTATTTCAGTAACAGTCGGTAATAGTGGTAGTAGCATTTTTTTTTTTAATAATGATTTAGTACATAAAATTGAATTAATGGAAGAAAAATGGAGAGGTGTTTTTCCATCTGGTCTTTGAATATCAATGTAGGGAATAATCATATCAGTTTTAAGTAACTTTTTTAAGTATTCGTCATTGGAATTTTGACAAATAATATGTAAAAAGGACTGTTACTGTTCTTTTTATCCAATATATCCATTTTACCAGTTAATAATAATATCCTCTTAGCAATGTTAGGCATATTATATAAGCAAGTGTAATATAAATAAGTTTTATTGAGTTCATTTGTGTAATTGATATCACCTATTTTATGTGGATGATTCAATAATAAATTGAGCATATCTTGGTCTTTATTTAATAATGCCATTAAAAATGGAGTCATACCATTGTATGATGGTGTGGAAAAATCAGATGCATTTAATTTTATTAGTTTTGAAACCATGTTTATATTACCCGTGGTTACAGACATTAATTCTATTGATATACCCGAATATGATTTTGATTGAAAATCGGTTTCTCCTATAGACTAGTAATCGCACAATAAAGCTTTATATTGTCCAATGGACAATCCTAAATAATCCTTAATATCTGTGTATTTTTTATTTATAACTGAAGTAATTAATTTGCTTTTATTAATAACATAATTATATTTAACCAAATCACTTAAAAGATCACCATGAACTGGGGAATTAATTATTTTGGATTCAATACAGCAGTAGTCATTGTTATTATTATTAATTATACTTTGATATAAATCTTCATCAATGATATCTTCAATTAAAATTAAATTTTTATTCATATCAACACAACATCCTCCTCTTAATTCTAACTTGAATACTGAATCAGAAGATATATTAAAAGCTAAGGATTGTAATTTCAATTCATAATCAAGATTTATGGCACTAATTACTTCTTCTTGTAGTCCATTAATTTAATAGGGAAAAACATACTTAACCATATATAATAGAAAATTATAGATTTTCATACGAGAGACTCTTAATTGAGATTATAATTTGAAAATTTAACAAATAAAACTCTAGGCATTTAGTAATGTAGTATATCTATATATAAAGGAATCCACTCTGTGATAAACTATTTCCACCCCATGAATATACAAAACACAATTTAATAATATATATTGCGAAAATTTAAATAATCATATATTAGATAATGATTCTTTTTAAACAACGAAACACATTATTTAAAGTATAGTTATTTTAGTGTGTATTTATACATGTTAAACACGTATATATAAATTAAAACTGCAATAATAGAGGAGACAATATATCTGAGATCCCATACAAAATAATTTAAAATATAATACCCTAAATATTCCAGGGAATAAAATATAATGGTAATTCCTAACGTGAAATGGGTACATTCTAACAATAATAGTATTATTAAACTTAACGAGAAATAGGTTTAGATAAAAACTAATTCAATATAATCATAATTCAAACCTTTGTAATGAAAGGTATAATAAAATAATAAATATAACTTTGAGTTATATACGAATGGATGATGCTTATCCATCTACAAACTAATTTTACTGATTGAAAAGTGTTTTAAAGTTACAATCGTTAAACTTCTATCGTTAATATTTTAATGGTGAGAAAATTCAAATATATGAAATCCTTTTAAAATTTGGATTAAAGGGAGAAATAGACAAAATAAAACAAAGAACATTAATATCAAAGAAAATTTCTTAATTGATTTTTTGTGCTGATTATTTAAAATTAATATTTATCTTGGTAATGAATAAAAAGAGCCTAAATAGAGAAATTTAGTGAAGATTGGAATATAAAAAGAAATTAACTGAAATATTAAATCTTATTAAATTATTTACTAATAAGTTTAAATGGTTAGAATAATACAATTAGTTATAAATGTAACCAATTTTAATACCTCATGATTTTTAAAATGCACCGATTTATAATTAAAAATTTATTTTAATTAAAACTACAAAGGGAAATTATATAAAAGTAAGGGCTTATCTTCAAAGAGATTATAAATAAAAGTGATGTGAAACCGAATATATAAGAGGCATTCACAAAATAAGTTTTAATTTATTATATAATGTTGGTAATAATATATCAACTGCATTTAATAATAGACTTTCAAAATCTATATTATAAAATGATAAATAATTTTATCTATATTTAGTATAAAAGTAAAGATATATATATATATATATTTTTTTTTTTTTTTTTTTTTTTTTTTTTTTTTTTTAAATATATATGATATATTTATCAAAAAAAAAAAAAAAAAAAAAAAATATTACTACTATCTTTTTTTAAATTTCCTTTTTACAATATTAACATGTGTCATATCCATGATAATATGAATAATAAATAAAATTTATTGGTTTAATATTATTTGATATGATTTTTAAGAATTTCTAAATATTAATATGAATAGAGTATACAGAAAAAACTTTTATTCTTTAAATTTGTTTAAAATATTTTTTAATTTATGTATTTACGATCATCTTTTTTTTTTTTGTTCAAAATATATTACAAAAAAAAAAAATTTTTAATTATAAAAAAAAAAAAAAAAGTAATTTTTAAATATTTAATCTTTATTGATAGAAAACTTTAATAACCTAAAATAAAACTACCAAATTACCAAATTTTGTAAAGATTCACAGATATCTGAAATAGTAATATTAAATTATTTAATATTTAATATTTTATAACTGAAAATAAAAACCGATAGTAAAATCCATTTATTTTATTATATCAAGAGCAATATTTTAAGTAATTTTTTTTTTTCAATCTTTCTAGTCATTCTTTATATCTTTATATTTATTAATTGAAATTTATTATTATAATAACATGTAATTGGAAAGTATTATATTTTAATCTAATATACATTATTTAAAAAAATATGTTTAAAAAATATATTATTACAAAAAAAAAAAAAAAAAAACAATAATAATCATAGATATTATTATTGTAATTTGTTATTATTTTATCTTATTTTGAATAGTTGATCATCACTATGAGTATGTGAATCAAGAAAATATATTTGACATTGATTCAAACTTGAACAAATATTTTTGTTTGGATATCAAATTGATTTTTTTTTTTTTTTTTTTTAGTTTGCCTTATTATATTGATATATGTATAAATTTTTTGAATTTGTTTAATATTTTTAATTATAGAAATTGTTTAATTTTGAACTTAATATTGCTTTGATGAATTGATATTAATATAACTTATATCAATTAGATTGCATCATAATTAAGATTATTGAAAGATAAAATAAAATTTTCATAAAATAAATAAAAAATTGCAACTTATTAATATAATATCTAGTTATAAATTAATTTATAATATTGAATCTGTATTAGTTCTGACAATTAGTGCTTACTACCTTAAGCCATAATGATAATTATTATTATTTTTGTAAATTACTTTTTTTCATAGTTTTATTTCAAAAAATTAAAAATTTAATAAATTCAAAAAAATAGATTCATAGATAATAACTATTACAAATTTCACAATTAGTAATTAATATTATTATTTGATTTTATAACAAAATGGATTAATTAAATTATATATCGAATTATTATTCTTCATAAAATTTTGTTATAAAAAATAAAAAATTCCTATAAATAATAAAACATAATGCAATCCATATACATTCTCACTAACACTAAGACATCTGTCTTGATAACTACATGTATGAATACATATTTTTGAAGAACATTTAGTGATTTCTTCGCTTGTTTACTACAACGCATATAAGAAGATTTTTCAAAAGATTTAACCTCATAGATATTATCACAATATATGATTGGGGCTTTGTCATTAAAAATGCAATTATTATTAAAACATTAAAACATTTATTATATAGACATTGTAAATCTTTAGTTTAATTAAAATATGTGCATTTATCTAATGAATAGTTTTTATCCTTATATTTGTTTAGTTTAACAACGGCTAAAGTGTATGTTTTAGTAATATATCTAGTAATATTTCCGTTAATATCAGGAATTTTAATAAAAATTGGTTTAGTACTATATCCAGTTTCAACATAAATATTATCTTTACAATAAAAAGCAGTACAGTATTCGTTTTTTATTTTTAATACATCTTAGAGTTAAGAATCTCCTAGGTTAAACTCCATGAAAATATAAAATCAACTAAAATATATAAAACATTTTTAAATTAATTATATTAAATCATTACTAGTTTACAAAAAAAAATATACATAAATAATTAATTTATTTATTTAAAATGATTATTTTCTTCAACATTTCTTTACAAAACAAAATGTATCATATATATATAAAAAAACAACAATTAATTACAGTTAAATATATTTTATAGAATAAATTTATAAAAAAATAATATGCATAAATATATAATTTACTTTTTTAAAAAGATTATTTTCTTCAACATTTCTTTACAAAAAAAAAAATGTATCATATAAAAGAAATAAATAATAATTAATAATAATTATTAACTTATGTAATAATTTCCTTGTTTAAAAAAAGAAAAAATTTAATAATACTTCAATTGTATAGATTTGAAGTGCTTGAACCATATTGTTATGATGTAATGTAATATAATGTAACGTGTAACATAGTTTTTATAATTGAACAAACAATTCTTTATAATAAAAAAAAAAACTACCGTTAATAATTAATTGAAAATTAATTGGATAGTTTTATTGTTGAACCATAATATTAACTTATTTGGTAATTTTATTTTATTCATAAAAGTTTAATACATTAATATAATATTCAGTTGTATTTATATTAATTTAATTTCTATTCTATTTACAAATAAAGTAAAAATATTTCTTATACTTGAGAGAAAAAAAAATGACATTTAATATATATATATTATAAAAAATTTATTAATATGAAACTTTTTACAAAATATTTATATCTAATATACATGTTAAAATTAAAAAGATAAGAAATTAAAATTATATATTACAATATATTAAAATAAATTAAAAAAAAACATCAATAGTAATGTATATTAAAATAATATTAATATATTATATCATGTATAATTATTTATATTACTATTTTTAATTATATTAAAATTTATTATATTACCAATTTATATTTGTTAATTATAATTTATTATATAGTATATAAGAAAATAATATGAAAACCAATTATTCAATATATAAATAGTATATAATTAATGAATCATGAATAATGAATCATGAATAATAAATAATAAATAATAAATAATAAATAATAAATAATAAATAATAAATAATAAATAATAAATAATAAATAATAAATAATAAATAATAAATAATAAATAATAAATAATAAATAATAAATAATAAATAATAAATAATAAATAATAAATAATAAATAATAAATAATAAATAATAAATAATAAATAATAAATAATAAATGATAAATAATAAATAATAAATAATAAATAATAAACAATAAACAATAAAAATTAAATAAATAAAAAAAAATTAAATAATAAAAATAAACTAATAAATGATAGATAATAGTATTGAATAGTCCAATAAAATTGATGGTAACCATTTCATATTAATATTTTCCTTCTATTTCAATATTTCAATAGCAAGAAATCCACTATTTTATTATTTTTTATTTTCTTGTTGTGTCATTTGAAACTTTTAATATTATTTAATTATGTTTTTACGTTAAACAGTTTCAGATTATCTTATTTTTTGAAGATTTTACAATATCATTATTATTATTTTAATTATACTATTATTATTATTATTATTTTAATTATACTATTATTATTATTATTATTTTAATTATACTATTATTATTATTATTATTTTAATTATATTATCATCATTATTATTATTTTAATTATACTATTATTATTATTATTTTAATTATTTTTATTATTATCATTATTATTATAATTATTATAATTATTATTAATAACATTTTATTTCTACGTATATTATATAATTAATATTTTGTTAATTTTGGAATTAGGAAATTGGAAAATTAAAAATAATAATATTAAAAATTTAGAAAATATTTTATTTTGTAGTTATTAAACTAGTATTATACTAAATATTAGATATAAAGTTAAGAGTAAGATTTTAAGAATTAGATTTTGTTATACTAAATACTAGATATAAAAAAGGTATATTGTAAGAATAACAATAAATTGAAATTTTATATATTGAAAACTTTATTTTTTTTTCCCCTCATATATCTAAATAAGTATATGAACTATTTATTTATTAGTTATAACTACTACCTTACTATTAAAACTAATATTTTTTTTACTAATATTATATATTAATGTCAGGAATTTATGGTTTATTAATATAAAAACTTTCATATTTTATGATAAAGAGTTACTAGAGCTTTAATTATTCTAAATTAAATACTTTAATACCATTACATTGTGGCTTGTTCATTATTTATATTATAATATTTTTCAATATATTTAAATCATATATTTCACAAATTCTAACAATTAATCATTCTATTTATTTATTTATTTATCTGTTTGTTTATTTATTTATATGCTTATTTATTTATTAATAACAAATATATCAAGAATAATTTTTTCTAATAACTTAAATTAATAGTGATAAAAAACCAATTATGATTATTATTATTCTTTTTTAATAAAATAAAGTTTTTGCTTTTTAATATATATTTATATAAATTATTTATATTGAAATAAATAACATTTTATATAAAAATATATTATTTTAATATAATTTTATAAATTAAATAAATTAAATTATTTTTATTATTAATATATTTATAATTCAATTTATTTTTTTACCTTCTTTTCAAATTCCAAAAATTAAAAACAAAAATAAAAACAAAAAAAAAAAAAAAAAGGAAACTTCAAATTTTATATTTCTTCTTTACTTTTTGATAATTTTATTAAATTAATAATAAAACTATTATTTATTTTAAAGATAATAATATTTTTTTTTAAAAAAAATAAAGTAAAAATATATATAAATTTAAAATAAATATATAAATTTAACAATTATTAAATATAATTATTAATAATTAAAATCAAATATATAGAAAAGCCTTAAAAACAAATAAATAGAAAATATTTATATTTAAAATTATCAATAACGAATAAATTCATTATTATTATCTATAATTATAAAAAAAAAAGAAAAACAAAAAATAAATAAAAAATATATATTATATTTTCATTTATTTGTTTTTATACATCTAATTTATTTTAAATGTTATTGTTTAAATTATATTATTTATAAATAAATTAATCGTTTAACTATTATTTATTTTTTTATTTAAAAGATTTAATTTAATTTATTTTAAAGTCATATATAAACATTAATATCCTATCCTCGGAATAAATAAAAAAAAGAAATTCCCCTTCTCGAAATCTCAAACAAAAAAAAAAAAATATTTAATAACATTATAATTTCAACCATTATTAAAATAAAATCATTTTAGATAATTGATAATTTAATAAATAAACTAATTATTTATAAATAATGTTATTTATATGAAATACTTTATAACAATAACTTAAAATACAAATAAATAAACAAATAATTATTTATAAAAAATATAAATAAATAAAAATAATATCAGAATAACATATAAAATATAGTAAGAAAAAATATAATAAAAATAAAATCTTACAGTAGTAAACAAAATAATAATAATATATATATACATATCATCAATAAATTTATATTATTATTATTTTGGATTATTTTGGCTAAATAAATTTAAATTTAATAGTTTAAATTGTATAATAATTACAACTTAAATAATAATAAATATTTTTTTGTAAATTGTTTGTTAAATATCAAAACTAAAATATAATAAAAAAAATAATAAACAATATTCATAATTATTTAAAATTTTTTATAATAATTAATTCCAAATAACGAAAACAAAAACAAAAACAAATAAAATAAAAATAAAGCAAAAAGAATAATAAATAAAAAATATTTATTGAGGTATAATAATAAAGTAAATATAGTATAATATTTTGATAATATTAAAAAAAAATTGGTAAATTTTATCAATAATAAATATAAATTATTAAAAATTATAATTTTGAAGAGAAAAAATTAAATATATTTCTAATATTATAATCAACAAATATTTTCAATTAATAATTCCTAATTGAAGATAAAAAAAAGAAGAAATTTAAAAAATTCAAATTATATCAAATTATATTATAAATTAGGTTTCCAAAAAATATAAATTATTTTTTGATTATAATTTAAAATAATATATTTTAAAGCTAGGATTAAATTATATTAAAGTTTTTTATATAGATATTTTTATTATTAATTAATAATGACAGAACAAAAAGCTAAAAAGGGTGGTATTACAAAAATGTTCAAGAAGAATATTTTATCACCCTGTATTAAAGGTCCAAAAGTAAAAGAAACTAGAAAGCATGATAAGCATGATTTAGATGGTATTGATAATGGTACAATGTCATTTGATACCTCAAAATATTTAAAAAAGAATAATACAGATCTTGATACAATAAATACTAATTTCAATTCATTAAATAGTCGTCGTTCAAATGTAAAAACTGAATCGCCACTTAGTGCAGAAGCGGAAACCCCTGAATCTTATTTAAAAAGAAAAACTTCAGCTAAAAAAATGGATAAAGGAAAGGGAAAAGCTGAATACAGTGATAATGAACAGCCAGAAATAAAGGATGTTGAATCAAGTGATTCAGAAGATGATATTCCACTCTCTCAAATTACTAAAAATAAAAAAACTCCAGTTCTTCCACCAAAGAATGAAATTACTGATGATAAAAAACCAACAATTTCAATGCCAACTCCAGTTGGATCTAAGGTTGGTGAAAATTTAATTAGTATTCCAGCTAAAATGGAACCAACAAAGATTGATATGGCTTCTCATATTGATGAAGAAGTTGCTAATCAAGGAATTCCAATGCCTGTTCCAATTGAATCAGCTATTGTTGAAGAACCGTTAAATACGGAAAATTCTACTTCATCTGAATATGTTGTTGAAGAAATTGTTACCGAAGAAATTGTAGATGGTAAAAAGAAAATTACCAAACAAACAATTACCAAAAAAACGCCAAACTCAAAGCAATCAGAAGAAAAACAAACTCTTAAAATGCCAGTTGCCGTAGGTTCAAAGGCCGAAAAAATTGAAATTCCTGCCAAAATGACTGCAACTAAAGTTGAAACAACTCTTGATACTGAGGGTATTGTAGAAATGCCAATGGCTCTTCCACAACCTTCTATTACTAAGACAGATACCAATACTTCTAATCAAGTTCCAAATTTAGTTGAGGCTGAACTAGGTTCTCCATTGTCCCAAGTTGTCAGTAATAACGAACAAGCTTCAACTCTCGTTTCAATGCCAACTGTTCCAGTTGTTCCAGTAAATAATGCTCCAGAAAGTCAAATTACTGGTAATTTAGTTGATTCACCAAAAATGGACGAAGAATTACCAGTTCAACATACTGAACCAGGTTTTAATATTGTTGTTAATTCAGAAAGAATTGAATTTGGAAGTGTTCCAAGACCACAAGAAAACAAAACATTAGTTAATTCTGATGAAATAATTAAAACAGTTGAAGCTGGATTTAATATTAATGCTACCCCTGTCCCAGTTGGAAACAATAGTCCAGCGGCTATGCCAATGCCAATGCCAATGCCGGCTGCCATGCCAATCCCTACTAATGGAAATATTAATAATGGTATTGATTTAGCTGCTCCACCAATTCCAAACTTAGTAAATAATGATGATGAAGTTAGAGTAGCTGCTCAACAAAAGGGCTACTTAGATATTCCACAACCTTTACCACCAAGTACCTTTGAAGAAAGTGATAATGATGATAACAGAAGTGATATCAGTCATGGCAGTAGAAAGAAGATGGTTAATTCTCCAAAGGTTTTAACGATTGATGAAGAATTAAAACTTAAAGAACAATTAGAAGAAAAAGAAAGAATAGAGCATGAAGAAGCCATAAGTAACGTTAAACCATTAGATCAAATTCCAATGCCAAAAACTCCTTCAACTTACTTTAAAAATAATAATATTTCTAATAATGAAGAATCTAAATCTTCTGAAGAAATAATACAGATTCAGACCCCAGTAATTGTACCTGAAAATGTTAAAACTGAAAATGTAAATGTAAATGATCCAGAAATAGTGGAGTCAAAAAAAATGAAACTCACTGTTGTTAACAGTGATGAAAATTCAGAAAAAAGTGATGATATTGTAAATGAACCAATTAAAAAAGAAATTAAAGAAGTTGTTACTGAAACTAAAGAAGAAGTTATAACTGAAACAGAAAAACCAAGAGAACAATTGATTGAAAATGGAAGTGAAAATGTAAATATGGAAAATAAACCAGAAGTTAAAAAGAGTGAAAAACCTGTAACTGAAGCTAAAGTTGAAAAATTAAATGTACCAGTAACTGAAGCTGAAACCGTACCAAATAATTATGCTTCAAGTGAATTTAGTTTCCAAGATTCTCTTATGGGTAGTTTAAAAAGAAATAATGGTGCTAAGAGTATTAAGAGTTTCTTTGGATTCAGTAAAAAGGATAAAAAGAATAAGAAGGATAAAAAGAATAAGCAAAAGGAAGAAGATATTACAGAAATTCCAGAATTCCCAGAAAATAATTTAAAGATCAACGTTACTTCAAAGAATTCTGGTAAAGAATCACATTCTCCATTTTCATCGTTCAAACGTTTAGTTTCTCCACTTGCTAATCCAAAACGTCGTAAGAGTAATGCTTCCATAAGCTCTTTCAAATTAAAGAAAAATAACACTACTTCTAGCGTACCACCAGAAATTCCAGCTAAAGATAATAAGGTAAATGTTGAAAAACCAACACCAATACCAGATGTTGAAAAGAAGGAAAAGAAGGAAGTTGATAATGATGATAAAGCTTCTATTCATAGTTCAGTTAGTAGTGCTAGTGAAAGTTCTGTTTCATCAGTCTCATCATCTTCTTCTGATGATGAAGTATTAGGTAATATTGTAAATAAAAAAACTAATGATGCTACTTCTACTGTTCCAAAGACTGAATCCATCCCAATAAATAATGTTAAGAAACCTTTAAGTGAAGACAATTTAACTAGAAATTATACCAATGGTAGTGTTGAAAATGATGATTTCGTATCTATTATGATGGTTCAACGTATGCTTTCATCCTCAGTAGATCGTTCAACATCACCAATTCCCGATGTTCCTTCCCCACTTGTTAATCCATTCAATTTTGTCGATTTAGAAACTGAAAGAAGAAAGTCTTACTCTAAACCAAAAGCTGTAGTTACTGCTGTTAACCCACTTGCTAGGGAAGATACCGTGGATTCTCCAAGAAGTACAATTATTTACAAATTTGAAGATAAACCAAAATTCGAAAGACCAAGCTTTTATAAACACGATTTAGCTTCAAGATCTGTAGGTAGTTTACCTTTATCTAAAGAAAATAAAGAAAATCTAACCTCAACTAAGAAAGCTTCTGATTATTCTCCACAACAAAGAATGATTGAATTAAATCTTGATAATTCTATTGTTATTGAGGATAAAGAAAAGACTGATGATAATACTGAAGAATCCAAAAATAGAAAATCAAGTCTCTATGATACCAATTTAAAACAAATGTTTGATGATATTCATAATTTATCATTAGATGATATTGCTACTCGTTACACAAAACCAAGTATGATTCAATGTGATATTGGACCTTCATTTTTGGATGAAGTATTGGGAAGTTTATCTATGGATCATTAATAAATTACAAAAAAAAAAAAAAAAAAAGGGGGAAAAAAAAATAAAAAAGTAATAATAATAATAATTTTTTAAGTTTTTTTTTACTTTCCTTTTTTCTTTTTTTTTTTTTTCTTAAAAAATAATTGTCTTCTACGTTTTAATACTAAATAATAATTATAATTATCATTTTAAAAAATATAATAATTTATAATAATAATAATAATAAAATTAACTTTTTTTTTTCTAAAAAAAAAAAAAAATAAGAAAAAAAGAAATTATTTTTATAAAGTATATTATATATTTTTAGTTAAATATCTATTATCTTAATATAATTTTTTTTATAATATTCAAAAATATAATATAAAATTTACTATTTTACGAAATAATAATAATAATTAATATTTTATTATATATATATATAAACAAACATACAAACAAACAAAAAATTATCAAATAAAAAGTAAAGAAAAAAAAAAAAAAAAAAAAAAGGAATGAATAATTATATATATATATTCTCTTATATTTATTATTATTATTATTTTTAAATTTACATTTTAATATTTTATTAATTTGATATAAGTAAAAAATAGAGTAAAAGAAAAGAAAAAAAAAATAGATAAAACAACAACCGAAAGGGAAAAAAAATATCTGTCTAACGCATAATAAATAGTTTTGATATTTAATAAATTTTATTTACAAACAATTTTTAGAAAAATAAAAAATAAAAAATAAAATAAAATAAAATAAAAATAAAATAAAATAAATAATAAAATAATTAATAATATAATATAATATAATATAATAATATAATAAGAAATGGAAAAAAAAAAAAAAAAAAAAAAAAAAAAAAAAAAAAAAAGGAAGAAAAAAAAAGAAAAAAATTAGAAAAAGAAAATAACAAACCAGAAAAAAAAAATAATTAATAAATAAATTAATAAAAATAAAAAAATAAAAACTAATATAATAGAAATGAAAAAATGAAAAATAAAAAAATAAAATATTAATAATAAAATAAGAAATAAAAAAAAAAAAATTAAAAAATTGATATATAATGAAAAACTTTAATTTAAATAATAATAATAATAAAAATAATAATAATTAAAACTTTAAAATATAATAAAATAAAATAATATATATATAAAAAAAAGAATAATTAAATTTCTTTTTTAATTTTTATTTTATTTTATTTTAATAACTAAATTTTAATATTACTAAAAAAAAAAAAAAAAAAAGAATTATGTCTAATTATATTAAAAAGAAGAAGAATAATAGTAAAAAGAAAACAAAAATATATAAAATGTTAATAATTATAAAAATATATAAAAAAAAATTATAATAATAATTATTATAAATAATTAAAAATAATAATAAAAATAATATAAAAAAATAAAAAAATAAATAAAAATATAAATAAACAAATAAATAAATAAAAATATAAATAAATAAAATAATAATAATAAATAATTAATAATAAAAATAATATAAATAAATAATAAAAATAATATAAAAAAATAAAAAAATAAATAAAAATATAAATAAACAAATAAATAAATAAAAATATAAATAAATAAAATAATAATAATAAATAATTAATAATAAAAATAATATAAATAAATAATAAAAATAATATAAAAAAATAAAAAAATAAATAAAAATATAAATAAACAAATAAATAAATAAAAATATAAATAAATAAAATAATAATAATAAATAATTAATAATAATATAAATAAATAAATATATAAATAAATAAATAATAAAAAATATATAAATAAATAATAATAAATAAATAAAATAATAATAAAATATATGTATATAAATAAATAATAATAAAATATATATATATAAATAAATAATAATAAATAAAATAATAATAATAAATAAAATAATAATAATAATATAAACAAAAAAAAGAAAATTTTTATTTTCCATTGAACCAATAAAAAATTTAGGAAAAAAAAAAAGAAAAAAGAAAAAAGCATAAATAAATAAATAAATAAATAAATAAATAAATAAATAAATAAATAATATACAAATTTGTGTTTTATACAATTCATTTTAAGAAAATTTATGTAAAATATATATATATATTTTTTATTAAATTCCTTTTTTATTTATTTATTTATTTATTTATTTATTTATTTATTATTTTAAATATTTTTGTTCCTTACACAATAAATTGAATTAAAAATTTTGTACTAAGATACATAGATAATAATATTATAAGAAATTCCTTACACAATGAATTGAATTAAAAATATTGTACTAAGATACATAGATAATAATATTATAAGAAATTAACTTTATTTTCATATATGAAAAATTTGAAAAAATTTTTTTATTAAAGTAATAATTTAATATTTTTATTTTTAATATTTTTTTTTTTTAATATTTTTTTTTTTAAAAAATGATTATGGTATTATTAATTCTAAATAAAGTCATTTCTTCCTAAATAAAATAAGTAAATAAATAAATAAATAAATATTTATTTATTTATAATAAAAAAAAAAAGTAGATGATACACCCAAGAATTTTTTTAAAATTAAAATTAAAAGAATTAAAATTTTATAACAAATAAAAAAAATTTTTTTTCTGTAAATTTATTAAGTTTAAGAATTTACCTTTTTTGTATCATTAAAAATGTTACCCAAGAACCAACTTTAATAATTAATACAATTACAAAATAATACAAAATAAAACTTTATTGTGTTATCTGTTTTTTTCAAAAAGATAAAATTTTCTCAAAAACAATATGCTTTTGGGTTAATGAGTCATTAAACTATAAAACAATAAAAAAAAAATCAGAACTATATTTATATATAATAAATAATAATAAATAATAAATAAATAAACAATAAATAATAAATAAATAAACAATAAATAATAAATAATAAATAATAAATAATAAATAATAAATAATTTAAATTATATTTAATATTTAATAATAAAGAAAATGAAGTAATTAAAGAATAAATTTTTCTTTTTTTTCTTTTTTTAGTATATATCTACATATTGTAGATATTATACAAAAGCACCCTTTAAAAGAATAAAGAATAGATAAGAAATAAAAAAAAAAAAAAAAAAAATTGAATAATTGAATAATTGAATAACTGAATAAATAAAAATATAAGTAAATAATAAATAATAAACATTATAAAGAATTATAAAGAATTAAAAATAAATACATAATAAATAACAAATATTTTATTAATAAGAAAATTATAAAAAAAAATTAAAAATAAATAAATAATAAAAATTATAACTATTAATTAAATAAAAAAAAAAAAGTTATTATAATAAGAATATTCTTCTATTAAAAATAGTTTAAAAATTATAAATTGTAAACTATTAAAAAATAAAAAATAAAACATAATAAAAAAATGAACAATTACGATAAAACCATAAATTATTAAAAATTATATATTTAAATAATATATAATTATGTTCTATTCTAGTCATTTTAGAATAATATTAAAATCATTTGTATATATTATATATATATATATAAAGAAAATACAATTTGTAATAATAAAAATATTTATCACAAAATTCTCTAATACTTATAATTTTTTATTATTATTTATTTTTTTATATTTTATTTTTTTATTTTTTTTAATTATTATTTATTTTAATGAACTTCATTTAAATACATCATCTATTTTTTTTTTTTTTTCCATGATGTCTTAGTAAAAATATATTTCAAAAAAAAAATTTTTTTTTTCTTTTCTTTTAAATTTTGGGTTATATCCATCTCTTGAATTTTTACCCTTTTTTTTTTTTACCACTTTTAAAATATATACATATATATATTTATAATTTCGATATATATATATATATTTTAACATAAAAAAAAAAATTTTTTTTATATGTATGTAAATAATGTTTTGATTCTAAATAATTTTAACATTATTTCATATGCTTAAATAATAATAATATATATTATATACATGTATTTTGTTTTATATTTTTTTTTTTTTTTTTTTTTTTTTTTTTTTTTTTGTAATAAAATATAATTATATTCTATCTATTAATATATATTAAGTTTCTAATTTAAAAACTAATATATTTTATTTTTTATAATAATGAAGATATATTAAGTAAAAGAAATAATCTCTTTTACTTTTTATATATATATATTAAATTTCTATAATATATATTCTAATTTAAATAATTTTTGATAATAATAAATAAATATTGTTTTAATGATATTAATATATTTATATATTTTTTACCAGTCAAAAATATTGCATAACCCTTTTTGTTTTTTTTTTATGTATATATTATTTTTTTCTATTTTTTTTTTTTTTATTTGATAATTACTTTTTTTTTTTTTTAAATTATCAAATAATTATTTAATTTTTATTATTTTTTGTTTTTTTTATTTGTATTTTTTCTTAATTCCTTTCTATTTTGTTTATTGATTTGTTTATATTTTTATATTTTGTTATTTTTTTTTGTTTTATTTATTTAAGCTTCTACAGTATTAACAGCAGCCTTTTCTTTAATTTCTTTTTCAACTTTCTTTTCTTCTGGAGTAGAAGAGCTACCATAAAGATGTTCCATTTCTTCTAAAGATAAACCTCTAGTTTCACGAATACAAAGAGAGGCAAAAATGAATGAAATGAAACAGAAAGCAGCGAAAATTAGGAAAGTGTAATAATTTAAGTATCTCATTAAAGTGGTGGTTGGGGAAGTAACAATAATACTACCAATACATTGAGCAATAGCACCTAAACAGTTAGCCTTAGCACGCATACGAATTGGGAAGACTTCAGCTTGCCAGACGAAAACAACAGAACTCCATGACCAACCGTAAATTACACTGAAAAGATACATAACAACAACACAAGCCCAACCGTAAAGCTTGCTTTTAGTAGTATCAACAAGATAACATAAACCAAAGATACCAAGCATACAACAGCAAAGAAGGAAAGCTCCCCACTTAAGAATTGGCTTTCTACCAAAGTTTTCAATGTATCTCATGGCTGGAAGAGTAAGAAGGAAACTAATAAGATTGTTTAAGACAGCTAACCAAGCACCATATTGAGCAAGTGAAATATTAAGATAGTTACTGTAAATTTGAGTGGAGTAGTAACCAATAGCATTAACACCAACAAGCATGTGAAGAAGTTGTAATAAACAGACAATAACGATACGATAGAAGATATTTTTAGTGTTAAACATTTCATGCCAGGTAACTATACCTTCAGAAAGTTCAGCCTTAAGTCTGGTATTCATTTCAGTGAATTCTTGAACAATCTTTTCATCTTTTTCATCCTTTTCACGAATCTTAGCTAAATTCTTAAGAGCCATATCATCCTTACTTTTCATTAATAAGAAACGTGGAGTTTCTGGAAGGAACCAAACGAGAACAACGAAAAATACAGATGGAATTAATAAACCACCTAAAGCAACCTTCCATTGAGCAGTCATATTTTTGGTAATTAATTTTAAACATAAAGTATCATGTAAACTAGCAAGTAACATACCAACTTGAAGACCTAAAGCATTTACAATACCAAGAGTACCACGAATTTCTTTTGGAGCAACTTCGGCAATATATAATGGACATAAACAAAGAGCAATACCAGCAGCAATACCACTAATGAAACGACCAATACAAAGTAATAAAACTGTACCACCGAAAACTTGAATTAAGGCACCAAGAAGATAAACAACTGAACCAATACGTAAAGATTTGACACGACCAATAGAATCCATTAAATAAAGAACAACGATAGCACCGCAAATACTACCAACGGTGAAAGAAGGAGTAATAACCATTTCTCTGAATGGCTTATCTTCAGTTTCAAGGAAAGCTTTAGCTTTTGGATCAAATCTGTATAAACCAAAGTGACTACCAAAAGAAGCTCTCATTGAGAAGATAATACTTTATTGATTTTATTATTATTATTTATTTATTTATTTATTTATTTATTTATTTATTTATTTATTTATTGTTGTTATTGTCATTGTTTAAAATTAGTGAGTTATTGAAAAAAAAAAAAATATTGAATATTAATAATTTATAATAACATATATAATGGAATTATTTCTCTTTTTTTTTTATGTACTTTATTATTGTTATATATATATATTTATCCTTCCTCAATACTTACTTTAACATACCGACTTCCCAACCATATACAATGGAACCAATACCACAAATGATAACATAGAAAAGTAAACGTTTATTAATATATTCTAATTTACCCATTTTTTATTATTTTATTTTAATCTATAAATATTTAAATAATTTAATATTTTTATTAAAAGTTATTTTATTTTTATGAGTATAAAAGCTTAAATAAAAATTTATATATTTATTTTATTATAAATATATAAATAATATATTAATACTAATATATATTTAAATGAAGTTTATTTTATAAATGATTGTTAAAAAAAAAAAAAAAAATTAAAAAAAGTAAAAATGTAAGTATTTATATTTTTTTCTAAATAAATAAATAAATAAATAAAAGAAAAAAGAAAAAAGAAAAATAATATATATATGTTAAAACAATCAAATATTAAATTTAATATTCTTTTTTTTTTTTTTTTTTTTTAATATATTTATTAGCATTCATCCGATAATACTAAAAAAAAATTTTTTTTTTTTTAAATTATGAATGTATTAATGGAACAAACGTTTAAAATTTTAATTTTTAATATTAAAAATTATTTAATTTTAACAAAAATTAAATGAAGGAAAAAAAAAAAAAAAAAAAAAAAAAAAAAAAAAATCAATCAAATTCAATTATTTTTATATAATATATATATATTTTTATAATATATTTTTATATTTCATATTAAATTATATTATGCTAATTTAATTTCTTTCAATTTTTGTAATATTGTGTAACGTAATCTTAATTAAGGTTATTGATCCATTTATGTTTGAAATCCACTTTTCTAATTTTTATTTTTATTTATGTATCTATCCATTTATTTATTAATCTATTATATATTTATTTAATGTCTTATTTATTTATTCATTTAATTTTATATCATTTATATTTATTAAAAAAAAAAGGTTTTATTTTTATTAATTACGAATTTTGTTTCTTTTTTTAATTTTTTTTTTTTTTTAGTCCCTTCAATTCTTTAATAAAAATTTTTAATTTTAATTGGTTTAGAGATAATTTAAATAATAACTAATAAATAATTAGATAATAAATATTAGATAATAAATAATTAAATAATTAAATATTAAATAATTAAATAATAAATAATAAGTTTTTTTTTTTCGGAATTTTTTATCACTTTTATTATTTATTATAGTAAGACATCTTATTAATTATTTATATAGATATAGATATATATAGATATCTTTTATCTATAGTTTGTATTTTATTTTTATCTTTTATACATTTATTAGTATATTTTTATTTTTATAAATTTCTTTCATTATATGCATTTTTATATAATCTTTTGTAATATATCTTTATAAATCTTATTTTTATTTTAAATTATTTTTTTTTATTTTTATTTTTTTTTTTTTTTTTTTTTTTTTTTTTTTATTTTAAACTAGTAAACGTGGAAACCAATATCTATTTTATGAAAATAAAAATTTTTTATAAATTAATAATTTTTTTTTTTAATTTGATTTTTTTTTCATACCAAAATTTTGTGCTACATGATGATATTATTTTATTATTATTGTTTTTTATTAATTTTTAATATTTTTTGTCATAACAAAGTTTTTATCTATTTTTATATTATTATTATTATTATCAATTATTTATTACATATATAATAAATGAATTATTTATTATTTATTTATTATTATTCAATTATTTATTATTTATTATTTATTATTTATTATTTATTATTTATTATTTATTATTTATTATTTATTATTTATTATTTATTATTTATTATTTATTATTTATTATTTATTATTTATTATTTATTATTTATTATTTATTATTTATTATTTATTATTTATTATTTATTATTTATTATTTATTATTTATTATTTATTATTTATTATTTATTATTTATTATTTATTATTTATTATTTATTATTTATTATTTATTATTTATTATTTATTATTTATTATTTATTATTTATATTCCAATAATTGAAATGAAATTTTATCATAAAAATAACAATACAATTATAAACAAAAATAAAATATTCTCTAAGAAAATTTTATTATTCACTAAATCTATAATAATATAATTAAACCTAATCCAGATAATTTAAGCAAATTTAAAAATCTTGAGTATCTGTAAATATATATTATTATTATTTATATAAAATTATATATTTTTTATATATTTTTTTAAAAAAAATATATATATATGTAATTGTGTTTACCATATATTCTATGTAATATATAAAATAAATAATTTAAATAATTCATCAATTTAATTGTCTTTTATTAATTAAATTTCCATTGTTACACTTAAAATATATGAACTTTAAAATTTAAAAGAATATAAATCTTTATTTATATTTTTTATTTTATTGTATGTTATATATTATATATATTACAATCAATAAAACTTTTAATATATTTATTAATTAAAATATTTTTATTATTTCTCATTTTGTAGGGTAGAAGAATTCCCTATTGAATTTTGACATACTCAAAGTATTGAAATTCTATATTATATAAAATATTAAAACCTTAATGTAATAGTTATAATAAATAATTACTTTAGTTATTGATGCTCTTAAAAAAATTCAAATTATCCCGATCATATGGAAGTCCTAAAAATTTAAAAGAACTGTATGTCTTTTTTTTTTTTAAATTATTTTAAAATTTATGATAATTAGTATATATATATTTATTATCAATTATCATTTAGTTATTTATATAAAATAATTCTGTTTTTATCAGAAAAAATATTATAATAATATAGAATAACAAAAATACCAAAAGAAATTGGAAATCTTGGTCAATTTTGAAAGCCTATACATATATTCATAATAACAATCGTAATAAAAAAAATTAAAATTTTATATTAATATTGAAGTTACTTGGAACATATTGGAATTAAAGAACTCTCAAAAAAATATGAAAATACATCTTAGAATATGTAAATATTTTTTTTTTAAAAAAAATATTAGTAATTGCTGATAATTTATTAATTTACAGTAATAATAATAAAAAAACAACTATTAGATTATTATTTATAATACTCTTATTCTAATATATACATATATTATTTTTATTATTAGTAAAAAAAAATTAAAAATATTTTTTATATAAAGAAAAATAGTTTCTAATTTTATTGATGATGAATTACTTGAATTACTTAGATCATATAAAAACTTATTCATATTAAAATATAAATTAAAATTATAAAATATAATAATTTACTATTGTATTAACGATAATTTTCAAATTATTATTATTTTATTATTTATAATATAGATAATATCATAATATATATATATATAATAAAACAATATTATAAATATATATATATATATATATATAAACTAAACAATATATGATATAAAGTTTATTCTTTTTGTAGACACGGCAACTAAATATATCTTTATGAGGTCTCTATAAAAAATTATACACCTTGTGAAAAAATCAATCAAAATTACTACAACAACAATTGAGCAATCAACTATTATAAATGCTGTATTAGAACAAACAACTATCATTAGTACTATAATAAATAAATTAGAATTGTTTACCTCTTTAAGTACTATTATTATTATAAATATTACAATAGATAAATTAGAACCTATTTCTACTACTATTTTCCAAGGTTGTCAATCTGAATTTGATGAATATTATAATGGAAATGAAAAAAACCGTTTATATTATAAATACTACTACAAAAACTAATAAAAAAGCAACAAAAAAAGTCCCCCCAAAAAAAATTCTTTATTTTTCACTTAGAGAAATGTTTTCCTAAAATTGAATTAATTGATAATTTTTGAGTGATATTTCATATTAACTTGAGTCATATTATATATTTGATCAACAACTCTGTTACCAAGCCTAGTGATAATTTTTTTCATAGCATGTTGTAGATTCATTTTTCATGTAGAATATTGGTTATATCTATAGTTATTTCAATATTATTCAAACTCTCAATATTAATCAAGTGATTTTTTCTTTTATCTTTATAACTTCTTCATTCTCCTTAATTAGCAGTGGATAAAGTAATCAAATTTTCTGAATCACGGAGTTTATCTATTGAAGAATTGTTTCTGGCATGCCTCATTAAGTTGAATTAAATTAATGCCTCATTTGGTTGAATGATATTCTTAATCTGAGAAAAGTTTTTCTAGATAAAGACTAATTATAAATAAGTAATTAGTATTGATTTATTGTTATAATTTATGTACATGTCTATATAGAATGGAAGAGTCCTGATAGTATTGATACTTTTATTAAAATCTGAAATAATTTTTATAGTATTAATTTTTATTAAAGAAGAATTTTTTTAAAAGTAAAGAGGATCAAGAAATTACTTACAATAGTCAAATTTATAGAACTTCTGATTTTAGTAATTATAGTAGTTGTGTAGATATATTTTTGTTCCTGGTTATGTTAGAATAGCTATATTCCCTGAAAAAGTAGAAAATAATAAAGTTTAAGATACTAATGTTTTTTATTCAGGAACTTCATTTTCTTCGCCAATTACAGCTGGGGCTACTATTCTTTTAGCTTTTAAAAATCTAGAAATTAATTTTAATCAAACCATTTTAAAACAAATGATCATTGATCTTTCCTTAAAAGATATCATCGAAGATTTGGAAGTTTTAAATACTCCAAATCGCTTAATTAATATTGGATAAAAAATATTTATTCATCCAGATATTACATATACCATCAATTTTGCAGCCAGGAAATCAGAAAATCTAACTTAAGCTGATTAGAAAAAAAGCTAATCAAATATTAAAATAATTGAATGGATCAAAGCATAAAGTAAGATATGACGGTAAAGCTAAAATAAATGTACATATGGATTCGGATTTTACAGGAGATCCAAACATTAGAAAATTTACTTCAGGATACATTATTTTAATGGATATAAATCCTATTTCATGGTATTATAAAATACAGGCAACTGTTTGCAACATCTACATCCGAAGCTGAATAATTAAGTACAAATTAAATATATATTAATATGTATTTGGAACAAACCATAATTAAATATTAAAACATATATAATATTATCTGTACTTTAAATATGATTTAAAGTACAGAAAAATAAATTTAAATATATATATTATTTTTAATATATAAAAATAACTTTTCAGAATTTTAAAAATCTGAATATTTATTTTAATTAAATTTCCATTTTTTTTTTTTTTTTTTTTTTTTTTTTTTTTTTTTTTTTTTTTTGAAATAAAATAATTAATAACAAAAAAATCATTAATTATTAATATTAATAAATTAAAAAATAAAATAAATATATTGAATATTTCTAATGTAAATTTTTATTAATATATATCAGTAGGATATTTATTTTTATATATGGAAAATTTAAAAAATAAAAAAATATATGTTCTTTATTATTATTAAATGTTATGTTAAAATCATTATCTATGAAAAAAAATTTTTTTATAAAGTTTATTTATAAATTAAAATTTTATAAAAATGTAATTACAAGAGCAGATAGAAGATATTAATAAAAAAAAAAAGCGATTTCGATGATATACCATTATTTTGTCTATGTGAAAGTAGAAATTCAGATATCGTTAAATATTTAATTGAACATGGAGCTGATATAAACGAATGTGATATTAGTAGTAAAACATCACAAGATTTTACATATATAATATAAATTTAATATCTGAATATATAAATATTCAAATATATAAATATGTTGCTACACATATTACATATAATAAAAGTCAAAGTTTTTATACATAATTTAATATAACTTTATTACAATAAAACATTTTTCTATTACTAGTATTATTAATATGCTCACGTGAACAATGATAAATTATTATAAAATTCTATGATTATTAACATAAATTAAAATTACTAATTAAATTATTTTTTATATTTTAATATAAATAATTTAAGATTATTTATTGTTATTTAATATTATTTTAGATATCTTAATATTAAAAATTATAAAATTATTTATTTCATAATATATATACCCCATTAATATAATAATAAATATAAATGTTCAATATTAAAAAAAAAAATTATTTTTTTTATAATTAATATATTACCAATTTTATTTAAAAAAAACACAAAATAAAAAAATAATAATAATATTATTATTTTTTTTTTTTACTTTATTTAAAAAAAAAAAGTGCAATATATGTTAAATTGCAATAAAAGGTATATTTTTATTTTATCAAGAAAATAAAGGACAAAAAATAAAAAATAAAAAAATAATAAATTATTAATGTATATAGAATGAAAATAATAATAAGTATTAATAAAAGAAATTAAAATATTAGTGTAAAATCAAAATATGTACAAAAACAATTAGAAAATATTAAATTTTTAAATAAATTATTAATTATTTAAAAGAAAATAATAAGATATTTGAATGAAAAAAAAAAAAAAAAAAAAAAAAGTATTTTATTTATAATGAATAAAGAAAGAAAAGTAAAGTTTTTAAAAAAGATTTTTATTTTAAATGTTGAAAAATAACAATAAACAATTTTTAATGTTTCATTTCATATTATTTTGGGTTTAATGGATTATCAATTTTTCTTTAAAAAAAAGAAAAAAATAAAAATAAACATAAAAATTATTTATAAATATTACATTCAATAAAATAAACAACCAGCAAATTAAATAATAATAGTATATATGTATATATGAATCATTAGAAAAATAAATAGATAATTAAAACATATATATATATAATTATTATTATTATTTTTTATTTTTATTATTATCTATAATATATATAATATAATATAATATACTTTTATTTATTTTATTTATTTTTTAATCATATATTTATGTATATATTATAGATAAAAACATTGGGTTATAATTTTTTTTTTTTTTATTCTTTTTTAGAAATTAATCATTTAGACAAAAAAAAAAGTATCAGAGGTTATTATTATACCTTTAAGAAATAATTACAAAAATAATATAGATATAGATATACTAGAATGGCTGAAGCAAATAATAATGAAAAACTTTTTTATATCTTAAGAGGTTTACCAGGATCAGGTAAAACTACTTTAGCAAAATCTATTAATAGTAGTCATGATAATAAGGGTGTTATTTTATCATCAGATGACTATTTCATGGTTGATGGTAAATATGTATATGATCCTTCAAAAATTAGTGAAGCTCATGCTTCCAATCAACAAAAATGTAG
The DNA here is from genome assembly GCA_016946835.1 of Neocallimastix lanati (nom. inval.). Taxonomy (NCBI): domain Eukaryota; kingdom Fungi; phylum Neocallimastigomycota; class Neocallimastigomycetes; order Neocallimastigales; family Neocallimastigaceae; genus Neocallimastix; species Neocallimastix lanati (nom. inval.). The sequence continues at coordinate 326,600 of JACVTC010000056.1, forward strand.
AGAAAAGTGTCAAGAAGGCGTTTCACCTATCATTATTGATAATACTAATGTTAGACGTTGGGAAGCAAAAGTTTATGTTGAAATGGCACAAGAATTTGGTTATAAAATTGAAATTCGTGAACCAGATACAGCATGGTGGAAAAACGGTGATGTTGAACAATTAGCTGGTAAAACACTTCATGGGGTTCCAGTTGATAAAATTCAAGGTATGTTAGAAAAATGGGAAAACGATTTTACTGTGGAAAGTATCTTAAATTCTGAACCACCTAGCAGAAATAGTCATGGTTTTAGTCGTGGTGGTGGACGTGGTAATGGACGTGGTTTCAGTCGTGGTAGTAGTCGTGGCAATGGACGTGGTTTTAGTCGTGGTGGTAGTGGTCGTGGTAACGGACGTGGTAATGGTCGTGGTAATGGTCGTGGAGGCTTTTCAGGTGGTGATAGAGGTCAAGATGGTAGTAATCGCGGTAATAGCGACTTCCGTGGTCGTGGCAATGGTCGCGGTGGTAGCTTCAGAGGTGGAAATAACTTCCGTGGAAATAATTTCCGTGGTAATGGTAACAACTTCAGAGGTAATAGCTTTAGAGGTAATGGTTTCCGTGGCAATCCACGTGGTAATAACTTCCGTGGTCGTGGTAATGGACGTGGTAATTTTAATGGAGAAAATAATAATAACGAAAATTAGAATGAAAGAAAAGTTAAACCATCACAAACAAAGAAACAAAGACACAAAAAAAGAAAAAATAAAAATAAAACTAACATCAATGTCAATATCATAATAAAAAAATGATTTAAAAAAAAAAGTATGAAAGAAGGAAAGAAAATTTAAAATTTAAGATTGTACATCATATAGAGAAATATATAAAAGATAAAATAATTGTAATAATTTGATTTTTTTTTTTTTTTTTTTCTATTTTTATTTTTTATTTTTTTTTTTTATTATTTTATTTATTTATTATCCATTATAAATATTATTTTTTTTATATAAAAAAAAAAAAAAAAGAGAGAAAAAAAAAATCAATTATTCTTTTATTCCATTTTTCATGTTATCTTTATATCATAATTATTAAAAAAAAATTTTTTTTTAAATGTATAATTGTAGTAATTTAAAGTGATAAACAATTTTTTATTTTTATTTTTATTTTTTAATTTTTCAAATTTTTAATAAATTATTATTATTATTATTATTATTTTTTAAATTTCATTGTAATTATTTTAAAATAGGCATTTTTATTGTAAGATATTTTATTTTATTTAAACATTGAGGTAGTTATATTAAGTTATTTTATTATTAATAAAAAAAAAAAAAAAAAAAATTAAATATATATATATATTTATAAAAATAAAAATTGATCCATTCATTATTATTTACTATCATCATATTATTAAATTATTATTATCATTATTATTTTTAAAATAATTATTTATGATTTATTATTTACATGTATATATATTTATTATACATTTTATTTTTATTTTATTGGTTTGAAATTGATTCATTAATTATTTCTTTTTATTTAAAGTATACCTGATTTCTTATCATTTAAAAAAAAAAAAAAAAAAAAAAAAAAAAAAAAAAAAAAAAAACTTTCATTAGTATTTATTATTTGAAAAAAATTAAATTTTTAATATAAAATAAAATTTTTAACTTCTTGTCATTATTTTATAAATGTTCGAAAATATATTTAATAAAATATATTATTTTATTATTTTAATGTAAATACATTTAAATTTCTCGTTGTATTAATTTTTCTTTATTAGTATTAAGCCACATTTATTATAAATACAAATGTAAATTTTCAATTTTATTGTATATACATTATTAAAATCTTAATAAATAAACTTTAATTATTATAAAAATATTTTTATCACTTTTTATATGACTCAATATATAAATATAAATATAAATGAATATTTAAATAAATTTATTAAAAAAATTATACAAACTATATTTAATATTTAATATTTAATATTAAAATTTATTTATATATATATATATTTATTTATTTAGTAAGAATATAATATTAACTTTTCCAAAAGGAAAAAAAAAATTTTTTTTTTTTTGAAAATCTTTATTTTTTTTAAAATGGGATATTAAATAAAATAAATGAAAAATTTTATTAAAATTTTAAAAAAAAAAAAAAATTAACATAAAATAAAAAAAAAAAAAAAATGAAAAATAAAAATAATAATAAAAAAAAAAAATTATTTAATATAAAATATAAAAAATGATATATAGAATAAGAATAAAATAGAATAAAAAAATATATATATATTTTTTTTAAATTAATCTGTTGATTTATTATTATTTTTTATAAAAAATAAAAATAAAAAAAAAAAATAGATTACCACTTATATACCTTCAATAAAAAAAAAAATAAAATAAAAAATAAAAAATCAGTAATTATTCTATAATTTAATTAAATAAATAATAAATATTATTATGTTATTTTAAATTTTATTTAATTCTTTGTAAGTGTTGTTATATTTATTTTTAAATAATAATATAACCAATATTGAATAGAAACATTTTAAAATAAATTAGTATTAACAAATAATATATCTTTTCTAATATTAATATTATTATTATTATTATTATATTAATAGATATATATGTATGATAATTTTAGGAAATGTCAGCAAACGAGCAAAATTCAAATATAATTAAAGATAAAAGTGAACAGAAAGCGAATATTAAAGATGAAAAAATGGTATCTTTCAAAAAAAAAAAACATAAAAAAAAAAAAAAAAGAAACCCTTTATTTTTACATTAATATGTATTTAACATTATATAAAAATCAAGTCATTATATAATAAATATTGAATAGTTTGGAATCAATTATTTATGAAATTCTAACAATTTTTAAAAATTAAATTTTCCTAAAAAAAAAAAAATAGACAATTAATTCATTAATAAATACAAATACCACTGCTACAGCTACAGCTACAGCTTCAGCTACAAATAATAATGCTGGTACAAGTAATTCAATATCAGAGTCTATTAAAAAAGGAAGTGTTAATGTTGATACCAAAAATAAAGAAGACAATAATACAACTACTCCTGTAAATGAAAATAAACCACCAAAGAAAAAAAGAAAGAAGAGAAAGTAAATTTCAAAGAATTTTTAATTATAATGATATATAAGATATATATTTTTATTTTTGTTACATTTATAATTAATTGAGCATTTGGAAGGGAGGAAAATTATATTATTGTAATATATATATATATATATATATATATATAAAGTATAAACAATAATTATAAATTATGAAACATTGGAATTTATATTAATTTCAAGATTTTTTAAGATTAATTAATTTTAATTGAATTTGAAATTTGAAATTTATTTAATTAAAATTAAAAATAAAATTATTCTTTATATTTTATCATTTAAGAAATGATAATATGATATATGATACATTCAATAAATATATAGGATAAATATATTTATAATTAAAAGCATTTTTTAAAATTTATTATCCCTTTATAATTTTTTATTTTTTTTTAATAATACGTTAAGTATAACAGAAATAATAAACTAACGAATATTATTCTTTTTTAACTTTTTATCTTTTAAATAATAATAATAACAATTTTTTTTTTAAAAAAAAAAAAAAAAAATATTAACTTCTAATGATAGTCAAGGTAAATATATATAAAAAATAAATGATAATAGTGATAATGATATTGATAAAATTAATAATAATAAATAATAATAATAATAGTTAATATTTTATATAATAAATGAATGAAATGCATAATAAATAATAATATATTATTTTATATATATGCAACTAATATTTACTTTATTAACATTATAATTTTATTATTATACTTTTTATTTATATGTTTTCTTTATTATTATTATTATTATTATATTTTTTTTTTTTTTTTAAAAAAAAAAAAAGAAACTGGACATCTATCTGCCATGAAAAATGAATTATTAATTGCAGCAAAAAATAAAATTTCCTTCGATCCTTCTAAAAAAGTGCGTAAATGGGTACGACAACCTATTGTATTTGGTACCCTTGGAAGTACATTTAATGGCTCCATGTGGCATTCAAGTAAAAAACTCTATTTATTTTTGTATAAATTTATATATTAATATTTATGTTGAATTTTAATAAATGATTATCATAATAGAAAAATAATAATAATAATAATAATAATAATAATAATAATAATAATAATTAATTAATTAATTATAATAGTTATAAAAATTATTACTAATAACAAATATTAACTTATTTTTTTTTTTTTTTTTTTTTTTTTTTTTTTTCTTTTCTTTTCTTTTCTTTTCTTTTGGATACATATATATATATTTATTATTTTTCATTCATTTATAACATATAAAATTATTATGTTACTTTTATTATTATTATTATTATTATTATTAATTTTATTATTTATATAATGATTTTATTATAATATTGTTACATACATATATATATATAAATATATATATTAATGAACATTATGATTACATTTGTATTATAATTAATAGATGAGCCAAAGCAATTAATAATAGATAAACTAATAAATAAGCCTACAATACCCACTGCAACAATAAATACAAAAACTAATACAACACCTATCTTAACCACGCCTTCCGTGATACCATTGGAAGTACCTACACCAACGATGACAACCATAACTGTAGCAAAATCATAAATAATAAAAATACAATATGTTCAAATTATTCAATAAAACATAAGCAAAACAAATATTCATTTACATAATATATATATAACTTAATATTAATCATTAATAATTACCATTGGTAATTATTATTACTGATCTTACTCATTAATAATTATTGTTATTATTTAACAATTAAAACCAATAATTTTTATTATTAATTTAACAATTATTATTATTAAATTAATTCATTAATCTTATAATATAATATTATAACACATTTAAAAAAAGAACAAAATAAAAAAATAAAAGAAATAAAAATAATATAAATATATATAATAATAATAATAATTAAGATTTTATATATTTAATTAGTTTTATTTGTTTATTAATTAATTGAATGAACATATATATAAATATAAAACTTTTATTAAGAATTAATAATAATAATAATAATAATATATACATTAATAATAATTATTGTTATTTATTATTTTCATTTATTATTAATATTATTATTAAATATAAATATATATTGATATTATAACCTTATATAATCATTCTTTTTTTTTTTTTTTTTTTCTTTATTTATATTTAAGAATCTTTTTTACTTTTTTTTTCATTATTTATTAATTCAGTATTTTTTTTTTTACTCATCCTTTTAATACTTTATAAAAAATTCAATATAATTATTAAATAAACAAGTATTTTAATTCTCTCTATCCTCAACTATTTACTCTTTTTAAAACAACAAATTATAATATTAATAATAAATATTTTATTTATTTATTTATTTATTCTTTTTAAAAATCTTTATTAATATTATTAATTCATTTAATGATAAATAAAACTAAAAAAAAAAATAAAAATAAAAATAAAAATTATTATTATTATTATTAATTCATTTAATAGTAAATAAAACAAAACAATATAAAAGAAAGAAAAAAGAAAATAGCAAATAGCAAATAATTAATAAATTAATCAATGTTTCAATATAAACCTTTATCATTTGTATTCTTTTTTTTTTTACATTATTTATACATATCCTTTATATCCTTTATACACAACTACATAATGCATACAAAAAATTTTTTTTTAATTTTTAAATTAAAAATGATTATCCCCTTAGTTTTTTTTTAGATGATAATTTTATTAACTTATTTACTTTTTTATTTATTTACTTATTTGTTTATTTTATTTATTTATTTATCTATTATTTATTATTTATTTATTTATTTATTTTTTATTTATTTCTTTTTGGTTTTTGGTTTTGTTTTTTAGTAGTTTATTTATATTTTATTTTTATGTTTTATTTGATATTTATTTGTTAATTATATTCAATTTTTTAAATATTAAATTAATTATTTATTTATCTATTAAATTAGTTATCTACTTAATTTAATTATATATTTTTTTATTCATCTATTTACTTATTTATTTAGTTATTTAGTTATTTATTTAGTTATTTAGTCTTTGAGTTATCTATTTAGTTAATGTTTTATTAATTAATTTAATTATTTAGTTATTAATAATTTATTTACTTTTTATATTAATAATATCTTTTTTTTTTTTTTTAGATTTCTATTTATCTATTTATCTATTTAATTAATTGCTTACTTATTTATTTACTTATTTAATTATTGAAGTTTATTTTTTTATTTAGAATTCTATTTATATATCTATCTATTTATTAATTCAATAATTTACTTAATTATTTATTTATTTAATTATTTATTCATTTATTCATTAAATCCTTAAAAAAAATAATTTTTAAAGTTTAATGCTAAGAAATTTTTTTATGGAATAAAAGGTTTTAATTTATCAATTTGTGAGTGACAGGTCTTCTTTTTAGAAAAACTAATCTTTTTTCTTTTTTTTTTATTTAAAATTTAAAAATATTTCATATATTATAATATAATGCAATATATTTTGTAAAAAAATAATGGTAATTTTAATACATGTTTTTTTTTTTTTGTGAAATACTAAAACAATAATAAAATAACCAATATTTTTTCTAATTGATTATAATATATGTATAAAATATATTAAATTATATTAAAAATTCAAGGGTAAATTTATTTAAACATATTAAAATCTTTAATATATATTAAAAAAAAAAAAAAAAGTTACACAAATGAAGAACATCAAAGATGAAAAAAAAATTTTTTTTTTTTTTGAATGATGTAATCCTTATTTCTTCATTTTTTTTTTTTTTTTTTATCTTTGAATATAGTAACTATTATATATTTAAGTTTTATTTAAAATTTTTTTTATTTTCTTTTTTCTTTTTTTCTTTTTTTTTTTTTTTTTAATAAATAATTAAATATATGCTTAAATAAAATAAATATATAAAGGTATTTTTAATAAATAGAAAATATATATATTATTTATAAATATATTTTCAAAACATAAGGGTACTATGGGTATTTTTTTTTTAATTCACATAAATAAAAATGTATGAAATAATATATCCATTTACTTTTATTTTTTTTTTTTTTTAAAAATAAAAAAATAAAAAAAAAAAAACCTTATGTATAATTAACTTCTAATTAATCTTACAAAGGGATGCTTAAATATAAATAAATATTATTATTATAACTTAAATAAAATAAATAAAATAATTTGTGAAAAGAAATAGTCTAAATAATAATTTTTCTTATTTCTTAACACTTGCTTCTATTAATGAATTACCTTTAGAATAACTATATATATCAGTTCCATATTATTATTTTGCTTGTTTATTTATTTAAATATTGTTCCATATTATTGTGAGTAATTTGTTGTTGATGTTTCTTTTTTTTTTTTTTTTTTTTTTTTTTTTAATATTAATTTTCTTTTGTAATCATATTCTTATTATTTATTAAAATTTATTATTTTTTTTTTCGGGCTTTATTTTTGATCCATTTACTTTTTTTTGTTTTTTCTTTCTATCTTTTCTTAAAATGTTAATATTTAATGGAAAATTATCCTTAATCAATTTGGAAAAGTAATTCATAAACTACATACCAAAAAGAGCATAAAATGATTAAAAAGACAACATTAATTAATGTAAATTGTTTAAAGTATCTACCTTTAGTACTTGGATAAACATTTGTTATAGCTTTATAAGAAATTAAACTAGCCATTGAAGCAATTAAAGTACCTAAACCACCAACATTGACACCTTGAAGAAGACTTTTATAATGATCTGTAAATCCGGTCAATAAAAGAGTGGCTGGAACATTACTAATAAATTGACTAGTTATGGCAGATACTAAAAATTCTCTTCCTTTAATAAGATCTTCTAGTATTTCCTTAATCTTAGCTATACGTCCAATATTACCAGTAAAGATAAAGAATCCAATGAATGTTAATAATAATATATAGTCTACACGAAGAATAATTTTGTAATCCATGATAGCAACTACTACAAAGATAACACCTGCTACAATATACCAAGGAATTAAACGAAGAACAGTACAGAGAGCTAAGACGAATAAGAGAAGATAAATAATGATTTGAATGGAACTAGCTCCTTTAGTCACAGTATAGTATTCATCCATTACAATTTTCTTTGTTTTCTTTGGTAAAGTGAAAATACAGAGAGCTAAAAGTACTAAAGTTAATGAGGATAATGGAAGCATAGTTAATAAGAAATCACCAATAGACATACCGGTAACCCCATAAAGATAAAGATTTTGTGGATTTCCAATTGGAGTTAACATACTTCCCATATTGGCAGCAACAGTTTGGTAAACAATCACTGGAATCATTAAATCTTCTCTGCAGGAAGATTTTAAAATCATAATGGCGAAAGGTACAAAAGTAATTAAAGCAACATCATTTGTAATTAACATACTTCCAAAGAAACACATAAAGATTAATACAGCAGCTAATTGCCATCCATAAGTAACTCTTTTCAACATAAATTGACCAATTCTTTCAAAGACAGAATTCTTCTTAAAACCTTGAACAACAACCATCAATGCCCATAAAATACCTAAAGATCTCCAATCAATATAATCAATATATTTTCTATCAGGAAGTACAAAGAAAGAAGAAATAATAGCAATAATCCAAGCAATGATTAATACAGGATCTAATTTTATAATTTTAATAAATTTTTTAAGTACACTTTCATTATTATCACCATTCTGCTTTTCTTCTACTTTATTTAACTTAGCAAGGTCGGCATCCTCAGTAGCTCTTAATTCCATCTTCTTTTTTAAATCCAAATCGGAATCTATCTTTATTACTTCTCTTTCTACTTCTAAGTTTAATACAGTAGTATCTGTATTACCAGAAGATATACTATGTAATGTAGTTGAATTGGCATCTACCACATCCATATTAGTGACATCCTCGATAGTGTCAATACTTATTTCTACGTTAACGTTTTGTTCAACCATTTTTTTATTCTTATATTAATGTATTAATGTTATATTCAAAAGAAAAGATATTGTTAAAAAAAAAAAAAAGTATTATATTTAACTATAATATATAATAATAATATTTTATATATATTTATAATTTGGTATATTAAAATATATAATATATAATATTATATAAAATATATAATATTTTATATATATATTTTATTTAAAATATTCTATATATTTAATATATTTTAAAAAATTGAAAAAGCAAAAGAAAAAAAAAAAAAAAAAAATATTAAATCATGAAAAATTGTTATTTATATAGTTTTTATACTTTAAACCAAGTAAATCTGATTTTATATATTTAATTTTTAATATATTTTATTATTTAATATAAATAAGCTTATAATTTGATTATAATTTTATATTAAATTTTATTATTTAAAAAAATTTTTTTATGAATATATTTAAATACTTTTTTTTTTTGTATTGTTAAAATTATATTAATAAATAATAAATATAATAATAATAACAACAATATTATTATTATTATTAAATATTAAATATTTAAAGAAAATTTTTTTTTATCTTTTCTCATCTATTATTCCCTCTCTATAATAATATTATACTATATTTGGAATGATTGGTAGAATATATTAAAATATAAAAAAATTTTTTTTATAATTATACAAGATCCTTAATTTATATATTTAGATATAAGATTTATAGAAAAAAAAATTTTATTTGAATTTTCTGTTTCTTTATATATAAGATTTAAATAACAATTTATTAATATTATGTAAATAATAATAATATATTTTATTTTATTTTATTTTATTTTATTTTATTTTTCTTTATAATATATCAATTATTTTTATTTTAGTTATTGTTAGAGTTTTTGTTAATTTATATTATATATATTGAGATGATTTGTATTTAAAAAAAATTTTTTTATTATTTATTATATATATTGACAATATATTCCTTTTCTTTAGATTTACTAATTGAAGCACCTTCCCTAAAGTAAATCAAGTGTCTATGTTTATTTTATTTTAACTAAAATTAGTATTTTCCTATTTTTCTTTTTATTATTATTATTATTATTTTATTTCCTATTCTTATTTTTTTTATTTAGTTCAAAAAAAATTATGAATAATAGTTTTTTATTATTAATTAAAATTTAATCAAAATAATAAAATAATTTTTTTTTAATAAATTAATATATAAGAATATATAAAGATACTCTAACCAATTGGTAAATAAAAAAAAAATTTTTTCTTCTTATTTTTTAAAGAAAAGTCTAAATTTGGTTTTTATATATTCTGATAAAAATAAAAGTTAATGGGAAAAAAAAATGAAAAAAGCTTAAAAAGAAATATATATAAAGGAAATATAATTAAATAAATGAATGAAAAAAAGGCTGTTCAATTTAAATTTTTTATTTCATTTTATAATATTTTATGTTTAGTTTGTTTATTATTATATATTAATTTTATATATTTAAAAATAATTATTTTTTTTTATTATTATTATATAATAATAATTATATAATATAGAGATTTATAAAAATGTTAATTTAAATTTGGCTTTGATATTTTTTTTAGCTTTAATTTAAAAAAAAAAATAAAATAAAAAAAAAATAATAATAAAAATTATTTATATTGATGTATTAAAATATGTATAATTGTTAAAAACAATTAATAATATTAATAATATTATTATTTATTTATTGTATATTATTTATTATTTATTATTTATTATTTATTATTTATTATTTATTATTCAATTATTTATTATTTATAATTTATAATTTATTATTTATTAATTCTCTCTTTTTATTATTTATTATTTATTATTTATTATTCAATTATTCAATTATTTATTATTTATTATTATTTATTATTTATTATTTATTATTTATAATTTATTATTTATTATTTATTGTTTATTATTATTAATTGAATATTTTTATTCATTAATTATACATTATTTCTATTAATTTGTTTTTATTGAATTATTAGTTTTTTGTTTTTTAATTTTTTTTTGTATATAATTTATTTATTTAGTTTTTTTTTTTTTTTTTTTTTTTTTTTTTTTTTTTTTTTTTTTTTTTTAAAAAAAAACTATTTAATTACTTTTAAATTAAAATAAAGATTAATAAAATAACTATCAGATGCATACTTTGTTTCTAATTTAAAATATAAAAGCAAATATAACTATCAGCTGCATATACTTTGTTTCTAATTTAATATATAAATTATATAACTGTTATTTGAATTACTATATTCCTTATTTAAAATATATATATTAAATAAGCTATATAACTTTATCAGATGCCTACTTTTTAAAGGAAAAAAAGCTAATAAACATAAAATATATATATATTTTATGTATTATTAGCTATTTATTATTATTAATTTTTTATTATTTATTATTAATTTAAATATGGTATTATATTAAAATATTTTTCATATTTAATAATTGGCAAAATTTTTTTAATTTAAATCAATTGATGATTTAAATTAATTATATGAAAAATAAAATAAAATATATAAATCAATTAAAAATTTTTATTATCATTTAAATTTTTTTTTATTTCTTACACTTTTTTTTATTTAATTATATATATAATTATTATAAATATTTAATATTTTTATTTTATGTTCCTTTTTATATATATATTTAAAATTTTAATTATATATTTAATTATATACATATATATATATTTATATTTACAAAGGATTATTTCTCTTTTATTTTTTATTTTCTTTTTTATGGTATTTTATAATTTATAGTTATACTTTTTTGCTTATGGTTACGATTAGAGTTCTATTGATATTTTTATATTATTTATTAATTTTAACCATATATATTAATTCATCATGAAAACTTAAATTTAAGCTTTCCAAAGTTTATCGCAAATGCCATTTTTATTTTTATTATATTTTGGATATTTTTAAAGCTTAAATTTAATAAAAAAATATTTTAAAAAACAAACTAAAATAAATTATATTAATAGTATTTATTTAGAAAATTATATTTAATAATTTATTATTATATAAATTTTTAATATTTATTTATTTATTTATTTATTATTTTTTATTGAATTTAATTAAATAATTTTTGCTTTTTATTATTTAGTATTAATCAAAATGATTATTTTAATATTTTAAAAATCTTTTATTATTTTATTATTATTTTTTTACTATAATTTCAATATTATTATTGCCATATAATAATTACATTAAATATTATTGTTTTATTATAACTCTATAAAATATTATTATTGCTTTATCATTATTGTTAATATGAAATATTATTATTATTGCCTTACTATTAACAATTATATGTAATACTTTATATAAATTTTATTTAATATATTAAAGAAATAATTTTAATTATTCATTAAACCTAATATTAAGGATATTATAATTATGATTTAAAAAAAAAGTCATAAAATATTATTATTGCCCTATCATTATTATTAACATGAAATATTATATTGTTGCCTAATTATTACAATTATATGTAATATTTTAATCATTATTTTATAAAATGCTATTAAATATATTAAGAAAGAAGGGTAAACTATAATTATTCATTAAACCTAATATTAAAGATTTTATAATTATGATTTAAAAAAAAAGTTTATATTATATGAATAAAAACAAATTATCAAATCTGAGTTTTAACAAATTAGTAAATAAAATTTTTACAATATTTAAATTATTAATTAATTAGGTTTTATAATAAAAATATTTCTATAAATATGGGTTAAAATAATTAATTATAATTCATAAATGTTTATTTCTTTAAAATTATAATTAGTAACTAAATGTTCCTTTTAGAAAAATATTGTAAAAAAAAAAAAAAGAAAGAATTGTTATAATGCTGTTAGATAATTATAATAAACTAAATTTTTTTTCTCGTTTATATTTATAAGCATAAATATTGATTTATAGAAATTTCATAAATGTATGTGTAAAAATTTATAATTAAAAATTTATTACTAATAATCATTGGAATCAATTTTTATTTGAAAAATGTATATATGTATCATATATTATATTAGTATTATTATATATTAAGAGTTTGAATAAAATGGTTGCTTGTTATAAATTTTATTAATAAATTAATTCTAACTCTTATTCTAATTCTAAAATTCTTAAAAAACAATTATTTTTTTTTTTTTTTTTTTTTTTTATTTTTTTTCAATCTGTTTATTATATTCATATTTGTACTATTTATATTATTTTATTTTTATTTTTTCTTTTTTTCAAAATTTAAATAAATATTAATAATTTTGAGAATTCTTTTATAAAATGATAAAAGTGATAATCATTTGAAAGATATACATATGTAAAATAGTGATAATTAAGTCTTCACTCTAATATATTATTTGTATGTTATTAAACAAAGATAAGAAGTTAAAAATTTATTATATCATATTCATTAGTATAAATGTGACATTATAATATGATTTTAATATCATGATTTTTCTTATTTTAATATGAGGAATTAAATAAAAAAATTTTATTATATCGTATTCATCAATATATAATATAATAATATAAAGTTAATGTTTTAATTTGCATATTTCAAAAATTAAAAATGTATAAATCAAAAAATAATATTTTTCTTTCGAGATTATTTTTATAAAACGATATTCATTTGAAAAAAAAAAATGTATAATAGTAACTATAAATATTTATTGTTACAATTTAATATAATTTAATATTTACTTTTTATATTTCATTTTTACTTTTTTTTAAAGTCATGATTATATTTTAATTTAATAATAACTTTTTTTTTTATCAATCAGTAAATTAATATAATCAAAATATATCTATGGAATATTAATAGTTTTTATTTAAATCATCAAATTATATATTATTATTTAATCTGTATATTTATAATTAATTTTAACTTTTTTTTTATTTTATTTTATTATATTATATTTATTTATTTTATTAATTTACTTTTAATAACAACATTTTGAGAATTCTTTAGTGATGCTATAATAAAAAGTAATAAAATGACACATATATAAATGACAATAAAGATATAATATTTTTTAATTTTAACCTTTTTTAGTGTATCAATAAATTAAATAACTAAAAAAAATAAAAAAAGGATATTAATAAAATAATTGATATTCAATTTATTTAAATATTAAATTTAATTAATAACAAATGTGCTGGTATTATTAAATTTTTACTTTTAAAATTAACTAAAAAATAAAATAGAAAATAGAAAATATTGTAATTTGAATGAAATTTTAGATTACTTTAATTAAATATATAAGAAATTGAGAAATCTCTAATTAATAAAATAAAATTAAAATAATACTACATGTAGATTTTATATAGTATGCATTATTTATAATGTACATAATGTTCATGTCATATTTATGATACATTTTATTATAATTAACTAAATAAATATAGGAAATATGTATATTAAATATTATAAATTTTATTTCTAACACTCCTCCTAAAATTTGGAATATTAAAATTCATACATAATAAAATCTCTAGAACTTTTTCATAATTGTCATTATCATTTTCAATTAAATTATTTAAATTTTTTTTATTTTCCTTTAAATTACTGTTATTGTTAATGTTATGATCAATTTTATTATTATTACTATTATTATTTGTATAAAAACCTTTTACTTGATCAGCATTTAAACTATATTGTTGACTTAGATTTGATTTTGAATTTAAAAATGCATTAAATGAGTTATGAATTTTAATTTAAATTATTTTTATTTAAATATTATCGACTATTATATTCATTCTGAGAATAGTTACAATTTACATTTTGAATATAATTATTTTTATATAAATATCTTAAATTATTAAAATCATTTAAATATGTAATTCTTGATTATAAAATCCTTGATTATAAATATGCGGATTTAAATAATTCATAAAAGGTAAATTATTATATAAAGGTAAATTATTATATAAAGGTAAATTATTATATATTATATAAAGGTAAATTATTATATAAAGGTAAATTATTATATAAAGGTAAATTATTATATAAAGGTAAATTATTATATAAAGGTAAATTATTATATAAAATGATTATTTGTAAACTCTGTCCCATTGCCAGACTTAATTACTTTATATTCTTCTCAAAGATGTTCTTTATTCTTCTATACCACTTTTCGAAGTTATAAAAGACTTTTCCTTTTGTTTTCATGAAGATTTAATTGTAATTTGAATAATAGTCTAAAATTATTAAAAAATATTTATTTCCGTATATGGAGGTATCTGGAGCCGATACGGTATTCATGTATATAAGTTCAAAGGGTTCTTTTGATTTGTTTTCTTAACTTGGGTAAAACTTAATTCTCATTTTTGAAGTACCTATCTTGCAATTGTACTTTATCTTAATCTTATTTGGATTTTCTTTAATATTATTTATAATATTAAAGAAATGAACTAAGCATCTATGCCTAGGGTCTATATTTTCAGTATATAGTGACAATCTGATGTTTTCATATATTGCACTTTTATTTCTCATATTTTTTATTGAATCTGAACATATTCTTGAATGTCCAAATTTTGTAAACTCTTGATGAATTTGAGCTAGTAGTAAATACTTTATATTCTTTTCGGGCTCATAAACTGAAATGCAATTTTTTATTATTATATTTATATAATACAGTTTTATATTTATCCTCACTAAGATTATCGATAAACATTGAACTTCTTTCAAATACAGGAATGTATAATACTTTTCTTAATGTAATTTTATTTTTTTTATTAACGTATCTTATATACGTTCGTTCATGCATTGTTTTTACATTACCACCATTCACGAATTTCATTATTTTATTATATTATTTTACGTCATGCAGATTCTCGAGTTCGTTAGTTATGATAATTATGTGATATGTTATTCCCGAATCTATTGTCCAACAAGTAATTTATTTATATACTTCGTTGGGAGTGTCCTTTTCAAAAAAAAAAAAAAAACACATAATAGCTGAGGTTTTGTTTATTTTATTGTTTTATTATATCAACACTTCAGTCCTATGCAATAACTTAATTCACTGGTATTAAGAATTGTAGTTTTCGTATAATATATCTGGGAAGTTGAATTTATTATCCTTATCTTTGGTTTGCTTGCTTCTCTCTTCTACATTGTTGGCATGTTTTTTTCTCTTCCTCTTTTTTTCCTTATTATTTTTATTCTTGGGGTTATGCCAACAGTCCTTAGTTTTATGTCCCCTTATGTTGCAGATATAGCATTTTATATTTTTTCTATTTTTTTTTCTTTTAATTTCAGCATTGAGTGTAATTGAATTTCTAATGACTTTATCTTTATGTACTTCATGGTTTGCCTTTAGTTGATTCAGATGTTTCATTTTTGGTATTACCTTCTTTAAGTGTTCAGAAGCTCCTCCTCTTTTCCATTATAGCGTATTAAATTTGCTTCTATTACTAATTTTCTAGAAATAGAAGTATATAGATAGTTGAATTTTTCTTCCTCCAATTAAGAACTATTTAGATCTTCTAGTTCATTAAAGAGCATATTTAATTCAGAAATGAGCAAACTAATGCCACCTTCTAAATTAAATCTTTATGCTTTCTAATTCTCTTTTGATGTCGTTGATTCTTTTTTCATAGTCTTCAATATATAATTTCTTGAGAGCGTTATATTTTTGGTAGGGAGTGTGTCTTTTGAAGTCGATACTTTATTTAATTTCTTCTGAAATACTGTTATATAAATAAAATTTTGTGTCAGTATTTTATTTAATTTGCTTCTCTGTGGTGGTTTTTTCTATGTAGTATCCCCTGAGATCTTCGACTTATACATAATCCTTCTCCTTTCCGGTTGGAATTTGGTATTTTCTGACATATTTAAATATTTCCTTGGAAATGTTTTTTCTAGTTCCGTAGTAGTTCAGCATAGCAATTTTATCTCCTGGTTTTATAGTCTGAAGTTATTCCTTGTCAATATATACTTGATGGCGATTTGACCTCCTTTACCAGTTTCTGACATTTTGTTGTATTATTATTATAATACTAAGTATTTTTTAAATATTTTTTTTTATATTGGTATATTTATGATTACTAAATACTCAGTTTATAGTAAAGTCATTGAAAATCTTAATCTTTTGTAATTTGAATGTAATTTAAGATTACATCACTTATTATTATTTCTTTATTTGCCAATAAATTATTAGTTAGAGATTTCTCTATTACTTATATATTTAATTAAATTATTAACATTTATATTATATAGTAATACAATACGTATTATTTATAATGCTCAAACCACATTTATTTTCTATGCCTCTTTTTTATAATATAAAAAATGTGGTATTGAAATATAAATGATCCATTAAATGTATTTTATATGTATAAATATCATAAAGTTATGTATTAGTAAAAAATATAATTTGACCTTCAAATAACTAAAGTTAGTAAATAAATAAAACCAAGAGATTTTTTAACAGATTAAAAATCACATTTGACCTTAAACGTTTATGCAGAAATTTTAAAGATTTGGAATTCTTCGCTAATTATGAAATTTAGTAATTTAGTAATTTAGTAATTTAGTAATTTAGTATAATTAGCATATTCAGCATTTACTACATTTAAATACACACATAAATAAATATGAAACGCCATAGGAATTAGGGAATTAGTATTTGAAAAGTTTTTTTTTTTTTTATAATTTAATAATTAGTAGTTAATATATAATATATAATCGCGTATTAAATAATATTAATAATCTATAAATATATTTATAAAATGACTGGAACGACCGAAATAGTTTTAAATAGAATGGAATATGTTCTGACTTAGGACAGCTGCAATGAATGGAATGAGGACGTCATCTTAGAACTGTAAGGTATTAGGGGGTTAGAATTAAGTGAATACACTGAAATAAAAAAAAAAAAAAAAAAAAAAAAAAAAAAGTTGATAATATTATAAAAAAAAACGAAGAATGGAAGAATGAATATATTACTATAGATGGCGAGGAAAGGTGTGCCCTATCTGAGGAAGGTGAAAGAAAAATTTAAAGAACTTAAAATGAACAATTTTAAAGTTCTAAGCTTTCTTTTTAGAAATTGAGTAGATACAAAAATAAAGATCCTTTATCAGAAGCAAAAAAGAAGAAAAGAATTTACATCCTACTTAATATTAGAAGTATTCAAGAATTGATAAAAATCTCAATATTTGTGTATTTATTAACTTTATTTATTTGAAACTTGATGCAAAAGGCTTATTTTTAGGAATACCTAATTTGATGCTATTTATATAAAATACATTTGATGGATCATACATATTATAATACATTAAATACATGTTTTCATATTAACTATATAAAAGGGGCTTATAAAAATAAAAAATTTTTGAAACTATATTCATAAACTATATAAACATAAACTATATAAACTAAATATTAATATAATATATCCTATTTATGTATAATAAACTATTTAATATTTAAAATTATAATAAAAGTTTTAATAAAATAAAAATATTAATTAAAGTGTTAATTAAATTTATAAACTAAAAATACTAATTTTCTAACAAAGAATAAATACCATAAAGAAGAAATCAATGAAGAATCAAATTTCTTCAAAAGGTTAGAAAACATGAAGGCTGAAAAAGCGATAAAGAAGCCTTGGAATACATCAAGGAATTTTTAAAAATCACATAAAAAGTTAAAAAAAAAAAAATTTAAATAATGAGCTTAGTATAAGGGAAAGATTAAACAATCTATTTAAAGGGGTTACCAGAGAAATAAATAGACTTCTTGGAAGTAAAGTACAGTATTTCAGAAGATGTTAATAAAATATTAGAAATTATGATGAAATAAATTAAAAACACTAGAAATCTTATTCCAAAAAAAAAATAAAGAAAAAGATTAAGAAATATGTCTTTAAAGAAAAAAATAAAGAAAAAAAAAATAAGGACGAACGTAGTAATAACGAAGGCTATAATAAAGATGACATTTATGAGAAATTTAATAATGAAGAAAAGAAAAAAAAAAAATAAGGTAACAATAGGAAAAAACTTTGTTACTTATGTGATAGTGATAAATATTTAGTCTATACCTGTTCCTTTAATCCAAAAAAATCTTTACGACAATATAAAACACATAACTGATCAATTTAGAAAATTAAATATCCCAATAGATGAAATATATAACATTGAATAAAGTTATGATAGGTACTAAAATAATGAAAATAATAATGTTGAAATAAAATAAATAAATTTCGTTTAAACTGAAAATAATATTCAGGAAATAAAACTTAAAACAATAAACAGTATTAAACAAATTATGATAAAAAACTATTGTGATAGAAATAGTAAAAAAAATTAAAAAATTAAAAATAATAATACACAAAATAAAGCAGAAAACAAAAGCATTTTTCATAAAGAAAACAATATTGATTATGATTTGAATTAAGTATTTTATTTTTAATATTTATAATAGTAATGGATGTAATAAAAGCAACTGTAAGGATTTAGATATAAATGATATTCTCCTTAATAATGAAATAACATTAACAATAATAATAATAATTTCAAATGAGAATAATAGTTATCTATTTGTTGAAGATGAAAAAATTTGTCATTACAGAATAAAAAAATTTAATGAATTATTTTTAGATAAAATGAATAAATCAAATGGTAAACTGAATAAATTATTAGAAAGTTTGAATGAAATCAACCAAAAAAAAAAAAAAAAAAATTAACAGTATCCAGAAGATTATTAAAAATAATTTATCTATTTAAGAATTCTGATTCTATTTATAATAATAATTAATAAAAAGTATATGAAAATAAATATTCAAAATAAAAATTTTTTAAATTTGAATAATTTTTCCATTTATAATTTTGAAAATAATGCCAATATTATAAATAATATTTTAAATGTCGATTATAATAATCCAAAAAAAAATAAAAAATGATAAAAATGTAAACAAAATTAATTTATTCAAAAATCTTGATTATATTTTGATAATAAATACTTTTATTTTTTTGGAAAAAAAACATTTTTTAATAATAAAAAATCCTCAAATATTGATTAAAAAATAAAATGAATATTCAAAACTTGAATCTTTAGAATTCCAATCTGATTTGGTCGTACTACGACGGATAAGTAAAAAATTAAAAGTACGATAACAAAGAAACAATGATTTACAATATTTTATTTAAAGGAAGAGTGTTAAAAATTGTTATTTTTGTATTTTTAGTTTACAATATAATTAACATTTTAGATAACACTTAATTTTTTTTATTATAACCTTTATTATAGTTTAAATTAATTTATGATACAGATAATTTAGTTTTAAAAAAAATTTTTTTTTTTTTATTTTTTTTTTTTTATAATTAATATGAGAAAATGTATTTAATGGATTGAAATATATATGATCTATTAAATGTGTTTTATATGTATAAATATCATTAAATTATGTATTACTAAAAGATAAGTCTTTTACTTCAAATAAATAAAGTTGGTAAATAAACAAAACATTGAGATTTTTAACATAATTTAAATAATTAATAAAATTTTTCATTTTTTTTTTTTTTATTTTATTTGATTTATTATTCTATAATCATTCATTAATATTATTTAAGAATTATAAAATTTTAAACAAAGTTTTAATTTATCAATAAAATAATTGAAATTTTAGTTTTAAAATAGAAAATTAAACTATTACTACTACTACATTGTTTAATTAAAATAGATACATTTTCAAATTAAAGTAGATATTTTGAGATATACAACTTTAATATTATCATATATTATTATTAATATTATTATTATTCTTTTATAATTTTTCAAATCTAAAAATTTATTTAAATACTTAATAAAATAAGATTATGATTATGAAAAGAATTATAATAATCTTGTTTTTGTTTTTTTTTAGTTTATATTTTTATATCTATTTTGATATTTATTTGGAGAGTTTGTATCATTCATTGAATTTTTTCATTATAATAATAATCTTTTTTTTTTTTTTTTTTATTTATTCTAATAGAAAATCAAATAATTAGTCTTATTAACCTGGATCGAAATAACTTTTTCAGGCATATTGGCATATATTTTATAATTTTACAATAAAATAAAAAAAAAAAAAAAAAAAAAAAAAAAAAAAAAAAAAATATCGAGGTATAAAATTTATGATAAATTTTATTTTATATTGAAACATTAAAATATGATAATTAAAATACCGATTGTTGAAATTTTATATATAATTTTATTATTATTATTATTATAATTATTATAATTATTATAATTATTATTATTATTATTTTGTTATTATTTAACAATAAAGAAAAATAAAGTTAATTACAAAATAATGATTAAAATAATTAATTAATAACATAGTAGAGCAGAAAATTTTACAAAAAAGTTTAAAAAAAAAAAAAAAAAATTAATAATACAATAATACAATAGTAGACTATCCTATTTTCATTAAATAAAACAAACGAACAAATAAACATTTTAAGATAGAATAAATTAAATAGATGGTACATAATTGAAATAAAGAAAAAAAAAAAAAAGAAGATCTATTTTATATATATTATTTGATATTTTTATTTAAAGATGGAAGATCTTCAAAATCTTCATTATATTAAGGAGAACGAGTTACCTGCTATAAATCATATATTTTATGATAATTCTGATCCCTACCGTATAAAAAAAAGATGGGAACTGTATGGAAAACCACATAATAAAGAATTATATGAGATATATTCAAGTAAATTTCTTTTTTCATTCATTTTTTTTTTTTTTTTATATAAAATGAAAATTAATTATTATTAATAAATAAATATTAAATTACAATGAAAAGTCATAATATTATTAAAAAATAACTATATACATATTATAAAAAAATAAAGTATATATTATTGAAATACTAATTCTAATTTTTTTTTTTTTTTATTTTTTAATAATTATTATTATATAATGTTAACAAAAATATATATTATCTATTTAATTCCTACTTAAAAAATATACATATTGAATATGTTTATAATGATTTTAAATAATATATAACAAAAAAAAAAAAAAAAAAAAAAAAAAAAACGAAAAACAAAAACGAAACATAAAAATTGAAAAACAATATGAAACAAAAAAAACGAAACAAAACAAAATATATATATATATATAGAAAGTATTTTAAAAAACTATGATATTGGTGAGAATGATAAAACTATCAGTACAACTTTTAGAAAAGATTATAATAGAAAAAACTGTGATGATAACAGGAGAGAAAATAATAAATTATCAAAAGAAGGTATATATTATAAATTCTATTAAAAAAAAAAAAATTAAAAAAAAAAAAAAAAACATAAAAAAAATATTTTGGAATAATACTTTGGAATAATTATAATTTTAATAACATTAGTAAAGTAATAACAATAATACTAAAACTAATAATACTAATAATATAATATAAATAATTATTCAATAATATGATAATATTATTAGTATTAAAAAAGAGAAAAAAAAAAAAAAATAAAAAAGTTTATCATGGAGTTCTATATATACTAATTACTAATTTATATACTATATATATTTATTTATATAAAAAAAATATACAAATTCAAATACTTTTTTTTTTTTTTTAAAAAAAAAATTAGTCAAGAGTAATTTTAATGCTTCACATATAGATTTTTTACAAGATTATAAAAAAGATAAGGAAATCGATTATAATAATGAAAATAATAATAAATGGGAAAAAGAAAAAGATGATGGTCTCAGTCGATGTTTTAATAAAGCCCATCTTGATAATGATACCGATGAAGTGTATAAACAACATTATTTAAGTACTATGGCTCATGATTATACTAAAAAACCATTTTCAGTTACGTATATTACTAAAAAAAAAAAAAAATTGTTAATATATTAAAATGATATATATGTATGATAATGTTATTAACCTAGTTATATATATATATATTTTTAATTTTTTTCAAATAAATTGTTTTATATTAAATTGATGAAAATTGCATCTTTTAACTATCTAAATAGAAAAGAGATCAAATCCGAGATGATGTTGATGATGTATGGATTAATTAAAAATAAAAAAAAAATATTTATTATTTTTATCAATTTTAATATATTAATTTCAATTAAATGTTTTTTAATTATTATTAAATATATTTATTTCCATATAAACAACAACGACATCAACAAATAATTATATATATATATATATAAAAAGAACCATATAGTTGTTTATAAAGATAACGATGAATTAAAAATAAAAAAATGTTCTACTTATGAGACTGACTATTATGCAAAAGTAAGAATGAAAATAAAATTGAAAATTAAAATATATATTAGATTAAAAAAAAAAAAATATTGTTCTATATATGAGTTATTCATCTAATAATTTTATATTATTACTATTATTACAACTATTATTATTTACCAATAATACATATTTAAAAATAATGATTTAAATATAATTTGATGCAATTTTATTTCCAAAACTTCAAAACTTCAAAACTTCAAAAAAAAAAAAAAAAAAAAAAAAATAACAACAATAAAAAAAAAAAAAAATAAAAATAAAAATAAATTAAAATAAAATTCAAAATGTATAAGAATAATAATAATGATAGTGATTCATTTGGAAAATTAGTTAAAGGAAATAATAAAGCTCATATAAAATTAGAGGATTATAATTATGAAAATTTAAATCCGTATACTACGGAATCTAAAGATAATTATAAACCATTACCTGTGAAACGTGAAATTGTAACTCCATGTAATTTAAAATATCATTTTATTACTGATCCTGATTATAATGAAAATCCTTTTAAATCTTCAATGAAAAATGGTAATTTTAGATATAAGAATATATGTCATTTATTCAAATGAATTATTATGTTTACAAAAATCAGTATACGTATATATATTAATTAATTATAGTGAATTATTTATATTTTAAAATTTTAATTAATCTATATAAGACAATATTTTTACTTCATTAAAAACGAATTATTTATATTACAAAAAATTAATCAGTTCTAAAATAATTATAATTTACTAAAATGAATTACTTATATCACATTTTATATTTTTAATTATTATTATATAATAATAACTTTAAAAAAAAAAAAAAAAAATAATAATAATAAAAAAAAAAAAGATTATCCACTTTATAATAAATATCAAAAGGAAAAATTGTGTGAAAAACAAGATAAAGCCCAATTTAATGTAAATCAAATTTTTTTTAAAATTAATTTTATATTTATAAATTACTAATATTATAATTACTAAAATTAAACTTTTTTTTTTTTTTTTTTTTTTTTTTTTTTTTTTTTAAAAAAAAAAATAAAAAAATAAATTAAAAAAAAAAAAAAAAAATTATTATAAAAAAAAAAAAAAATAAAAAAAAAAATAAAATAATAAATAAATTAAAAAAATTAGCTTGGATATGATACCAATGATAATAAAACATTATATAATGATTCTTTTGCAATATCAAATGATAAAACAAAAGAATCCTATCAAAATTCAAAAATTCTAACAAAGTTTAATACCATCGATAATATTAAATTGGATATAGAAGGACCTAAAGGATTCAAAGACGTCACTACGACTCATCGATATGATTTTAGAAATGATAGAGCTGAAAGAACTAAAGTTTTTAATAATAATAGAAAAGTCTTTGATGGCATAAAAGTAATTAATATAATCTATAATTAATTAAATATATATTGAAATTTTTATATATCTATATATAATTAAATAATTATAAAAAATATTTTTACTATATATACAAAATATACAAATGATAAATTATACTAAAATATCTTAATTATTTTATTATAACTATAAATAACAAATTATAAATATATATTATCTATTATATTATAATATTTTTTTTTCTTTTATATATATAATAAATTAAAAAAAAAAAAAAAAAAAAAAAAAAAAAAAAAAAAAACATTAAATAAAATAAAATAATATAAAATTTAATAACAGGATATTGAAACAGGAGATTTATTAAATTTATCATGGGAATTCGATCCAGTGAAGGAATCCTTAACCAGAAAAGATTATACAATTCCAAAAGTAGATGAAAAAGATCGATTTAAGAAAGCCAAATCTGATACCTATAATACTAATCCATATTTAAAAACATATAATAAGCAAGATAATGATCATCCAAAATTATCTATAACTAAAGTATACTTTTTATTTTTTTTATTAAATAAATAAATAAATAAATAATTATATTGTATAAAAATAAGAAATAGTAATAAGAAAAATTTTAATAATAAAAATATTTTTTTTACTAGTTAAGAAATCTATTAAATTAAAATATATAGTTAATAATTATATAAAAAATAGAACACTCATTATTAATAGTAATAATAATAATAATAATAATAGTAATAGTAATAGTAATAGTAATAATAAAAATAATAAAAATAGTGATATTAATAATGCTATTTATAATTATAATGATAATGTTATTAATAATGATAATAATAATAATAATAATAATAATAATGATAATTATGATGATACAGATAATAGTAATAGTTATTATAACAACAACAACAACAATAATAATAATAGTAATAATATCAATATTAATACTAATAATAAGAATAATGATATATATTTATGTTTATATATATTTATAATAAATAAATAAATAAAAAAAAAAAAAAAAAAAAAAAAGACGGATTATGTTAATTATCCAGATAAATATAAATATAATCCACGACGACCACTAAATTCCAAATTTGATAATCATCTCTTCCAAGATGATGTGTATAATGATGAAAGTAAACCGAGATATTATCGTTCCTGTTATGAAACAGATTACCAAAAAGTTGATCATCCAGTAAGAGCTAAATCTTATTCTCATATGGAAAGTTTTGACACCACCCTGAATGAATTATTTCCAAAGTATGTATAATAATAAAAATTAATAATAATTATAAAAGTTATAAATAATAACATTAGTAATAATATTAATAATAATTAATAATAATTAATAATAATTAATAATAATCAATAATTATAATAATAATTATTAATAACTTAATAACTTAAAAACTTAATAATAATAGAGTAATAATAATAATTAATTAATTAATAATATATCTTCATAAAAAAGTATAAAAGAAAAAATAATATTATAAAAATAGTAAATAATTATAGAAATAATACAAATAATAATATAAAAATAAGAAGCAACAATTTTAGAAATAGTGCTTAAAATAATAATAATAATAATAATAATAATAATAATAATAATAATAATAATAATAATAATAATAATAATAATAATAATAATAATAATAGTAATAATAGTATTTATGACAATAATTAAAAATTAATATATATATATATATTTATTTATTATTCCATTTTTTTTATTAATATATATATATTTTCCCCCTATTTTTTGTTTTTATATTTTTATCTATTTATATATTATATTGTATTTTCTTATTTTTTTTTTTTTTTTTTTTTTTTTTAGGGAATTCAGATGTCATTCGATGAAGAAACAAAGTGTAACTCATAAAAACTTTAATCAAAAAGAAATACCACCATATTACCGTGCCAATAAATATGAAATTGAAAAAGAGTACATCGATATTATTGAGCATAACAATGCCGGTGATCCAGATAATAAGAAAATTTCAATTACTCATTCCAGTTATATTGCACCCGAAATTACTATTGGTAAAAATATATATATATATATATATATGTATTTAAAAAAAAGTACTATTAATTAATTATATCTATTAATTATTATTTTTTTTACTATATATATATTTAAAAAAATTAGATCATGCTAAAATGCCAATTCCATTAAGAAACGTAGTTTAATGATGTTTATATAATACATATATATATATATATTTATATTTATATATACATATATATAAATATTTATATATACATATATATAAATATTTATATATATTTTTACAAATTAAGTAAATTAATTCTATACTTTATAATAATAAGGTTAAATTGTTTCTATTAAATTCAATTTTAAAAATTTTTTTTTATTCCCATTAATAATGAACCCCATAAAATATAATTAACTTTTTTTTTTTTTTTTTATAAGAATTATAAATATTTATTATTATTAGTATTATTATTATTATTAATCTTATATATATTATATATATTTATATAAAATCTTTTTTTTTTTTTTTTTTTTTTTTTTTTTTTTGTTTTATTAAAATTTTATTTTTTTTTTTAAATAGAAACTATTAATTTTAAAATATTTTTAATTTGATTAAATATTAATTACATTAGAATTTATAAACATATTTTTAATAAAATATTACAATACAATAGAAGTTATGAAAAAAAAAATATATATATATATTTTTTTATATTTTAAATAAATTTAATAATTTTTCGATACAATTAGTGAAATAAAAATTGGCAGTGTATTCTGCAATTTATAGTACATATATATAATTATAATTATTATTTTCAATTGTTATCCATGGATAAAATATATATTAGGTTTGATTTTTTTAAATAAAATTAATAAAAACAAAAAACTTTAAAAAAAAAATGTAATATATGAATAATGTAACAATATATATATATATATAAAAGAACCTTAATTAAGAAAAAAAAAATAATAATAACGAAAAAGATTCATAGTTAAATATAAAACTTTATAAATTTTTAATTTTTTTTTTAAAAAAAAAATAAAAAAATCGATTGAAAAATATATATATATATTAATAGAAAAAATTAATAAAAATATTATTAAATTATATATATATATATTATAATTACTATGATTATTATTATTATTTATTAAGGATAATTTTTTTTTTATTTTTTAATTTTTTTTTTTTTTTTTTTAAAAAAAACATTAATAAGAAATAAAAAATAATATAAAGTGGAAATATTTATAGTAACTAATAAAGATCACTTTTTTTTTTATTCAATTAAAAATTTTTAGAGGAATTAAAAATAAAAGTTAAAATAATAGTTATACCATTTATGATAGCATGAAAAAAAAAATATGATTTGAGTCCTTTTCTTAGTTATAAATTCCAATCATAATTATCTCTATAATAATTCCAATGCATTTCAGATCATATATATATATTATATTTCATTATATATATATATATATATTTTTTTTAAAAAAAAATAAAAAAAAAAATATTTTTAATTATTATATTTATTGATGATTACAACTTTTTTTTTAATATGTTTTAAGATTAATTAATACTTTAAAATATATTCTTCACTGTATCTTTTTCAAAGTACAAATTAATTTTGTAGTATTTTTAATATTTTCAATAAATAATATAAAATAATTTATTGTTTCCAATAATTAAAATTATAATAATAATAATAATAATAATAATAAAATAGTATACAAAGCAAAGTTTATTTATTTCTTTCAACCCAAATAAACTAATAGTTTTTTTTTCTTTTTTTTTTTTTCACCTAAAGAATTTATAATCCATTTGTTTTTTTGGGGGATAATAAAATTCTCTTTGAAAAAGATACTAATTTATAGATTTTTTTTTTAATTTTTTTATGTTGATATTTATTAAATCTATTGTAGTTTTATTCCACTATGGTTAAATTATTACATAAACTTTAAATAACTAAAAAAAAAAAAAAAAAAATTAAACTTTAATACAAGAAATATATATATATATAATTATATATAATTTATATAAATAAAAAAGTCCAAATCTATTTTAATTACATATTAAGTAAAATATTACTATTTTTAATATAAAACTTTAAATTTGCAATATAATTAATTGAAATATACCTTAATTATAAAAAATATTAAAAAATAAAGTTATGTGTATTTATTTATTTATTTTTTATTATTTTTTTTAATTTTTTTTACCAAGGATATTTTTTTAATAAAAAATATAATATCATCTGGTAATAACTTTCCCTTAGAACAAAATAAATTAATAACTTAATTATTTAATTTTTCTAATTTTTTCATTCGATGAAGAATAATTAATATTATTTGTGTTTAATAGATGAATTAATTTGCAATACACGTTTTTTTTTTTTTTTTTTTTTTTTTTTTTTTTTTTTTATTATAATTTTTTTTTATTAACATCTTTGTAGATAAACGTATATTTGGTTAGTTTCTATTTTTTTTTATTTTTTTTTTTTTTTTATTTTTAAAAATATTTTATTTAAATTTCTTTAATTTTTTTTCCCTTCTTCTTCAATAATAAAAGTATAAAAAAATTTACTTTATTAATATTTATTATTTATTTATTTTTATTTTTATTTTTTTTTTTATTTAAAAATGATTAAATAAAAACTAAATTATTGATATATGTCAATTTATATTTTTTTTAATTTTTAATTTAACTATATATAGTTATTTTAATGAGTTATTTATGATGATAATTATTATTATTATTATTTTTCTTTTTTAAATAAGATTACAAATATTTAATTGTATAATTAAAAATGAAATAAATTAAGTAACGAATGATTTTCTTATTATCATAAAGTATTTATATATTTTTAAATATTAATTTAATATCAATATTAAATCTTAAATATTCATTAATTAAAATAATTAATTTTATTAATTAAAATCTCTTTTTTTTTTTTTTTTTTTTTTTTTTTTTTTTTGTAATAATTTTATATTTTATTATAAATAAAATAAAATAATATTAATAAAAAACATTAATAAAAAAGTAAAAATATAATATAATAAAATGAAATAAAAAATGTTCTTTTTTTTTTTTTTTTTTTTTCAAAATTTCTATTTTAACAACAAAGTTTAGATTTGCAATGAATGGCACTGTAATTACGATAGTTATCTGTTGGTGTTTGAACATCTATTAAAACATCATGACTACCTTGATGAGAAGGTGTAGCAGCACTACTACTCACATTTTCTTTATATTCTATTGAACCAAGTGAATCCTTTTCGCTTCCACTTCCTAATAAGTACACGGATTCATCATCTAAATATTCAATTTGAAGAGTTGTATGATGAATACCAAACTTTGTACAAAGAATATATTGAGCATTATTTAGAATACGTTGATATTCTTCAACATTTAATCCTTCATTCTTTACCATAATATGAGCAGCAATAGCTGGTTTTCCAATTGTAATATTCCATATATGTAAATCATGAATATCGATAATACCATTAATTTCTTTTATATCCTTAGTTACTTCATCTGAATCAATATGTTCAGGAGTTGCTATATAGATTTTAAATGAAATAATAAAAATAAATATAATTATTATAAAAAAATTTATTTATTCAAAAAAAAAAAAAAAAACTTTTTTTTCCTATTTCTTAAACAATAAAATATAATATATATATATATATATATAAATTATAATAATATAATGATGACTTACATTCCATAATAACACTTAAAGTTTGTTTTAATAAATTAACTGTAGTAAAAATAACTATAATAGAAAAAATGAATGTTGTAATAGGATCAATGTAAACTTTTGATGGATCAAAATAAATAATTGTAGCAGCAAGAACAACACCAAGTGATGAAATTAAATCACCAAGAATATGAATAATAGCAGCTTTAACGTTGATATTTTCCTATATTTAATTTATTTATTTATAAAATATTAATAAATATTTATAACCTATAATGAATGAATTATATATATATATATTTTATTTTTATATAATATTATATATATATATATTTATTTTACCTTCTTATAATGTTCAATTAGACTTTCACCACCAGTAGCAGTACTTTCACCATGATCTTCACTAGTACTAGCTTCATTTTGATTAGGTTTATGTGGGTTGAAATTTTTATTTTCATGTTTATGATGATCTTCGTGTTTAAGTTTGTCTTCATGTTCATGTTCATTAACATGTTCGTTTTCATGTTCGTGATGATTTTCATGTTTATTAGCTTGTTCGTTTTCATGTTCATGATGATGTTCATGTTCATGACCATGAGAATGAGAATGAGTATGGCCATGATCATGAGTATGTAAAGTAAAGGCTAAAATAATATTGATAAATACACCAATTATGGAAGTTCCCAACATAACTTTTGAATTAATTTCAACCGGGTTTCTTAAACGATCAATAGCACCAATAACTAAACCAATGGTTAATACCCAAATAAATGCTAACGATAAAAGGGCACCAATGATTTCTGCTCTATGATAGCCAAAAGAATACTCTTTTGAATTATTTAAAATATATCATGTATTTAATAGCATGTTATTATATCATAATTATATATAGATAAATATTACATATAAATAATGTATTAAGAAAAATTTTATAATAATATTAAAAAAATATTTATTATTAAATAAAGAAAATTATTAATTAATAAAAAAATATATACGTATATATGTATATTAACGAAAGAAATATTATTAATATATTATTTAAAATATTATTAATTAATATTAAAAAAATATGTATACAATAAACATAATTTTTATCATAAAAATATATTTATGTTTAAAATATTTTAAATATATAAATATTTTAATATTAATTGATCAAATTTTTTTTAATTTTATATATTATTAATTAAAATATCTAAAAAAAATTTTATTAATTAATTATATTTTCTTAATTATTTTATTGATCAAAAAAAATATTTAAAATATTAGTATAATTTTAATTTTTATGATAAAAAAAATTTTTTTTAATAAAACTGGTATATATTTTTTAATACATTCTGACTATTTTGATTAAATAAAAATTTATATATTTTTTAAAGTATTTTGAATATTATGATCAATTAAGTATTTCTATATATTTTTTGTAATGTTTTGATTAATAACATATTTATATATTTTTAAAAAATGTACAAATATTTTTATCAATAAAATATTTATATATTTTGTAAAAATAATTTTAAAAATATATAAATATTTAGATCAAAAAAAAAAAAAAATACTCATAATTTTTTTAAATATTTTGAATATTTTAATTATTAAAATATTTTTATTTTTTAAAAAATATTTTGAATATTTTAATTAATATTAGATCAAAAAAATACTTTTAATAAATACTTTTATATAAATATTTTTTATAAAAAAATATTTATATATATTTTATAAAATATTTCGATCAAAAAAAATTAATGTATTTTTTTTAAAAAATCTTTTAATAATATTAAAATATATATATATATATTTTTAAAAATACTTTTATTTAAATACTGAATATTCTTAACAATAAATATCTTAAATTAACATATTAAATATTAAAAAAAATTTTTTTAAACTTACTTTTAGTTGGTTTTCTTTGTGCTACTATTACAGCTATTAAAGATATTAAAAATCCAATAACATCTAAAAATTTTTATTTGTAAAAATGAATAATATATTATTTTTATTCATTATTATTGATATAATTTAATTTTTCAAAAATTTTTATTTTATTATAATTAAAATTTTTTTAAAAATAAAAAAAATTATTAAATATTTTTTAATAATATTTAATTAAAATAAATTTGTGGATGATACTTTAATGATTTTTAAATATTAATACTTAATTATTATTATATTATTTGATTTTTAATAATTATATCATTTTTAATATTTTTTTTCTTTTTGAATTTTTTTATATTTTTTATTA
The DNA here is from genome assembly GCA_016946835.1 of Neocallimastix lanati (nom. inval.). Classification (NCBI taxonomy): domain Eukaryota; kingdom Fungi; phylum Neocallimastigomycota; class Neocallimastigomycetes; order Neocallimastigales; family Neocallimastigaceae; genus Neocallimastix; species Neocallimastix lanati (nom. inval.). The sequence goes on from JACVTC010000056.1 coordinate 359,193, forward strand.
ATAATAATAATAATATATTTATTGATCATTACTATTTAATTATTATTTAATAAGATCTTATTGTATGATTATATTTTTATGAAGTATTATTTTTTTTTTATATTATAACATTAACAAAAGTAATATATTTACCTGATAATAAATGAAAACTATCGCTAAGAAGAGCTAAAGAACCAGATATTAAACCACCAGTTAATTCAATTAAAAAAAATAAACTTGATACACATAATACCTTTATTAATTTATTTTTGCTGGAATTATTATTTTCATATCCTCCACATACGACATATTGATGTTCAATTGTATTATAATTCCTACTATCTTCATCATTATTTAATAATGAAGTTCTTTCATCCACAACAATAGTACTTTCGTTTTGCATTATGTAATAATATTTTTATACTTTTTCGTTGAGATATTTTTTTTTTCTTTTTCTTTCTTTTTTTTTTTTTTTTTTGATATATTTTTAATTTAAATTAAATTTATCTACTTTCTATTAAAGAATATTTTAATAATATTATATAAAAAAGATTAATTAAAATAATAATAATAAAAAGATATAAATAATATTATTATTTAAAAAAAAAAAAAAAAAAAAAAAAAAAAAAAAAAACTTTATACTATGTGATAAAAGTTTTATTTAATGCCAAATATTATTCTTAAAATAATGAAAAAAAAAAAAAATTATAATTTTTATTATTTGATTAATAATTATTTTAAAATGGATAACAAAAAAAAAAAAAAAAATTAGGAAAAAAAGAAGAAAAAAAAGAAAAAAATTATAAATAAATAAAATAATAATAATAATAATAATAATAATAATAATTAAAAAGAATAAAAAGAAATTATAAAAAAAAAAAACTTTATAAAAAAAAACCTTGAAATAATGAAAAAAATTAGCTTACCATTAAATATTCTAATTATTTTTAATAAATATATTATGTATAATATATATTATATAATTCTTTTAAATCTTTTTTTTTTTAAAAAAAAAAAAAAAAGAAATATTGTTTTTTTTAATAATATTTACCTTTTTCCTTCCTTTCTTTTATTATTTTTCTTTTTTAAAAAAAAAAAAAAAAAAAAAAAAAAAGAGAGAGAGAGTATTAATTATTATGCTCAATAATATATATCTAATATTATCTAATTTGTAATTTAATATTATCTTTTAATTATTATATTCCTAATATTTAATAACATCCTGTAAATAAAATATTCATTAAATTAATATTATCCAGTAATTATACTAGCCTTTTAATTATAATATTACTTTTAAATATAATATTTTATCTTTGTAAAAAAAAAATAAACTTTAATTTTTTTTATTAGATTTTGTATTAAAAAAAAGATTAATTATTTAATATTTGCAATTTTAAAAAAATATTCCCAATTTTTACTTTTATATTCGCAATTTAAAGATAAAATTCGTAATTTTTCATTTATTTTTCATTTATATTTTCAATATATTTTTTTATATTATATATATTTCATAATATATAATATTAATATATAACTAATATAAAATAATATATTATAAAATATACAAATATACAAAATATAGTGAACCATTTTTTAATACTATAATTTATTTTGAATTCTAATTATTTATATTAAATTATAAAAGCAATGAATTATGTTTTATTTAAATATTGTATATTATTAATGTAATAGAGTATATTGTAAAGAATTATCTTTTAATATATATTTTTAATATATACAAAATTATAATTATTAAACTAAAATTAATTATACCATTTAAATATCAAATAAAATTTTTAAATAATAAAAACTATGATTTAATAATATAATTGTATAATTTATAATAAATACCATAAATAGAATATAAATCTATATATGAAATCAATATATTTACAAAATTTTATTATAATATATTAGTCTAGTCTAATATTAAGGCTATTGTATATTGGATAATAAAGATAAAAATTCAATTATATTTTAAAATTTATTAATATCAATTGAAATAATATTCAATATATAATTTATCAAGAATAATATTTGTTCATTATAGTAAACTTTTTTTTTTTTTTTGTTCTTCTAATTTTTTAATAATAAGTTTTTTGAATTTTATTTTTTATTTAAATTCTGTTATATTAATAAATATTTATTCTTTTTTAAAAACATTTCATTGAAAAGAAAAATTAAAAAAAAAAAAAAAAATTAATATTTTTGTTCTTATATATATTTACTTCAAAAAGAAGAAAAAAGTTTTATGCTTTTTATTCAACTATTTTTTTTAGTAATAAATTTATGACTTTATTTTATTAATTTTTTTCTAATGAAATAATAAATTAAAATCAAATAATTTATATATTATATTTATCATTAATTTTTTATTTTCTGATAATTTTGGTCTTTTTCTTACTACATAAAATTTTAATATAAATTATATTGATTTATATTTATAATGATATATTATAGTTTAATGACTTTTTTTTTTTTTTAATTGAAATTAGTATTATATATAACAATAATTAAAATTTGTAGATGTACAAGTTTTAGATATAAATATCCCTTAACAAAATGATATTAATAATAATATCAAAAATAATATTATTAATATTAATAAATAGTAATAATAGTATTGGTAATAATAATAGTACTAAAATAATGGTTATGATGGTTATAATAATAATAAACGTGTTTAAGTTTAAAATGAAAAATTTTATTGGATTCTTAATTTAGTTTTATATACTATTACATTTCATTAGTTACAAAATGGTCTTTTTATACTTTTTTTAAAAAATTTTTTAGATCAAATTGGTAATAAAGTAATTATCACTAAAGCATCTTTATGAAAATATAAAAGTTTAATTTTAAATTTGATTAACTAATTAACAGTATTCACATAACAATCATTTGGATACTTCAAAAAAAAAAAAAATGAAACAAAGCAAAATTAAATAAAATAAAAAGTTAATTTTTACTTTTCACTTCTTCTCTTTATTATTGGTTCAGTGCCTAAAATCTTTGGAAAAATTGAATACTAAAGTTTATTATTAATTTAAGTTTGAATTCAATGGTAGGTTTAAAGAAAATATCTTTATAATAATATGAATATAAATGCTTTAAATCAAACACATATATTATAATATATAATAAATTTATTTATATATTCATTTATTTAATATATATAATATATTAAATAAATTTATTAATATGGAAAATAGAGTTAATGATATATTAAAAAAAAAAAAAAAAGAAAGAAATGATGTATAAATATTAAGATATAAATTTTAATTTTATTAATTAGATGAAGATAGAATCTATTGAACCGCATTATATAATATTATTATATTTAAGATATTATCATTATATTAATATCTGGTCACTTTATTTTTTTTTATAATCTGTATAAAAATATTATATATTTATGAGAAAAATTTTTATTAAAAAAAATATATATATATATATATATATTCAACTTAGAAAGTGTGTTATCTTTGAACTTTTATTATAATTATAGTTTATTATAGTTATTTTTATGACCTTAATAAAATAATTAACCATAAACAGTTAAAAATGCACTTTAATTCATTTGTAAAAACGATATTTATCAGAGATTCTTTATATATATATTTTTATAATAATATTTATTTAAAATGGAATTTGATTTTTTCAATATTATACTTTGATTTATATTTTTGTTCATTATTATTTTTAATTTAAAATGAATATTAATATTTTTAATTTCTTTTTTTTTTTTTTTTTTTATTATTTTTGATTTTTGATTTTTGATTTTTCGGTTAAATAAAAAATATAAATTATGTAACACAAAAAAAAATTTTTTTTTTATTTTATTCTAAAATAAAAATCAATTAAAGTTGATTATCTAATCCCTTTTTTTTAATAAAAAAAAGATAAATACTAGTAAAAGAAGACCAAAATATTAATATTAATATAGTAAAATATTAATATCATATCATTATTGTATATCATATATCATAACAATAATTTTTACATTTAATTATAAAATAAAAAATACATGTAATTTTTTTTATTTAAAAATTAGTTATTATTAATTTTTAATTTAAAAAATGAAAAGAATTTTTAATTTAATTATAATATTAATATATTTAAATGAATGTTTTTTTTTTATCCCATAAATTAATAATAATAATAATAATTATAATATAATAATAATAAATAAATAAAATAAAAACAAATATTATTTAATTTTTTATTTTCTTTATTTCTGTTTATGATTTTTTTTTTTTTTTTGTTTTGTTTTGTTTGTTTGTTTGTTTGCTTGCTTGCTTGTTTATAAAAATAAAAATAATTATTATGAAATTAAATATTATTTTTTTTATCATATAATTATATATTTATATTATATTTTATATTTTATAATTTATTATTATTATTTTTTTTTATTTTAACTATTTATATACATATTTAAAATAATATTATGGTAAAAATAATAAATAAATTATTATAGTTATTTCTTTGTATTAATATAAAATTGTTTTTATTTTCATTTTTCATTTTTTTTAATCTATTTTTACATGATTATTTATTATTATGTGAATTTTTTAATATGGGTGCCTCACGTACACAAACTTTTGGTTTTTGAAATGGAATGACAAGATTATTCATATACATTTGATTTTGTGAGTTGTCATAATAACTTGGTGACTGATAACCAGAGTAACCAGGATAATCTGGATCATCTGGATCATTATTATCGGAGAGATCTTGATTAAAATAATTAGAATCTTCTCTTCTACAAACAGGCCTTAAATTATTATTATTTCCCTTATAGGTACTAGAAGCTGTTGGTGGAGGACCTGGAATATTATTATATGTAGAGGATGGAATTCGCCTTGGAGGGAATTCGTTATATTCACTTTCTTCCGTTTTATATGAAAGAGCAGGTGAGTCAGATTCATCTGAGTTAGAATATGAAGATGAATTGGGTCTTGAATTTAGTTCATAATTAATTTCTTTTGATGTAGGGCGATGGGTTTGTGATAAATTCGAGTAAAGCATTTCATTATTAGGATCATTTGCTGGTGATAAGTTATAATAATAATCTGGTGAATTAGCGTAATCTTCATAAGTAGGTGTGATAGGTATTTGTTGAGTTGAATATTGATGATTAATATCATTAGTATTATAAGATGTAGATGGCCGGTTTTGAATAGCATTTAGATCTATATTTATATATATAAGCATATTAACAATAAGTATAATTAATTAATTAAAAAATAAAAAATAAAATGAAATAATAATAAAAAAAAAAAAGAAAAAAAAAAACATGTAATAATATATAAAGGAAATAGTAAAGCATTTTTATATAAATATTTATATATAAATATACCTATATTTCTATTATGTTGTTGATAATTATATCCATTTCCTTTATGACTTGATTTTTGAACTATAGGGTTATTAAGAATATTTCTTTTTAGATGGTTTTCATTTTCATTATGTATTTTATCATCTTGGTTTGATATTGGTTCAATTTCTTTTTTTTCTGTTAGAAATTATAATATATATAAATTTATTAATAATTTTATATATATATATATATATATATAATGTATAATTTAATATTTATTATTTTAATAATGATTATCAGTAGTATATTATATTAATTTATATTATATCAATATAAATAATTATATTTCAAATTTTCTTTTTTAATTTGATTATTATCTAACATATACATATATATTATCTCATTTATCATTATTGTAATAGTATTCTATTCCATTTCTATTCCATAAATCATTATAAAATTAATATTAAACCTTTTTTTTTTTATTTAATTAGTAGTTAAACAATCAATTTAATTCGAAAGACAAAAAATAAATTCAATTCAATTTATAAATATATTGCTAATTTTAATTGAAAAAATAAAGTAAAATATAAAAAAAAAAAAATAACAATTTTTTGTTTTAATTTAATTATAAAATCATGGGAACTTGCATACTAGTATTATTTTTTGAACGCTTTCTGTTATGATTTTTATTTTTGGAATGCCCGTTTGCAGTAGTATTTCTACTACTATTATAAATATTTGTTTTCTCTAATTCTATTAAGTCATCAGCAATTTCTAAGGATGTACTGTTTGAATAAGTTGGAAGGTTTAAATTAGAATTAATATTATTTATATAATTAAGATATTGTTGATTTCTAATTTCTTTACTTTCAATCTCTTTAATTGGTCTTTGTACTTCTTCAAACCTTTCAACCTCTTCAAATTCAATTTCATTATTAACTACTGTTGGTTTCTTACCATTTATTATTGTATAGTTTTCATTGTTACTTGCATTGGTTGGAATATTTTCTTTTTTAATTGGAGGTGGAAGTGGTTTAGATTTAAGTTGATTATTATCTGAAATTCTTCGATTGGCTGTTGGGGTAATAGGACTAAGATTTCGTACAAGCTTACTTTTATAATTCAATGGATCTCCTTCAGCATTATTCTCCATTGGTGCAAAATTAACTGATTTTGATTTTTTATTATTATTGCTAACATCATTATTTGGATCATTATTAGCATTAGGAATATTGTTAGTATTGACATTATTATTATTATTATTATTATTATTATTAGTATTTAAAATAGTGTTATTGTTGGTATCTACATTTGTATTAGCATTATTTTTGGTTTTGGTAGCCATAGCATTGCTACTAGATTCTGCCTTAATAGGTTGAGAAAATTGTTGATACTGCCTTGATTTTGATGATTTAGGGCGAACATTCATATTGGTATTATCATCTATGCTGTTATGTTCCTTTGACTCTGAGATCATTTGATTATTATTATTATTATTATTATTATTATTATTACTATTTCTAATTCTATCTCTTTCATCATTTTGATAATTCATATTCTTCTTATCATGATTTTTATCTGAACTATAGGCATTGACATTAGTACTATTTATCATTTTAACCTCTTGTTGTATTTTTTTATTACTATTAATATAGTCTTCTTCTTTACTTGGATTAATATAATTTTTATTATTAATATAAGCTATAGTATTATCTTGCTTATTTAACTTTTTATCAATTTCAACTTTTTGTTCTGTTTCTTGAATCATTGCAGATGAAGATTGTCCACTTTGAAGATATATTTTTTGTTCTTTATTTCTTTTTATTGAATAGTCTAATTGATTGTCATTTTCATCTTCTTCTTCGATCATTTTCATTTTCATTAAGCTCTTACCTTTTTGATTAAATTTTTCTTTTTTTTCACTTTTTAATTTATATTTACTTGAACTTTTGTTCATATTATTATTATTATTATTATTATTATTATTATTGTTATTGTTATTAATGGCATTATTAGCCATTTCTAATTCATTACTATCTAAATTGGCTTGACTTTTACTATTATTCATAACTATTGTATCATCTGTATTGGAACCATCTGAACTATTCCAACTATCATTTGTAATTTTCTTATTATTAATTAATCGTTCACTACTATTTTTTCCTTTATCAATTAACTTTGAATTACTTCGGTCATTTAAATTTAGGGATATTTTTCTACTATAATTTTTCTCACCTATATTTCTATGACTACTTGTTTGAATATTATAACAATCAATATTATATTCTACAGGGTTATTCCTAATGGGCTGTTTATACCTATTATTGATTTGATTTGAAATATTTATATTTTCATTTCTATTCCTTCCATTTCTTTCTTTATACATTCTATTCTCATTTGGATTGTCATAAATAACATTATAGTTTTTGTCATTATATCTATAATTATCATTATACAAATTATTATTATTATTATTATTATTGTTATTATTATTATTAGTGTAGTTTTTATCATTGGCGTAATTATTATTTCCATAATTATCATAATTATTATAATATTCATAATTCATATTATTATTATTGCTGCTGTTGTTGTTATTGCTGTAATACCTATTATTGTTGTTGCGGTTATTATTATAGTCATTATTGTTGTATTTTTCATTATTATTTTCATTATAATTTGTTTTATTATTAGTATTATTGTAGTTATTACTATATTCCTGAACATAGTATCTATTGAAATTAGAATCCTCAGGGGAATTTGCCATACAATGAACCTCATTTCTTACCATTTCAGGAACTTCAGTTCTTACCATTTCAGGAACTTCATTTCTTACCATTCCTTGGGGGTGATTCATATTATTGTCATAGTATAATACAGGATATATTTTTTTATAATTTGCCGTTTGATATGGTGAACATAAATTAGCATATCGTCTTTCAGTTGGTCTCACTTTAGTTCTCTCTTTGACATTGTACACTGAATTTGGTGACTTTTCCCTTTGAAGTATTCTTTGTGAATCTTCATAATTATAGGAATAATCTATATTTTCTTTTTCCATCATACCTGAATTGCCATTTCCATTATTATTACCATAATTGTTTTTGGTAGGAAGACCTTTGGAACGGTAATAATAATATTTTTGATCACGATAATCAAGATATTTTTTTGCTATACATTGTTTTAATCGTACTTCTGAAGACACAGGTGTAATAAGTTCCAATTGTCTTTTTTCCTTTCGACGCTTATATCGAAAACAAGAAGCAATTATAAAGCAAAATATTAAAAATCCTATTGAAACAAATCCACCCAATACGATATATATTAATATTCGGGTGGGTATATCACAATTTTCATCTTTATAAAATTTATAGATATCACATATTTTTTTCTCTTCCTCTTTTATTAGAATTTCTTCTTTTATAAGTTCATTCCCCATATTCTTTCTCTCTCTCTTTTTATTTCTATTTTTTTTTTTTTAATTTAACTATTTTAATTTTTTACCTTTTTTTTTTTTTTTCTAAAGAAAAAAAAAAATAATAATAATAAAAAATAAAAATTTTTAATATAATAATTGTATAAAATAAATGAATTGAATTAATTTTATTATTATTATTATTATTATTATTATTATTATTATTATTATTATTATTATTATTATTATTTCAATACTAAATTTATTAATGTACTGAATATATCGGAGGATATATATATATATATATATAAATTAAGAAAATATCATTAATTTTATTTTTCTTTTTTTATTTTTTAATTTTTCTTTTATTTTATTTTATTTTATTTTATTTGTATTTTTTTTTTTTTTTTTTTTTTTTTGGTTTTGTTTTTTAATTTTTAATAAAGTGTGATATTATTAAAATATTTACATTTAGATAAAAATAATGATTGTTGAAAAAAATTACTTTAATTTTTTTTGAGAAATTGAAAAATATATAGTTATTACTATTATAAATTAAAACATTGAAATATAATAATTGATCTATATCCTTTAATTATATTATTATTATTATTATTATAAAAGTTTTTATTTTATTATATTTTATTCTTGATGGAAATGATTGCTATATAAATTACTAAATTAATTGATTAATAATTGAAATGAATAATAATAATAATAATAATAATAAAATAAAATAAAAATAAAATAAAATAAAATAAAATAAAAATTAAAAAAGAACGAAAAAATTTCTTGAAAAAAACTAAAATTTAGTATGATATATTAAATATATAAAAAATTAATAATAGGAAAAAAATGATAATTATTATCTTTTATTTATTAATATATAATATGAATATATTATATATTTTATCATTTCAATGATTTAAAAATAAAAACAATTCATTTTACATTATAATTATTATCTTTTAAAAATGTATATATATAAAATAAATTTATATAATATAAATTTTGGATTTTTTTTTTTTTTATTTTTATTATATGATATTAATTTTTTTAATTACTTCCGAAGAAAAAAAATGAAAAAAATGAAAAAATCATAAACTTTAATTGCTATAAAATTTACAATGGAAAAAAATTTTATGAAATTGAAAATATTAATAAATGAAAATAATAATAATAATAATAATAATAATAATAAATAATAATAATAATAATTTATATATAATTAAAATATTAAAAAATTAAATTTGTAATTGTCAAGAAAGTTTATCTTTTTTTTTTAAAAAAAAAAAAAATTTTCCTTTTAATTTTTATTTTACTATATATTTTATTATTTTATTATTATTTTTTTTTTATATCATATTATTATTTTATGTAATATTAAATAATTTTGAATTTTTTTTTATTATAATTTATTTTATTTTATTGTTTTAATTAATTATAATATATATATTAAAATTTTTTTTTAAAAAAAAAAGGTTTAATGAACTAAAAAGTCTTAATCCAAAAAAATTTTTATAATATAAAAATATTAATAAATAATATTTTATACAACAATAATTTTCTAAAAAAAAATATTCCATGTATTTATTTTTGTTTTTCATTAAAATTTATAAAAATATCCTCTAATTTTTTTTCCTAGGTGATTTATATGTAATATATTAATTATTATTAGTTTTTTTTATATTAATATTAAATTTTTAATATAAAAATGACATCTAAAATACCATATTTGAAATAATTATTCAATTTAAATATACATAATTAAAACTAATTATGACAGTGAAATTTGATTAAAATAATAAATATTTATATAAAATTAAATCATTATTAATTTTTTATTTTTAAATATCTTTAGTCTTAATTGTATCATTCTTAAATATAAAAATATATTTAATAATATAAAAGGATTTGATATTTTATAAAAATTTTCAGTTTTGAAATATGTATTTTTTATATTAATTTGGTCATTAAATAATACATTAACATAATAAAGGATATAATATATAGGTATATTTATATGAAATTCTACTTATTTCTTTCAGTTATAGTATATATTGAGAAATATATAATTTCATTTAAATTAAATGAGATAATGTATAAAAAATATGAAACTCATATTTGAGTATTGCTTAATTAATGTTTAAAGATATCTAAATCCACACTATATAAATAAATAAAAAAAAAAAGTATTATGCATTATATTATAATATAATTTCCAGGATTATAACATCTAGAAAAGGGACTTAATTATTGATAGTTGTATTTTTTACTAAAAATTGATAATAAATTAAAAATTAATATATTATTTTATCCGTCTATATTAATTTAAAAAAATTTTTTTAAATATGTATAATTAATAGGTTATATTTTATTATATTTCATTAGTAAAATTACTTTCTATAAAATACTACTTTTCAATACTTTATTCTAATTATTTAATTATATATACTAATTAAAATATTTAAGGCATGCCGTTATTTTTTGTATCAAATCACATAATTTATAATGATAGTAAGAGTTTTATATCACAATTAATTTGATATTTTATATTAATTCTATTTCAAAAATATTAATATTAAGAATAATAAAAAATATTATTGATATATCTTTAAATATAAATATTTATTACATAATTATAATTGTTATTAGTCTATAAAAAAAATTTTTATTAATATCTCTTTGAAAATAAGTTATTTATTACATAAAAACATAAAAAATTTATATACTAATATGATAAATTAAATAGAACATTTGTTTAAATGAAAATAAATTTTATTAATATATCATTGAAAATAAGTTATTTATTAAATAATTGTTATTAGTATAAAAAAAATATTTTAATAGTATAAGTAATTCGTTTCTTTTTAGTTAATGCTAATATTTAAAAACATAAAAAATGTATATATTAATATGATAAAATAATTAGAACATTTTTTGAAATGAACAATTATAATTAATTATAGTTAATTTAACATAAAAAATAAGTACAAATAAAAATTAATATATGGAAATTTTTATTTATTAAAGATAAAAAAATAAAATAAAGAAAAAGAAATAAAAATATATATTTACAAAGACACATTGATTTAATGTAAAAAAATTAATATTTAATATATAATTAGAAAATTGTTATCCTAAATAAAAAAAGATATTGATGAAATAGACTAAATAAAAATAGATTATATAACTATAAATGAGCCAAATTGAATATAATTCAGTAATATAATTATAAATTAAAAAAAAGTATTATATAAATATATTTTAAAGAAAATACAAATCAGAAATGAATAAATTAAAGGCAAAACCAATATATTAATGTATATTATTATTATTATTATTACTATTATTATAATTATTATTATTATTATTATTATATTATTATTATATTTATTATATTTATTATTATTATTATTATTATTATGGAATTTTTAATGATAAATAATGATATAAAAAAATTACAATTAATAATTATTAAAATTTTAAATTATATAAATAAAATATTTTGTTCTCTCTTTATTTATTTTCATTTTTATTTAAAAGAACAGAATATATATAGTAAAGAAACAAAATATTTTTAATTTAAACAATACAATTATTAAATAAATTAAGGAAAAAAATTAAACAAAACAAAAAATGTTTATATCTATTTTATATATATATAATAGTTTCTATGAGTTGGTCATTCTCTATAAGACATGAAAAAAAAAAAAATTTTTTTTTTGTTAATAATAAATAAATTTTATATATTATTTTTAAATAAAAGACATAAAGCAAATAATAAAAATATATTCAATTGAATTAATTAAAATAAAGAAATAAAGAAATAAAGAAAAAGAATGTTTAGTATTTAAGAATTAGAATGATGGCTTGTTGATATAATAAATAATTATTTTATTTTTTATAAATAGTTAGATTAATAATTTATTCATTTAAAGTTCTTGTAATAAAAATTTAAAATTATATCATATGTAATATTGTTACATACTGATTTTTTTTTTTTTTTTTTTATATTTAAAAAATAATTAATAATAAATTTAAGAAATTGCTATTAAAGTTTTATTATTTTTTAAAAAAAAAATATCTTTGTCATATTCCATTAATAGTATACTTTTTTTCAAAAATTTATGATATTAACAATTTAATAAGAAATATTATTAATTATAGATAAATAAAATTATGTATAAATAATAAAAATATAGAATTGTTTTTTATTAATAAAAAATTTTTTTTTTCTTCATTATTATTTTATGATTAAGATCTATAGTTATTTCATTTATTTTAATAAAAAAAATGAATAAATTAAATAATATAATTTTTTTTTTTTATTAAAAAAATAAAAAAAAAAAAATAAAATAAAATAAAATTTCCATAAATTTAATTATTATTTAGTTTATGGTCAACATTAATTATTATTAGAATTATGAATGTTTAATTAAAAGTTTATTATTAATAATTATTATTTATTTATTTATTATTTATTATTTATTTATTTATTTATTTATTATTATTTATTATTTATTATTTATTATTTATTATTTATTATTTATTATTTATTATTTATTATTTATTATTTATTATTTATTATTTATTATTTATTATTTATTATTTATTATTAATTAATTATTATTAATTATTGATTATTAATATTTAATATTTAATATTTATTATTTATTATTTATTTATTTATTATTTGTTATATTTAATATTTAATATTTAATATTTTGAATCATTCAACATATCAATTTATATTTAAAATAGAAACTTATTAATAAATTATATTCATATATATTTAATAATTTTATATTTATTGTTAAAGATCTCATTAATAATTCATATTTTATTTTTAAAAGGAAAATAATGTAAAAGATAATAATTCTTTTTTTTTTTTTTTTTTTTTTTTTTTTTTGAATTTATATAGGTATATTTAAACTTTAATAAATTAAGAAATAAGATCTCTATTTGGGACTCGTATCCTTTGCCGCTAATTCAAGATATGCTCGAGCACCTTGGAAAAGGCAAAGTTTTCTCTAAATTTGACCATCGCTCCGCATAAAATCATGTTAAAATAAAAAGTGATAATAAATACAAAACTTCTTTTACCTGCAAGTTTGGTCACTACGAATATCTTGTTATGCCCTTTTGGATTGAAAAATGTCCCTGCCGATTTTCAGCATTTTATCAACAGTGTCCTTGAAGGAATTCTCGATAACTTCGTCTATTCCATTATTTTCTTTATTCTTTTTACTATTTGAATTAATATTATCATTATTATTAATAGTTTTAATATTTATTATTACAATACTATTAATTTCCATATTATTATTTTGATTTTTCTTTATATCTGTATTACCAGTGAAACTATTTGTATTTTCTTCTTTAGTAATTATAATATTACTATTTGTTTCACATTTTCCATTATTAGCATTTCCTATTTTATAATTTTTTTCTCTGAAATTATCCATTCTGAACGCGTATAATTTATTTTGTTCCTCATTTACTGTTATCCAACATGTCATTTTTATTATTATTTTTTTAATTATTAAAAATATCATTATTATTATTATTATTATTATTATTATTTGTAGTCAAGTTAGATATACCATTATTGATAATATTATTAATTGAATTATTATTAATTATATTTTCATTAACATTATTAATATTGTTATTATATTTATCATTATTACTGTTTACTTTATTATTATTCTTAATATTATTATTATTTGTTGAACTATTTGTTAAACTAATTTTTAAATTTGGTTTTAAAATTTTCCGATTTCTACAATGGTATGATATATTATTATCATTACTAATGTTTAGATTATTGTTACTATTATTATCTATACCAAATCTATAATAATTATGAGTGTTTTGTCTAGGTTTAGTATATTTATTTAAGTTATTATTTTGTATTCCTTGAGTCACAATATTTATAGGTGAATTCCTAAAATTCCTCTGATTCCTATTATTATTTCCAATCCATATATTAAATACATTTTTATTATATTGACTAGAAAAATTATTTTTAAAATTTGATCTTTCAATTTGACCATAGTTTAATTACACTATTGTAATTATTCCTAATATTAGTAGTATAAGAACCCCGCATTTCATTGCCTACGATATTCGTTTATTATACTTTCAAAATTTTTCGGCTAATCCACAGGCATCTTCTAGATTATCAATATCAACCATAGCAACCCTTTCATAAATTCTACCTCTTGGTCGTAAAGCTTTTTCATAATCAATAACAGATATAAAAGACTTGTCGTCGAAATCCAATTGATCGTATAGTTCCAAAAATCTAGTATTAAAATGACAGACACTTTTCGTTTGGGGCTATAATAATAATATTTTTTTAATTGACGTAGTTTATCTTCCTTCAAATTTTCTCTCCAATATTTCTTTCTAATTAATTTAACACATTCATCCAAAGTAAGAACTCTATTTACTTCTTTTTCTTTTTCAGTAAGTATCCTTACGATGCCATCTTCAACAGCCGCAATTATATAACAATATTTATTTTCATCGGTAGTAAGTAATACCTTCCCTCTTAAACCAATCATTAATTTTAAACTTCCAGATTTCTGCGTCTCTATAAGATCTAAAAAAAAAAAAAAAAAAAAAAATTTATTATTAAAAATTTTTCAGAAATTGAATTAAAAATTTAATTAAAAATTTTAATGTATTTAGGAAAAGTATAAATAGAAGATACTTTTCACTTTTTTTTTTGATGTAATTGTTATTAACTATTAATAAATATATAATATTAAGAAAAAATATTTTTAATAAAAAATTTAAATAAAATAAATTCTTATTGTATTGTTATTGTAATCTATTTTGGTGTTTTCTTTTACAGCCCAAGATGGAAGATGATGTTAAGAATTTTGTAAAGTCGTGCGAAACATGTATGAGAAACAAAAATCTAGGCACCGTAGATTTGGGTTACTTTTACTTCAACCGCTCTACGTTCCAGAAAGACCTAGGAAATCAATTTCGATTGATTTCCTATGTGGTCTTCCACCATCTAAAGGTAATACGGTGATTATGGTTGTAGTTGATAGATTTTCAAAAATGATACACCTTATTCCCTTCAAAGATATTCCAAATTCTGTACAAACAGCTAAAGCATTTACCAATAATATCTATAAGCTCATGGTCTACGCTATGATATTATTACGGATAGAGGATCACATTTTACAAGTGAACTTTGGCATGAATTTCTATTCATATTAAATATCATCGAAAATAGCTACCACTGACCACCATGAAACCGTAGGTCAAGTTGAACGATGCAATTCTTACATCGAACAATACCTTCGCTACTTCTCAAGATCTTTCTATCATGATGATTGGGTTGATTTTCTTCCACTTGCTGAGTTTGCTTATAACAGCTCAATTCATCCTTCCACTAACGAAACTCCCTTTTTTCTCAACTATGGATTTCATCCTTACATGGATGAATATACACTACTCCCTACTTGTAACATTAATCATAAAATGGTTCAAAAAGTTTATGAAAGTTTTAACCATGTTAAAGAAGTTCTTCTCCGATCCCAAGAGCTATATAAACGCTCTGCTGATAGAAAAAGAATTACCGCTCCTTCTTACAGCATTGACGACTTGGTGTGGATTCAAGCTCCCCCTTCGTTAAATATATAATCAAGCTCAAAACTAGCTCCATGCAAATATGGTCCATACAAAGTAACCAATGTTTTACATAATAATAATTATAAAATTGAACTTAAAAATTCCCCCTTTCCTAAGCATCATAAGGTTTTCCACATCTCTGAACTCGAACCATTAACATCAGTACCTGAAAAGTTTAGAAAACAATATAAAGATCCTGAGTCTATTAAGGATATTATTGAAATTGCGGGTTTTAGAACTAACTATAAGAAGAAACAATACGAATATAAAATCCTTTATAAATATCATTCCTCCTATAATTGGGTATCTTCTTCTGAAGTTGATAATAATCCAAGAAACCAAAATATTTTTATTAAATATATTAATAATAATAGGAAACCAGTCTCGATCTCATATAGTTTATAATTAAAAAAAAATTTCTTTTAAAAATGTATATTCAACAGAATTTATTTCTCCAACTAGTTTGAAATTCACATGGCCAATTGAACATTTATGTTCAAGTGAATTTCAAATACTTCTTGCGTACTCTTTTGAATAAACTAATATCAAAAATATTAGTATTTCTTGAATTCACCTGGAATACGAATTCTTGGAGAGAGCGTTGTCAAGGATATGATACAAATAAATTTATATTCAATACTACAAAAATAATAATTTAATGAAAAATATAATTTGTACTCCTTAAATCCTTGTACCGTTCATAATTTAATTAATATTGTATTACATATTAATTAATATTATCCCTTTTTTTATATTAACTAATATAGTTGAATATTATTTATAAAAAATTTTTTTATTATTAATTATATTATTTTTTAATTATATATTTTTATTATCTTATATTATATATATATTATTTTATTACTTTATATATTAAAATTATGTTGTTATCTTTAAATTAGTATATATTAAAATATATTATTAAATATTTTATATTGTTTTTCAAAAATATAAAAAACTAAAGATTATTCTTTTTTTAAATCTTTGTAAGATTATTATTTATAAAATAATATGATAACTTTATAATAAGACATATTAAATAAAATCTATTTAATTAAAAGTTTAATAGCAAAATAACATTTTATAATTTGAATAAATAAACTTATAAAATAAAATAAAAATAAATATCTATAAGGTTATTAGATTAAAGGCTTACGACCAAGTTTACCCTTTAATCTAAATACAAACTTAACAAATTATTAAGAATTTATGTTAAAAATATCATTATTATTTTATTCTTTATCAATTATAATAGTTGAACCAGGTTCTATCCTGGTTGTTAGTCCACAGATTATCATACATAAGGCTCCTGGTTCGACCCCGCCTTTTGACCATTTTCCGGTTTTTCCTTTAACAAAAAGTTTTATGGTAGATGGTGGTTAGGGTTTCCGTTTACAGGTAAGCATATCCCCCTCCCCTTATATGTAATATTCTTAAATTCCGGAGTAATATAGACTAGATACATTGGACCTGAGAGGGTTGCGTTAGTAACTGTCATTAATATACTTACGAGGAAATTCCTAGCATATAGGTTCATATGCACGTAGCTAAACTACGAATAATCAATCTGCTAGCTAAATAATATTACCTGATTCGTTGGATTAGGTTACTCTAGCCTCGCTTCTAGGGAGTTAGGTACCGAAAAAGCATTCCGAGAAAAATCATGCTAGATAATCTTAGCAATAATATGTATGGTTAGAGCGCCAATGCTGAATAAAACAGTAAGGCTGTTCAGTAGGGACTATATCCACAAAGTGTTGTGACTACCTTAATATTCCCATGTCTTGAGGTACACACCGGAAATAAAAAAAAGATAATAATTATAATAATACATATTGAAATAAAATAAAATAAAATAATTATCAAAAAGATATAAATTTAATATTTAATAATTATTATTAAATATATATATATGTTACTACACATATTTGTTTTATATCAATATGTAATTAAATTATAAATTTATTACTATTCATTATAAATATTATAACTTTACATTAATAAATTAATGTATTGAGTTCTCTTTATATAAATAAATAAATAATATAATATATAATTTTTCATTATATATTTGCGTGTTTCTACAGATAGTCGGTCAATAAATAATAATTATAATAATAATAATAATAACAATAATAAATAATAATAATGATAATAGTAATAAATATAATAATAGTAATAAATAATCATAATAATAATAGAAATAACTTTAATTATAGTAATGATAATAATTATGATTACTATAATTAAAGTTATATATATTATTTTTATTATTATTTCAAAAAAATTTTAATACACTGCTTAAATTGATCAATTTAAGTTTTATTCTTTAATAATTCCTTTTATTTTATTTAATAAGAATAATATATTAAAAATATCTTTTTAGTTAAATTACATGTATTAATATAAGATATAATTTAGTGTTACATTATATTAACGTATTTCGTTATTACTAAACGCCACATTATATGCTATACTATTACATTAATTATAAATTATACTAATATTAATTATATATTTATAATTTTATATAAAATCAATATTAAATATATTTAAATTATTTATTTTATTTTATTTTATTATTTAATAATATTAAACTTTATTTCTAACATTCCTCCTAAAGTTTAATATTTTAAACTTTCGTTAGTAAAGAATTTCTAAATTTTGTCATTAAGGAACCATTCAAATATTTGGTAAAACCATCAGCTAAATTATTTTCGGATTTAATATATTCAAGTTTTATTGTATTATTTTTAACTAGTTCTTTTACTTTATGATATCTAAGATCTATATGTCTTGATCTAGGATTTGTAGTTTCATTTTTAGCATTAAATATAGTAGCTTGATTATCAATATTAATTATTATATCTTTATAATTTAAATTTAATTCTTTAAATAAATTTTTATACCATAAGCATTCTTTTGCGCATTCCACTAAACTATAATATTCACTCTCGGCGGTAGATAAAGATATACAGTGTTGTAATTTTGAAAACCAACTTGTAGGTCCGCTTCCTATAAAAACTACATGTCCAGAAGTTGATTTTCTGGTTTCTTTATCACCAGCAAAATCTGCATCTACATATATTTTCAATTTATTATTATTTCTAGTATATTTAATACCATAATTTGGATTACCTTTTAAATACTTAAATATTTTTAAAACATTGTTCCAATCTTCATAACTAGGATTTTCATTTTTACTTGCAGCTTTACTAACCGAAAATAATATATCTGGTCTTGTATTTATTGCAAGATATAGTAGACTGCCGATCGCTTGTTTGTAAGTTGTTGAGTTAAATTTCTTATTCCTGAGTTCTTTTATTTCATTTGGAATAGTATTATTAGCAGGTCTTAAATTATTTGCATTGAATCGCTCTAAGATTTCATTTAGAAATCTTTTCTGATGAATAATATATCCATCATTACATTTTACAATTTTTATACCTATAATGAAATTAGCTTGACCTAAGTCATTTAATTTATATTTATTTTGAATTGATTCTTTTACCTTTTTAATTTCTATATGAGTACCGGTGATTAAAATATCATCAACATATACACCTAATAAACATATTATATTATTATATTTATTCTTTTTTACGTATAAACATGGCTCACTTATTAATCTAGTAAAATTTAATTCTTTTAATGTATTATTTAATTCCTCATTCCACATTCGACTTGATTGTTTTAACCCATATAAGGCTTTATTTATTTTGAGAATACCTTTTCTATACATTTCGTGACCTTCTGGTGCATACATATAAATATTCTCATCTAATTTCGCATTTAAATATGCAGTCTTTATATCAATTTGATATATGTCATAATTATTAATTGCTGCAATTGCTGTGAGAATTCTTAATGAATTTTGTCTGAGTGTTGGTGAGAACGTTTCTTTATAATCAATACCTTCTTGTTGTGTGAACCCTCTAGCAACTAGTCTTGCTTTTCTTTTAATAATATTACCTTTGTCATCATATTTATATTTGAAAACCCATTTAGGTGTAACGATATTTATTCCCTTAGGAACACCTTTTAATATTGTAAAAACATTTAAATTTTTCATGCTGTTTAACTCATTGTTGACGGCATCTATCCATTCATCTTTATCTTCTTTATTATAAATATCTTTAAAATTGATAGGTTCTAAAGGCTTACATTCTACCACAGACAAACTTTCAATTATATCATTAATATTAAATGATTTTAATTTCTTACTATTTGAATTAGAATTTAAATTTGAATTGATTATTTTTCTTTTTCTTTTATTTTTAATTTTAAAATTATTTAAATTATTAATTTCATTATTTTTATAAAATTCATTATTAATTTTATTATTTGTGTTATTGTTATTTTTATTATTTATTATTATATTATTTTTATCATTATTTATTTTTAAATTTAAATTTTGATCAGAATTCTTATGAATTTCATTTTGATGATATAAATTTGAATTAGAATTATTAATTTCATTGTCATTGACATTAATTTTGTTTAAATTATTATTTAAATTAATATTTATATCATTGTTATTGTTATTCTGATAATTTATAATGTTATTATTTTTGATGTTGTCTTTGTTTACATTTTGTAATTTTTGTTTGTTTATATTTCCATTATTAATATTAGGATTATGTTCATTTAAATAATTATAATTTTCATTGTTTAAATTATGTAAATTATTATTTTTAATAATGCCTACCTTATCCAAATTACTTACAATGTTTCCATCATTAACATTTTTTAAATTGTTTTTTGAAAAATAATTATTTGTTAAATTGTTGTTTATTTTATCAATTGAATCAACATTTGAATTGATGTTTAAATTATTATTGGAATTATTATTTAAAACATTTAAATTATTTAAATTATTATTTAAATTGTTTTTTAATGAGTAATTATTATAAAAATTATTTAAAATATTTTTATTATATTCATTTAGAGAATTATTATAATTTTCATTTTGAATATAATAATTTGGGTCAATGGCCGGATTCAACATTTGAAATGGTCGATTGACCTTATAATTTAAAGGCAAATAATAAAAATTTTCATTTATATTTTTATATTGGTCGTTTTGAAAATTTAATTTATTATTTGGGTTTAAATTATATTGATTAATATTATTATTAATATATTGATCCGGATAAATTAAATTTTTATTTAAATTATTTTGATCCAAATTATTTAAATTATTAATATATTCAAAATTATTATTATAATTATAATTCTCTTTATTTTCTTTAATAAAATTATTATTATTAATATTATTATAATTATTGTTATTATTAAAGGTGTTATCAATATTATTATTATTATTATTAAAAGTGTTATTGATATTATTATTATTATTATTATTATTATTATTATTATTATTATTATTATTATTATTATTATTATTATTATTATTATTATTATTATTATTATTATTATCATTATTATTATTATTATTATTATTATTATTATTATTATTATTATTATTATTGAAATCTTCTGAAAGATTATCATCATCCATACTTCCCCCAATTTCGTTATAAGGTAAAAAATTGTAAATATCGGGAGGAGATGAAGGTGCAGATAAATTAGCAGGATAGTCTTCAAAGAAAACAACGGCCTTTGAAAGTATAATTTTATTATTACTTGGATCATAGATACGATAAGCAGATGGATTAGTATCATATCCAAGAAAAATTCCTGAAAAAGTAGAGTTGGCAAATTTATCTCTAAATTGTTTAGGAATAAAATAGAAGGCTTGACAACCAAAGACTCTAAGTTTAGAATAATCAACTTTTTTATTATATAATACCTCAAAGGGCACTTTATTATTATTACCTTTATGAGGGAGTCTATTATGAATATAGTTAGCAGTACCAATAGCATCTTCCCAAAATTTATGATGGAGTTGTGCATCTTGTAACATTGCACGAGCAGAGAATATTAAGGTTTGTTGAAACCTTTCAGCCTTCCCATTTTGTTGTGGATTATATGGAATGCTATATAAGTGTGTAATTCCATTATCATCACAAAAATTATTAAAGTTAACATTATTATATTCAGTGCCGTTATCAGTTTTAATATATTTAATATTTTTATTGAAAATATTTTTAATTCTTTTGTACCATTTGATGAAGGTACTAAATACTTCAGATTTATTTTTAATAAAGAAAACCCATCCATATCTTGAATAATCATCAAGAATTGTAAAGAAATATTTGTTACCATGAATAGAGGTATCAGCGCTATATACCGTATCCATGTGAATAACTTCAAATATTTCAGATGTTTTATTATTAGATGGATGATAAGGGAAATTTTTAAGCTTAGAACATGAACAAACTTTACATTTTTCATCAACTTTAATATTATCAAGTTTGTTCTTAATATTATTAATATTAAAATGACCTAGACGGCGATGCCAAAGGTCATAATTTTCATTTTTATTATTATTATTTTGTATATCTAAGCTATTACATACAGCATTATTTGATTCAAAATTAAGTTTATTTTTAAAAGACCATATCTTATATGTTTTTGATTTATTAGAAGATACGGTACATAATCTATTTCCCTTATTGTTATAAATTGTAACTAAATTTTTGTTATTTTTTCTATAAAATATAATTTTGTAATTTGAATTACATAGACTTCCAATGGATAATAAGCTCCTTTTAAATTCTGGAATATATAGTACATCTTTAAATTTTATTTTATTTTCATTAATATAGCCTATGAATGTACCTATATATTTTGATTCAACAAAACTGCCATCCGCAAAATATACTCTTTCTTTATGCCTTTGAATATCACTAAGGCAGTCTAAGTTGTGTGTCATATTGTAGGAGGCTCCAGAATCTAAGGTCCATTGAATAATTATATTATTATTTATATTGGTGTTATTTTCTTCTTCATTGCTATCAGATGTAAAATATTCTTTATCTAAGCTTGGTAGTATTTTTTCTTTTATAGTGCCTCGGCTTGTTGTTAATCAAAGCACTATTAGCAACGTTATTATATTCTTGATTATTAAAGTCTTCATTTAACGCATTGCTTATAAAAGCATCTTGGTAGTCATAATCTTTTATTCCCGAACTGTTCGCTTCAACATTATTTGAATAATTTTGTTTATGTTTATTTTTATATTTATTTTTATTTTTATTTTTATTTGTATTTTTGAATTTGCATGTATCAGCCTTGTGCCCTAATTTATGGCAAATGTAACATCTTGGAACCCTTTTCTTATTTTTGTATTCTTTATTGTAATTTTGATTACTAGTGGTTCCATTGGAATTGGAATATAAGCTGACTGATTTTATTTCTTGGTTTTGTTTATATGATTTGGATTCCCTTAACTCCTTTAGACGATTTATTGTTTTTATTGCCGATTCAGAGCATTCATTCCAATTGTTTTCATAAGCTAATATTCTAGTTCTTATTGCTAAATGAGTTGGTATTGAATTATAAAGATAATTAATCTTATCCCTATTTGATATACATTTGCCTAGGCTGGATAATTCATTAAATATTTTATTCATGTAGGATACATGCATTGAAATTGAAGTTTTATTTTCATCAAAATATAATTTATTTAATTCATTTTCTAAATATTCTATTCTTTGTTGTTTTGAAAATGAATTAGTTTCTTCAATGGTTTTAAATATTTTGTATGAGTTACTATAGATGAAATCTAAATTTTTCTTAATTTCATCTGAGATACTATTATTGATTATTATTTTAGTATCATTATCCTTATCGATCATATCTTCTGTAACGTTTTTATCATATACATAATCTCTATCAAATTCAAAAGTTTTATAATCTTTTGAATCTCCTTTAATTGATGATTTGAGAATTATTTTTACTTCATCAGTATTAATATATTTATATAGCTTATGTTTAGCTAACAGTAAAAATAATTCTGTTCTCCATATTAAATAATTTTCATCATTTAATATGGTTTTAGTACTAATATTTTCAATAATTTCTTTTGACATAATAAAATTATTTGTTTAGATTTATAAGATATTTTAAAATTTTAAATATCAATTTTTAGATGTTAAATATTAATTTTTAAAAATTCAAAATTTAAAAACAACACCTATAAACTATAATCTTTTAAAATATATCGGTATTCCTGAGACTCTTAATCTTTTAATACACTGCTTAAATTGATCAATTTAAGTTTTATTCTTTAATAATTCCTTTTATTTTATTTAATAAGAATAATATATTAAAAATATCTTTTTAGTTAAATTACATGTATTAATATAAGATATAATTTAGTGTTACATTATATTAACGTATTTCGTTATTACTAAACGCCACATTATATGCTATACTATTACATTAATTATAAATTATACTAATATTAATTATATATTTATAATTTTATATAAAATCAATATTAAATATATTTAAATTATTTATTTTATTTTATTTTATTATTTAATAATATTAAACTTTATTTCTAACAAAAAATAAAAAAAAATCAAATTTAATTAAAAACTTAATATATTGAAATATATTTAAAATATATTATAAATGATAAAAATTAATTTATTTTTAAAACTTAAATTACCCGTTTAATTTTAAAGAATAAAAATAAATGAATAAATAAAAATTAAAAAAATAAATAAATATTAATAAAAATAAATAAATATATTTTAAATGAAAAGTTGCTTTGTTTTATACTGATTTAAATAAATATTTTATATTTAGACATATTTGAACTTTTAAAATAAATTAAAAAGAATTGATAAAAAGAATAGATGAAAAGAATAGATAAAAAGATGATATTTTTTAAATACAAATGATTATTATTATTTTTTTTAATAATTAAATTAACATTTAAAGTTTTTTAAAAATGATTGATTATGATGTATTATTAGATCAATTACGTAAATTCTTTTTCTAATACATTATGGATAACAAAATTAATTTTTGATGTTATTATTAATAAATTATACATATTTTTAGGATACATAGTTTACCTTTTTTTTTCTCTCTCTGCCAAACTTTATTATTATAAATTAATTAAAGTGTATTATAAAGATAGAAAAAATACGAGAAAAAAAAAAAAAAAAAAGTCAAATAATAGTATATTAAATAAAAAAGAAAATATATTACCTTTTTTTTTTTTTTTTTTGTATTTATTATTTATTATTTATTTTTTTTTTATCTTTATATTTTTTATTTTTAAATAATAATATATAGTATATAATCATTCAATTAAAATAATTCTTTATATTATAAAATTAATTATTAATAAAATTATTAAATTTTTATAATAATTAATATATACTAAAAATAGTTAATTTGTAATTAACAAGAAAACATGAAATTAATGTTATTGTAGATAATTTGTAAGTAAATATTAATATAATTGAATTGTGATGGATTGTTGATTTCAATATTCAAATTAGTAAATAAAAATGATATTAAATTGAATTTAATAAAAATTTTGTATATATTTAATTTAATATATCAAAGATTAATTTAAAATGATGATGATGATATTAATAATAATAAAAATAAAAAATATAATAATTAAATAAAGGAAAAATGACTTATTCAATCTATACAACGAGAGAGTATTGAAAAGATAATGTGAATTTAAATGTTAACTTCATTTCATTAACTTTTTTTTTATAGATATTAAATTGAATAATATATAGAATTTATTATATCTAATAATTTTGTTCTATCTATCTATCTATCTATCTATCTATTTATATATATATATATTTTTTTTTTTATGTATATAATTAAACAAAAGATTTATTTTCATATATCATATATATTCCAAATATAAATACAAAATGGCCTTTAGAAATAATAAAAGAAAGATTATTATTACAACATCAGCAATATCAGCTGGTTTTATTGTATCCTTTGTTGCTTATAAAAAAATTCAAGAAAAAAGAGCAAGGGAAAGAAAAGAAAATTTAATGTAATATATATAAATCAATTATTTATGTTTATTAATGTTAATAATAAATATCGGTATTTTGTATAGTAAATAATTTTTATAACATTTTTTTTCTTTCTTTTTATTAAATATATATTACTATTTTATATTAAAGTACGTTATTAAAGGATTCTGCACTCGGTGTTAATACAAGTGAATACGCTCTTCTTGCTAATAAGGTTCAATATCCAAAAATTAAATTTAAAGATGAAAATGGAAATACACCTTTCTTATATGCTTGTCGGTTAGTTATTAATATAAATAATAATTATAAAATTCTTATTCCTTTTTTTTTTTTTTTAAAAAAAAAAAAAAGTTTAAATTTAAATTTAATTTTAATAATAATAATAATAATATATTGTATTGTATTAATAGGTACGGTCATGCTCATTTAGTCGATTACATATTATCCAATCTTACAACTTTAAATTATAAATCCACAGTTTTGGAAAAAAACGATGAAGGTTGTAATGCTATGCATCTTTGTACCCATAAGGGCTATATCGATACATTAAAATTATTATTCCAATTAGAACCAGAATACATTGAAACATTAGTTAAAGGTAAAACTCTTGAAGCAAAATGGACTCCTTTACATATTGCTGCGTCAAAAGGTCATTTAGAATGTGCTCAATTAATTCTTAGCTTTGGTGTTAAGAGTATCATTAATGAAAAAGGTAATATTTATTTAATAATCAAGTCAAATATACAAATATAATGAAATAAAAAATAAAAATAATAATATTATTTTCAATTAATATTTTAAAAATTTATTTATATATAAAAAATAATTTAATATATATTATCAAATAAATCGATTTTATTAATAATAGATTCAAAGGGCTGTACAGCCTTATTAATGGCTTCATGCAATGGATATACTGATATAGTTGATTTATTATTAAAAGTAAGTAAAATTTTGAATATATAAATCATTTATTATTATTATTATTATTATTATTATTATTAAAATTATTTTAAAATAATATTAAATATTAAATATATATTTTTTTAAAATAATAATAATTAATATTATATTAAAAGTATGATGCAGATCCATCTATCCCAGTTATTGATGGACGTACCCCACTTCACTATGCCGCTCACAATAATAATCCAGATATTGTTAAACTTATATTAGATGCTCGTCAAAAACCTGCATCTGAATTGTGGGATGATGATCCTTTATTTATGGTTAACAAATCTAAATGCTCAGCTTTACATGAATCTACAATTATGGGTGATTTTGAATCTACTAAATTATTAGTTGAGGCTGGAGCTGGTAAATAATAATAAAAACATTGATATACGAATTAATAACATAAAAGTAATAATATTGAGTATGATACTAAATATTAAAGTAAATTAACATTCAATAAATTATATATATATATAATTATAAAGATATTAATTTAACTAGTAGAGATGGTTCAACACCATTAACATCAGCTATCATGAGAGGTCATATTGATATTATTAAATATTTACTTGAACGACCAAATATTGATATTTTAACTCCAACTATGTTTGGCTTTACTCCATTAATTTCGGCAGCTTCAAAGGCTCAAAATGATATTGTTAAATTATTATTAAGAGATAAGGATCTAATTCAAAATATGCTTTATCGTGATAATGATGGATCTACTGCACTTCATCATGCATGCCAATCTATTATTAATGATCCAACTGAAACCATAAAAATTTTATTAGAAAAGGCTAAAGAAGCTAATTTAGAGGAATATGTTGACTGTGTTGACTTCTCAGGATCTACTCCTTTATTATCCGCTTGTTGGCATGATAGTCAATATTTACCTGATATAATTGATATACTGTTAAAATACGGTGCTGATCCAAGAAAGGAAAATAAGTATGGATGGTGTTGCTTAAATGTTCTTTCTCAACAAAGTTGTATGTATTTAATTTTTTTTTTTTTTTTTTTTTTTTTTTTTTTTTTTTTTATCATTTTTAATGTTTAAATTAATAATAATAGTAATAAATAATAAATAATAAATAATAAATAATAAATAATAAATAATAAATAATAAATAATAAATAATAAATAATAAATAATAAATAATAAATAATAAATAATAAATAATAAATAATAAATAATAAATAATAAATAATAAATAATAAATAATAAATAATAAATAAATAGTAATAATAGTTATAATAATAATAATAATAATAAATATAATAATAATAATAATTGAAAAGCTGCTCGTTCAAAAGAAATGTATTCAAAAATTGAAGAGCATATAAAGAAAATGGATCCTCATTTCTTTGATACCTTTACTGTCAATGTAAAAGATTCCCCAGTTGAATATTATCAACATCCATTAATGAGTAAAAAATTATTTTATATATAATTTTATATATTATTTAATACTTAATAAGCAATTTAATTTTTGTATATAATTCATTTTAGATAATAATTAAAGAAATTTAAGGAAAATAAAATAAAGTAAAAAAATAATTATTAATAAGAATTATTTAAATTACACATGAATTATAGGAAAACATTTACAAATGCCATTAAAGGATCGTATGAATGTCTTAGATGGTGATGTTTCATCACGTGGTATTAGTAAAATAATAAATAAGGCTATTCAAAATAAAAATTTAAAGATTGCTGTTTTATTAGGTGATGATTATATGGATAACTTAAATTTACCTTCATTAACTGATCTTGAAGCTTTAGCTTATGATACTGAAAGCTATATAAATGTAAATTTCATAATATCAAAATAATATTAAGATTATCAAAATATTTTTCTCTTTTTTTTTTTTTTTTTTTTTTTTTTTTTTAACTAAAATAATATCAATATTTATCGATTTTTTATTTTTATGTTAATATAATAATTAGAATTCCAAGAAATTTAATGAAATTGTTAAAGAAAAATACTATCAAATATATAAAAAGGAAATAGAGAATACTAATGTACATAAATTTATTAGTTTCTTAAATGAAAAAGATTTATTAAAATATTTATTTACATTAAATATTGATATGTTGGAATTCCAAATTGGTATTCCAAAAGGTAAATTTATTATTATTATTATTACTATTATTATTATTATTATTATTATTATTATTATTATTATTATTATTAAAATTTAAATATAAATATTAATATAACTTTAATTTATTATATATATATTCATTTGTTTATTTCTTTGATTATAGAAAAAATCATAACCTCTAACGGATCATTCTTTTACCCAAAAAAATGTACTCAATGCCAATATACTCTTAAAGAAGATGAAGAAGAACCTTGTTATTGGAACAAAATAAAAGAAAATTTAACACCAGAATGTCCAAAATGTAATGGTTTGTTACATCCAGATATTAGGTTTTCTCAAGAAAATATTGAAGATAACGTAAATATAATAATAAAATATAAAAATAATATTAATTAATTAATAATAAATAATACTAAAATTGTATTAATCTTGTATTATATAATTTATTGCAATTAGTTTTTGAATTACTGTGAAACTGGTAATCTTGATGTAGATATGTTAATTATAATTGGTTTAAAGAATGGTAATTATAAAAATAATTATTATAATTATTCTATATATATATAATATAATATTAATACATATTTATTTAAATAATATTATATAATAGAAACATATCCATTTGATCAATTAATTTCAAATGTACCAAATAGTTGTTCGAGACTTTTAATTAATAAACAAAATATTGATGAATTTATAGATTATTTTGGTGAAAATGAAATACAATCAACATCTGACAGTACTTCAGAATCTTATTATGGTAAATCTGAAAATGAAATTAAAAAAATCGTAGAACTTGGTGGCAATTACAGAGATGTTGTTATGATAGGTGATATTAATAAGAATATAAGCAATCTTTTAAGTCAAATAAATACTTTGGATGAAAATATTCAAAATTAAAACTTTCTAATTTTACTTAAAATAAAAATTCTATTCAATAAATTAAATATAGTAATTTTTATAATTTAATAAAAATAAATATTTATATATTAATAATAATATATTTATATTTCATTTTTTATAATTTATTATTGTTATTACTATTATTATCTTTTTTTTTTTTTTTTTATCATTTTTATTTTATTTTACTTTTTTTTTTTTTTTTTTTTTTTGTATAATTATTATAAATATTTTAATTCTGATAATAGATAGGTATAGACTTAAAAACTAATTGAGACAAATCATTTTAATTTTAATAAAAATAATAATACAAATACAAAATAATAATAATACAATAAAAATTATAATTTAATTAATTTCATTATTTTTTTAATAAATAAATAAATAAATAAAAAAAAAAAAAAAAAAAAAAAAAAAAAAAAAAAAAAAAAAATTAATAATAATTTATATCATACAATAAAAATAAAAGTAAAAAGCAATTTTTGAAAATACAAAAAAGAATTTATATATATATATATATAAATGTTAAAGTTCAACATAATATTTAAACTTTTGTACATTAAAAGTATTATAAATATTTATAATATTTGATTAAGTAATAATTTATATGTAAAATATAAAAAGAAAATTTTTTTATAAAATTAATATTTTTGGGGTCTTTTAAATACTTCAAGCAATACCTATCATAAGTAGTTCGTTTGAGCTATTACTTGATAGGTATTGTAAATTACCAAACTTATCCAAGAACGTCGACGTCGTACTGATAAGGCATAATGATAATACAGGATCATCATCTATTTCTACGAAAGGTGAATCTCGCCCTTGTAGTTCAATAAATGATGAATCCGGGGAGAGTTTAGTGGACACCACACTATCTATTTTAAAGATGTTACTTCTAGGTTTTATTTCTTTTTTATTTGTTAGGAAGGGAAAAATTCCCGCATAGTACAACTTGCCGAAATACATAGTATTTTCGAGCTTTTTTATTTTTTATTTTTTAAATATTTTTATTAATTTCAATTGTACTTTTCACCTACATGTATTTTTTAAAATAAATTTAATAAAGTTTTGGAAGTGTATTCTCTTCCCTGTCTAGAAAAAAAAAAAAAAGAAAAAAAAAAAAAAAATTTAAATACTTCATTAAATCATATAAATTAATAAATAATAAATAAAATTTAATTGAATAATAGTACATTTTGTTGTGTACACATCATATCTTATATTAACATTTTAATGATTTTAATGACTTTACAATATAATTAATTATTTTTTATATTAATGTTTCAAAGAATGGCTAAAAGAAAGAATAACAATAATAATCATATTGAAGAGAGTTCGAGTTCATCGAATCCAACTGATAATAAGGACAATGAATCGATTTCTTCATATGAAGATGATGAATCCAATGATAAAAGGATTATCATGAATAAATATTATGGAAATTTAACTAAATCTGTTTTTGAAATTAAAGATTTCATATTAAATAAAGAAAATTTCATAGATTTGTATGAGCCTTTAAAGAGACATCTCATTGCCAATGATTTAGATATATATATTGAAAAAGAAATCCAATATTCAAATATGAACAGAGGTCAAATAAAATCGGATAATGCTGTTCGATCTATCATAATAAATAGTTTAGAAAAATCAAACCAAGAATATTTACGAGGATGTAAAACTGCTTATAGTATGATTGATAGATTAAAAAACCGTTTCTATCAATCTGGCCAAGCATTATTAAATATTCTTGAATATAAATTATTAATCTTAAGTTAATAAACAATGACTATATTCAATATATTAATGAATTAAATAATCTTTTTGAACAACATAAATTTGAATCTAATAGACTAAAAAGAATTCCTTTTGATGAGGAAACTAAACTTTTATTTGCAGTAAATGAATTGGTATAAATTCACCACCAATTTATAATTATAAAACTTTTGATGATCTTATTAAAGAATTAAACAAAAGGCATGATTTTTTTGAAAAAGCCGAAATTTTAAGGTCAAAAACTACCGTTGTAAACGATTCAAATGCCAATAATATAAATAGAAATAAACCAAATAATAATAAAAATTATACCAATTCTAATAAAATACGTAACCAATATTATTTTCATATATTCAAAACTAAAGGTCACTCTACTGATCATTGTAAATATAATCTTTTAATTAGAGAAAATAATAAATCAGATGATAATGATAAAAATTATAAAAATAATAATAACAAAAATAAAAATTATTATAAAAGATATAATAACAAAAATAATTATTACTCTGGAAATATTATTAATAACAACAATGATAAATCTAATAATAATAACAATAATTTTTTTGAAAATAATAATGAAAATGAAAATGAGGTATACATTGATTTTACAGGAAATATTTCTGTAATTCAAAATTGTAATTATACAACAATAAATAATAATAATTCCACACATTGGATTATTGATAGTGGTACTGGTATCATCTTAACTAATAACATCAATAATTTAAGCAATATAAATAAAGTAAATAATAAAAATATTATTTATCCAAATGGTGATTTAGAAAAAGTCGAAAATGTAGTTACTTACAATGGTAAATTTAAAAATAATGATTTTATATGATCAAATGTTTATTACGCGTCAAATATTCAAAACAATCTAATTTCCACTCATTCAATATTAAAAAATGGATGCACAATTATAATGAAACGGATAAATAACAAAGACCTTAATATACAAAAATAATAAGTTAATTGCAAATATTTTTGAGAATGATGAAAATTTATTCGTGTTTGATACAATACCTTCAAATAATACTATTTCTAAGAATTATGTTTTCAGCATTGATACTAACTTGTGGCATGCTCGTTTTGGACACTTTTATAATAATGATATCAAAGATTTTGTCATTGAGCATACTAAACATCATAATGATAAAAATTGTCGCCAATGCAAAATCACTAAATTAAAGAGAAAACCATTTTACTCTTCCCCTAATAATGTTTCAAAACCTATGGAACTAGTTCATTCTGATGTAGTTGAAAAATTGGAAACATCATATAATGATTTCAATTATTATGTTACTTTTCTTGATGATTTCTCTAGAAAAATTTGGGTCTACCTTATCAAGAATAAATCTGATGTTCCTAACATATTTATTAAATTTCATAAATTTATTTCCAATACTACTTCATATAAAATTATAAATTTCAAATCTGACAATGGTACTGAGTATATTAACAAAACTTTAACTACCTATTTAGAAAATTTTGCATTAATTTCATTCATTCGGTTCATGGTTACTCACAACAAAATTGTCGTGCTGAACGCAACACTTAATCGTTGGGCATCTACTCTATTAAACTCTGCTAAGCTACCCTACAAGTTTTGGGATTCCGCTATTCCTTGTGCTGCTTACCTCTATAACTTGAATCCATATCAGAGTATTAATAATAAAATTCCAAATGAATTATTTTTCAATAAATCAGTTGATATTTCTCACCTTAAAGTTTTTGGATGTAAAGCATTTTTCTATAACAATCACAAAACGAATAAACTTGACAATAACTCTAAACCTGGTATATTTTTAGGTTATGCATCTGACTCTCTTGGCTACAAAATTTTAGATATTTCTACTAACTCTATAGTTACTTCAAGAGATGTTTAATTTATGGAAGATATGCCTGGAACTATAAATACTACATTTTTTTGTGACAAATATATTGATTCTATTATTAATTTTAAGGATTCTTTAATTGAGGGGGAAAGTATTAATGATAATAATAATATTCATTCACAATTAAATAATCCTTTAAATAATAATAATAATAATAATAATAAAAATTTAATGAACATCTTACAATATTTAAAAGGTACAAAAAATAAATCTATACATTATAATAAAAATAATAAATTTATTGGATACTCAGATTCAGATTTTGCTAACGATGAAAAGACGAGAAGATCTACAAGTGGATATATATTTTTACTTGGAAAAAGCCCTATTTCATGGAAATCTCAGTTACCGAAAAATGTAACTTTATCTACTGCTGAAGCTGAATTTGTTAGTTTAACTGAACGTACTAAACAAGCTTTATAGTTCAAAAATTTATTTAAGGAAATATTTAATCAAGATATAAAATTTAAAATTATGGTAGATAATAAAGCATGCATTGCAATTGCTCAAGATACAAATTCTAAAGGAAGATGTAAGCATATAGATTTAAGATATAAATTTATTCAAGAAGAAATTATGAAAAACGAAATTGAATTAGAATACATTAATACTGAAAACATATTAGCTGATCCATTAACTAAAAGTATCAGGAGTACAAATGACAAAATTTACAAATTTAATTTTCAAAGAATAATATTTCTTTAATTGTATATAATTTTTTTTTAAAAAAAAAAAAAAAAAAAAAAAAAAAAAAAAAACTTGAATATAATAATTAAAATATTATATAATACTTAATGTAGGGGGAATGTTAAAGTTCAACATAATATTTAAACTTTTGTACATTAAAAGTATTATAAATATTTATAATATTTGATTAAGTAATAATTTGTATGTAAAATATAAAAAGAAAATTTTTTTATGAAATTAATATTTTTGGAGACTTTATTAAATCATATAAATTAATAAATAATAAATAAAATTTAATTGAATAATAATACATTTTGTTGTGTACACATCATATCTTATATTGACTCCTAAACAAAAAGTTTTATAAATATACATAAATTAGAATATTATCATGTTTTTATCGATTTATATAAATTAGTATTGAGCAATATAATATAAACATGATTTATATTATATTTAATTTTCTCAAAACTATTTATTATTATTGTTGGTTTATATCTTAATTTTATTTATTTTTTATTTAATTTATTATATATATAAATATATATATATTTTTTTTTAATTTTTATTATTTTTTTTTTATTAATTTTATTTTTTATAAAATCTATATTATATTAAGTACTTCTAATTTTTTTTTTTTTTTTTTTTTTTTTTTTATTATTTCAAAGTTAAATATTAAAATATCTAATAATAATTTTGTAGAATATTTAAGATTTTTTAATTTATGTTTGAAAATAAAATAAAATAAAAAAAAAAATAAAATAAAATAAAATAAAAAATGTATATATAAATGAAATGATTTGAAATTATATTAATTAATAATAAAATAATAATAATAATTATTATTATTATTATTATTATTATTATTATTATTTTTATCTATATTTTTATATTTTTATATTTGTATATTTTTATATTTTTATATTTATTTTATTGTATTTTATTATTATTTTATTTTTATTTTTATTTTTTTTTTATTATTATTTTTTATTTTTTTCTATTCTAAATCCATTTCATTATCTATATCTTCCCAATCATCATCATTTATTTCAACTGTAGGTTCTGGAGCGTTTGAAATTTCACCGATAATACTTGTAATCTTATTTTTTAATTCTATAGAGTGATTTAATACAGACTGATCATCCGGTGAAGAAAGACCAAATCTATTTATTAACTGATTTTTTATTTTTTATTTTTTATTTTTATTTATTAATTTATTATTTATTATTATTTTGTTTTTAATAAGAAAAATTATTAACAGTATAAATAAATGATAAATATATAACAATAAATAAATAATTAGTTTAAATTTTTTTTTTTTTTTTATTTTATAATTTAATAATCTACGGTAATATTAAATATGAATATCAATTAAAAAGTTGAATAAAATTTTAATAATAAATAAATAAATAAATAAAACTTACATTTTCAACATTTATGAAACATAAACGGGCATCTTCCCATGCTTCCTTCCTTACGGTTTCATCAATTTTTCCATTTTCATCTGGCTCTTCACCTAATAAATAGTAACACCAACCACATAAATAGGAAACTTCAACAATTTCATCATCTTCTTGAAGAAGACTTTGTAACAATGAGAGAGCTTCAGTATTCATATGTAACTCAAGCATTAATTTTGCTAAATTAACACGAATTGGATATTCTGGATAATTTTCATCCTCTAATAATTCATGAATTTATTTATTTATTTATTAATTAATTATTATTAATTAATTAATAAATTAAATATTATTGTTATTACTATTATTATTATTATTATTATTATTATTATTATTATTATTATTATTATTATTATTATTATTAAAGTATTTTTTACATTTTATTTCTTTTAATATATATTACTTACCAACACTTAAATCTTTCCAAAGGTTAATACTTTTTATTATAAGTTCTTTTGCTTCGTCTTGTCTATTTTGACTCATTCTTACAGATGCCATAGTTTGATATACTTCAAAATTAGTATTACAATATTTTTCAGCTTCAGTAATATATTTTTCACAATTTTCTTCGGCGTTTGGTTCATCGCTAATTTTATTATTATTATTATTATTGTTTTTTTTTTTATTTATTTTATTTTATTTTATTATTATACAAATATATTTATTATTATTTTAAAAATTAGATTTTGAAATATACTTTTGTATAATTTCTAATATTTATATATATAAATTATAAATTAATATATATATAATTTTTACCATAAATCAGTCATATACATTTCAACAATTGAACACAATGCTGATGAAATTTTCCTTCTTAATTCATTAGACTTATTGAAAAAAAAAAAAAAAAAAAAAAATATATATATATATATATATATAAATATAAAAAAAAATAATTTATTAACTTTAATTCATTTGCTTAAAAATATATATATATTTACAAAATAATTTTATTACTTTTTCTGAATTTTCTGGTAAATTATTTAATTCTTTTATCATAATTTCAATACCCTTATTATATAAATTAACTGCATCTTCTGCAACATTAACTTGTCCCAAATACATATATTTTTGATAACCTGTTTCTGGACTTAAATTAACACATCTTTCGAAAATCTTTTGTAAAATGTAAATTATACATAATATATAACAAAATTTTATAATAAAATTATATAGATATTAAATATTTGATTAGTTTTTGTCTTATTTATATTGATAATTCATTATTTTAATAATTTGATTTATTTTTTATTTTTTTATTTTTTATAAGGTTATATAAAAAAATACTTCTTTAGCTGAGTCCCAATCACCAAAATCCATAAAAATTGAACCAATATTTTCTAAAACTTCAACATTGTCTGGTTCCATTTCAATGGCTCTTTTACAATATCTTTTAGCCATATCATAATCATAATTTTCTTGACATTTTTTAGCTCTGTCCAATAAATCATAAACAGAATATTTTCCTTTTGAAATTTTTAATTTTGAATTTTTGGTAGCCATTCTATTTAACATTAAATATAATTAATTTAAATTATTACTATTATTATTATTTTTATTTTTATTTTCGAAAAATTATAAAATTTGAATGAATTTATTTTGGTTTAAAAATTATATTGTATTTAATTTTTGGATTTACTATTACCTTTAAATCTTTACAAATATATTTCTCTAAAATAAAA
This sequence comes from Neocallimastix lanati (nom. inval.), assembly GCA_016946835.1. NCBI lineage: Eukaryota > Fungi > Neocallimastigomycota > Neocallimastigomycetes > Neocallimastigales > Neocallimastigaceae > Neocallimastix > Neocallimastix lanati (nom. inval.). The sequence goes on from JACVTC010000056.1 coordinate 396,960, forward strand.
AAAATAATAATAATAAATAAATAAATAGATAAATTAATTATATTAATAGGCTATCAAATAAATAGTTCGTAATTTTATTTAAAAAAAAAAAAAAAAAAAAAAAAAAAAAAAAAATTATTTAATTTTAAAATTACCAATAAAATAAAATAATATATTATATAATACTATTCAAAGTATATTAAAAATAAGATCTATTTGAATTAAGTATAAAAATTGAAAAAAAAATTATAAAAAAATTTTTTTTGAATTTTTGTCTTAAAATATCCAATCATAAAATTATATTTATGTAAAAGATTCATATATTAATGATAATTCTTAATAGACACATGTATATATATAAACGTTACACGAAATATTAATTAAAGATTTATATTTTAATATTTCAAAACTAATTTTATTTTTAAAAAATATTTATAATTTTTTTTTATATATATATATATTTTAAATTAATTAATTAATAAATATAAAACAAAAAAGTAGTAATATAATCTATTTAATTGTAAAGATTAATTATAATATTTTATATACTTATTTTTGATAGAATAGTAATAATAATAATTCATAATGTCTTTATCATTGTTAGCGAATTATGGATCAAGTTCAGAAAGTGAAGATGATGATAATGAAATTGATGTACCAAGAAAAGAGGAAAAACCCTTAAATATTAATAACAATAATTATACAAAAGTAGTAACAAATAATAAACTTTCAAGTATTATTCCACCACCAAAAAATTCTTTAAGTTCATTATTAGCAAATACGAGTAATAATAATAAAAAGCATTCAATATTTTCGAAACTTCCTGAACCTAAAAGAGCAAAGGAAACTAAAAAAAATAAAAAATATATAAGTTTAATAACACCAATAGAAGATGATGATGATGACGAAGAAACTGCAGAATTAAAACGAGAAATTGAAGAAGAAAGAAAAAGAAAGTTAAATAAAAATAATCCTATATTAAATGAAAAAATTAATGGTACTAGTAATAGTAGTAGTTCTCAAAAACAAGGATTATTTTCTTTACTTCCAGCTCCTCATAATGCAAGCAAGAAAAATAATGATAAAAATGCAAATACGAAATCAACATTTAGTATGATACCATTATCATTAAAAAAAAAGCAAGAACAAAAAAAAGAAAAAGAAATTAAGAAATCTGAAGATATAAAAGAAGATGAAGATGAAGATGAAAAAATTACTGATGATTTCTTTTCATTAGGTATAATATTTATAAATAAATAAAATGATTATAATAATTATAATGAATAATATATCAATAAATAATTATATTAATAATATTAAATAATCTTAAAAATAATCATAATCCTTTAAATAAATTATTTATATTGTATTATTATTATAAACTTTCAATGTTATAATATTAAAAGATAATACCCCTACATTAAATAAAAATAATAATAATGAACAAAAAGAAATTTCATCTAAAATAAATAATGAAAATGTAAATGAAATTAAAGATAAAGAAAGTGAACCAAAAATTACTACAAATCCAGAAATAGAAAATGATAATAATAATAATAATAATAATTATAATTATAACTATAATCAAGTGTATGATTCAAACCAATATCAATATCCACAAAAACCTGCTGAAGCTTATAATTATGATTACAGCAATTATTATAATCAATATTATTATCCAGATGCTGGCACTTCAGATCCAAACTTTAATAATAATGTAAAAATAAATTTAATATTTTAATTGTATAAAAAAACGTTATTATTTATATTTTATTATATTTTTATTATATTATATTTTTATTAAATCATATTTAATTTTATTTGATATATATATTTTTTATCTTATATTGTATTAATTATTATTATTTTTTAAATTTTATAAATATTTAAATGTATTGATATTTAATTTCATTGTCTAAATATATATAATAGATTTTAAAACTTCAAGAAATGGGTGAATTTCAAATGGGTGAAATTAAAGAAATTAATCAAAAAGATCAAATTTCAAATGTATATGAAGTTGAACGTACAAAACAAATTTCAATGAGTAATCAACCTTCATTAAACTTCAAAGGAATTGGAAAAGTAATATATTAAATTATTTAATAATAAATAACAATATCTAGTATCTAGTTGTTATTATTGTTGTGATTATTAATAATAAATGATATAAAGTTGCTATTATTATTACGATTATTAACAATAAATAATATTAAGTTGTTATTATTATATAAATAATAAATAATAATACAAGCAATAAATAAATAAACAATTAAATAAGTAATAGAAATAATATCAATCACAATAATAATAATAATTAATAATATTAATTAATAATAATAACAATAATAATAAATAATAAATAATAATAATAATAATATTAACATTAATATTTTTTTTTTTTTTTTCCATTTTTTCATTTATATTAGGATTTTAAACCATCATTTAAGCAAAAAAGTAAGCATAATATTATGTATTTAGCTTATCAAGCAAAGGCTAAAGAGCAAGAATTAATGGAAGCCAATCTCCAAAGAAAAGCAAATCGTAGAATTAGTGGAAAAAAATATGGATTTTAGAATATGTTATAATATGAAATTATTTTTAATATATTTCAAATATATATATATATTATATTTGTTTTTAAATAGTACATTTAATATAATAGTTTAATTAGTAAACATTAATGTATAAAAAGTTAATAGATATTTATTAAAAGAAACAATATTAAAGATTATTAATAATTTTAAATAAAATTTATCCATTTTTTAAAAATATACTTTATATATATAATATATATATATTATTTTTTAAAGTTTACTAAATCTCTAATTAAGATTTTTTTTGTTGTTGTTAATATCATAATAAAATATTATTAATATTGTTAAACCAATATTTTTAAGTAAAAAAAAGTTAAAAAGTTTAAAAAAAAGTTTGTATTATAAAAATGTATCATGTCAATTTTATAATTCAATAATACAAATTTATAATTAAAGTATTATTAAATTTTAAAAAAAAATTAGAATAAAAGATTTATATATTTATATATTTATATATATATATATTTACTTATTTATTTACTTATTTATTTATTTACTCACTTTATAGATTTATCTACCCAATCTACCCAATGTAAATCAAAATTATATAATAAAAATAACTTGTTTAAATGCTTATTACTTTTACTAATATATAATTTTTGTCATGATATATAATAATAATAATTATATAATTAAATAATAAATTATTTTTAATAAATCATAAAAAAAAATCTTCTCTTATGATGTATTTTCACACCTTTTAAAATTTAAATCTACTTAATATTTAAACTCATAAAATAAAGTTTATCTCCATCGTTATTACGAATCTTTAATAAAATAAAAAATATTATTTTAAAGTTTTAATTTTATTATAATTTATATATATAAATAAATTTATTTTGCATCCGCATATAAACTTTTTGGTGATATATTATTACTCTTTATTTATACATTTATTTAACCTTTTTTTTTTTTATTTTTATTGTAAATATATCTAAAAGTAATAAAATTAAATAATATCATGGTTTACAATCATAATTTTTTATAATTCTTTATGAATTTTATTAAATATTTTACAACTATATATTTCACATTATAATTACATTTTATTATTAACCTATTTTGAGTTAAATTAAACAAAAATATAGCATGACAATTACATGACCTAACAAACGTTTTTAATTTTAAATAAGATTTTTGATTATTAATTATACTTTTATTTAATAAAATTTAGTAATAATAATAATAATAATAATAATAAAATTTATTTAACCTACGAAAGTATTTATCCATTGAATTTATCTCAACTTTTAAAATATTTTAAATTTATTCAAAAATCTTATACTCCCACTATATTTTTTTTTATAATTATAAATTAAATAAATGATAAATTAAATATTTAAACAAAAATTGATTAATTTTACTTTTATATTTGAAATTGAGATTTTTCATAAATTTGTTTAAATGTAAAAGCTTATTGTATTTTTTATAAATGTTTTTTTTTTTTTTTTTTTAAATTAATTTTCATTTAAATATTGATTTTTTCTTTTCTTTTTTTTTTTTTTTCTATTTTAATCTTTAATTTTTATTTATTAATAATAATTCAAAAATGTTTTAAAGAAATTATATAAGCTTGTAAATAAAAATTATATTTAATAAAAATAAATTTAGATAATATTGATAATAATAATATAAAGTAATAATTCGTAATTATAAAATTACTTTATTACATTGTAAATAATAATATACCATAATAAAATTTATTATTATTATTGATATTATAAAATTTGTAAATAATATTATTTAAATTTAATATAATATCTTACTCTTTTTTACTTATAAGTAATTAAGAACATTGAATAGCTATTGTAAAAATTAGCTAATCTAATATTTTTTACCACATTGTACTTATTCAAAAAATAAATATTTTTATTTAAACAATAATTATCATAATTTAAAATATATATATTAAAATAAATTATTATAATTATAATATTATATTAAATCTATTATGGGTTTAAATTCAATAAATATTTCAATAAATAATAATAATTATAATAATTATAATAATACTAATAAATTTAAAATTAATAAAATGAAAATTGATAATAATAATACTGAAATACTATCGCAAATCACTAAAGAACTTCAAAATGTTTATATTAATAATACTGGCCTTGAAAGTAAAATCGAAAATATATGTATAATTAACGGTGATTTAGATAAAAGTAGTATAAATGATAGAGAAAATGATTTTATTAATAAAATTGGATTAGAAATGAAGTATATAGTAGATACTAATCATAATGATAAAGAAATCACAAAAATTGATAAAGTAACTAAAATATCTAATAATTGTATTGAAAATCCAAAAGAATTGAATAATTCAAAATATTTTATTAAAAATATTCAAGAAAAAAGTTTTCTAAATCAAAAAGATAATGTAATAAAGTTAAAAACATTTAAAACAAAAATAGATAAAGTTAAAAACGTTAATATTACCAAAGGTATATATTATTGATATTATTGTTAAAGTAAGAATAATTGTAATTTAGTAGTATACTTTAAAAAAATTTTTTTTTTTTTTTATTAATATATATATACATAATTGTTTCATAATATTTTAACAAAAAATTTATAAATATTATTAATAAATATTTCATATTTAGAAAATAAATTTAATATATCAAATATTGATATTGAAAATAATATATTTGCATACAATACATACAGTGAAAAGTATATTAGTGAAGAAGAATACGCTTCAGATACTTCATATGATGATTTTAGTACTAGTCCCTTTAAATATGACAGTGTTATTGGTATTAGTATTCCCAATAATTCAGATAGTTGTACTTTAAATAAAATTGCTTCACCTCAACCAGAATCTAAATTCAACATAGGAAGTACTATTGAAAGTTTTAATAAAATAGCAGATTTTATTTATGAAAATAGAAGAAATAATAATTTTAATGAATCCAAACTCATTAATTCAGAAAACAACTCTTTGAAAAAAAATGATATATTTATAAAAAATTATCTTGATCAAACAAGATATGATGATAAAAAGAAAGTTTATTATCATAAAAATAACTATCATAAAAATTATATTACATTAAAATCATTATCTAATAAAAAAATAAATTCAAATGATATAATTGACCGAGGATGTCTCTGTAGTATTGATTCGGAAGATACTATGACTGATAAAAGAAATGAACATACCAGAAATATAAATAAAATTCCTGAAATTAATAATAAAATAGATAGTAATAAAGATAATATTAGTTATTATAATTTTATCAATAATCTAGAATTGGATTCCCTAAATCCATACAATAATGAACCAGAAAGTAGAAACACAAAAGAATATATATTAACAGAAGCACTAGATAGTACAGATAATGATGAAATAGAAAAAATATGTATTAATAATGAAAAATATTATCATAATGATTCATGTGATTTAAATTTAAATAAACAACATATCTATGACAATTGTATATTTAATTTGTCTTCCTAATTAAATATCATTTTATAATAGATATAAAATGGAATATATAATTAAAATACCTCATTCAAAATTTCAATTATAATAAATAAATTATTGTAGATATGTATTCAATTGTATATAGAATTAATGAAATGTAATATAGTATTATATAAGTTTATACTTGTAAATAAAAATATTAAAAAAAAATTTATATATAAAAAAAATTTAAATTAATTAAAAAAAAAAAAAATTATATGAAAAAAATTTAAATTAATAAACAATTATATGAAATTTTTTATTGTAATTGTATTTTTAATTTTTAATTTTTATATTTTTAAAATAATAGTAATAATAATATTTCTTTAATATCTTATTTATTCATATTTTAATTATTTGTTAAGTTATTTCATTTGCTTATTTATTTTATTTATAATTTAATTTAATAATTTTTGTTTTTCTTATATTATTTTGGCATAAAAAATTGTAACCTTTCCAATTAAATATAATATTTAAAAATTAATTATATATATATAATTAATTATAATTATAATAAGCTCGATTTTGCTTTAATTTAATAGCATTTATAAATAACAAATGTTTGATTATTTTCGAATGGATGTTCACTATTAAATGAACGAGTAGATATTGGAGAAGTGTTTCTTCCAATATCTAATGATTTAGCATCTTCATTATTATCACCAATATAAAATTTTTCATATTCAGGTTTTTCAGTACACCAAACATCTTCATTCCATGAATCAAATATTTCTTTTTTAATATTTTTCACATCCAAATAAGCAACACGTGGAAAAAGGTCGTTAATTAATTGTGCAGCAAGCTTATTATATATATATATATATATATATTAGTTATATTAATAAATAAATAAATAAATAAATAAATAAATAATAATAATAATAATAATAATAATAATAATAATAATAATAATAATAATATATATATTGGAATTTATTATGAAAAGTATTTTTTATTTTTTAGATTTTAATTAAAAATATTTATATTAATTAGATTATAATTACTTTTGTTGCTTGTTCTTCCTCCCCAACAACAACTACATAAGAATATCCTTCATGAATTATCTTTATATATTTAATTAATGAAGATGGTAATAAATCATTTTCATAATATGGAATTGATATTGAATGCTTTATATGGCCATGTAAATACGAGTCACCAGGAGAAATTACTACATAGCCATTATCTTCTGATGTTGTTAACATCGATTCATTTCTAATATCTAATATTAATGATTTACTATATATTTTTTCGAAGTCATCCATATCAATTCGAGGAGCCAATTCATCAGAGTGTAAGGTACTGAGATCTTCTATAATAGCTATATCTTTAGGTATATCGTCTTTAAGAAAATCTAGATTTTGATCGTCTATATCAATTGTTGCCATAGGATTATTATCAGACTTAATATTACGTAAGAATTTCGGAATAATTGATTTAGGTGTTAATCTTAAATAGAGCTGAGCTTTCTCTAAGCATTTATCAATGTTAATAGTAGATAATTCAGATAATAATAAAACACACTTAAAAATAGTTTAAAAATATTTATTAATAATATATAATAAAATCATTAAAAAAATAAAAGTTAATAACTTTTTTTTAATAATATATTAATTTTATTTTATTAAAATAATTTCTTATTTAATACCTCATCAAAATCACCACTTAATAATTCTGAATGCAATTGTGTTACAATAGCTGAACCAATAAATAATGGAAAAGAAGGTGAATTTGTTAAAATTTTATCCCAGAGCATATATATTTTATCCAATGGAAATACATCTATGTAGTCGTTTTTAAGTTCACAATTGTTAATATCTTATGACCATTATTAAAAGATAAATTATTACTTATACATATAGAAATTAATTTTAAATTAACAATTACGTGTAAACATTGTCATAAACCATGGTATAGCATATATATTAGGTGTAAGACCCATTTTATTCAAATAACTTCCCAATTCTGGATCATGAAATGCTATTATATGACTCATTGAAATCAAGTAACTTTATAATTTTATATCAATTATATATTTATATTTTAACATATATGATAATTTTAATCAAATTTTTAAAAATAAATATAAATAAAAATTAAAATTGAATAATTAAAATTTAGAAATTTTTTTTTAAATTTTTTACCTCTGAATATAAAATGTATTATCTAATTTAAATAAGCCATGCATATATTTTCTAATGAATTTTAAAAGACATGAAAATGCTATTTCCTATTGAAAGAATTAATATATATATTTAATATTTTTGTATTACTAAAAATATTATTATAATTTATATATATATATTAATAATTAGTAAAATGTTTACTTCTTCATTAAAATTTAATGCTACAAAAGGAGCACAAACAGAATCCAAACCTAATTATTATAGCAATGAAAATAAAAATATAAGAATATTATTAAAAATAATTTTTAAAAAGAAAATATATAATAAATTAATAAATATTACCTTGCCAATATACTAAATTTCCAGATTCTGCTATATTCCAACATTTTATTACCTGTTTCAATTTATTACGGCCTATATCTGAACTTAAGAGATCGTTATACTATAAATAGTTATTTATTTAAAATAGCAAAATAAAAGTAAATTGATATTATAAATTATCAGATATTATATCAATATATAAATAAAAGTATTGATATTTAATTACTTGATGACATCTTGGTATATCTGCATCCAACTATAAAATGTAAAAAAAAAAAAAAAAAAAAAAAAAAATTATAGAATAATCAATATGAAATTTATTATTTAATAAAAGTACATAATTCATAAATAAATAAATATATCAAAAGATGAACCTGTCTTTCAAGTTCCAAATTACTGTTATCATGAATGTCATTACATCTTAAATCATTCTTTTCGCATAATGAATTATATAAAATTCTTGAATCACCAATTATTCCCAAAGCAGCTGCCCATATTTTCCCTCTTAAATACTATATAAATATTATAGTTATTTTTACGTAATAGTTTTAGAAAATCTTTCTAAAATATAAGTTAAATCAATTTATAATAATAATGATAATAATAATAATAATTCCTACTGATGGTATATGTAGCCTAGCTTCTTTTATAAATTCATCCCAAGATGAAGGATATTGATTTAATAAACGTTCGAATAGCTTTATTCTTCCATATTGAAAAATAACATCCTTATCTAATACCGACAAACCGTATAAATGCTCCATTTTTAATTTGTTTTCTTCATCCTTGTCATTATTATTTAATTTATCATTTTCATTTATTATTTTGCTTATTTCATTGTATCTATTTTTGTTTTTTGTACTCTAAAAGCAAATAACATTAAATATTAGTAAATATATATAAATATAATTAAATATTTTTAAATATATAAAAAATAAATAAATATTATTAATTAATTAAACTTAATTAAATTTTATTTATTTTTAAAAAATTATATTAACTTTTAAGGTATTAATTTCTGACGAACTCCAAAAATCAACAAAATCGCTATTATTATTCATGAAATCATTAAATGATATATCTTTTTCTTGACTAACACCATTTTTAGATATAAAAAAGTTTGAATCATTCTTTAATAAACTTATTAAAAAATCATTATTACTCGATTGTTTATATTCATCAAATTTAGAAATTAACGTATCAAGATAGAGAATAATTTTTTTATCTTGAAAAAGATTTTCTGGATCAAATATTTGTTGAGATTGATTACTTTTATTTATATTATTTCCTGAAGAATTATTATCATCATTTAATGTATAATATATCTGAGAAGCATTTCGAACCCTATAAATTGATGGTAAACTTATCAATTCTTGCTTTATAAATTCATATTCCAAATCACCACCTGCCAAACGCCATAAATAAAATATAACTCTTGGTTGCAAATTTTCTAACACTAATTCATCATTATCATTTTTAATAATTACATCTTTATTATTAATTGGATTTGCTATATTAAATTTGTTGTCATTTAAATCATTTTCTAAATTATCTTTAATTTTTTCAGAAAAAAGATTATAATCCATATAATATCTTGATGTTAAGTGACTCCAATCATCTGTTTTCAAATTAATATCTTTAACAAATTTATGGCATAATAAATCAGATGGCGTAGGTCTTAATCCATAACTTGGTTCTAAGCATGTTAATATAAAATCTTTAAATATTTTCAAATCCTGATCATCAATTTTATTATCCTTGAAAAAAAGTTCTAACTTTTTACATCTATCATTACCAACTAAATAGATATTATTATCTTTTTTTATTTTTTTTAGTGATAAAATTGAATCAAATAATTCTTCTAAATAATTTTGATTATCGACATTAAATGGTAATTCACCGAAATATATATAAATTAATAATATTCCTAATGACCATGTATCAACCTTCAATATTATTAATAATATAATAAAATAGTTAAATATCTTTGATATATAAAGTTTATATAATATTATTTATTGAATTTAATATTTACTTTTAAACTACATTTTCCAGATTTTATTATTTCAGGAGCAAAGAATTCTGGATTTCTAAGAAAATAATTCATATAATACATGCAGGATGGTTATATATTTTTGATGGTTTTTAGTTTTTATTATAATATGAATTATATCATTGTCATATTAAATATATAAATAAATTATATAAAAAAAATAAATAAAATAAAAAATGAAAATAAAAAAAATATTAAGAAAATAAAAATATAAATAAAATAATACCCTATAGGAAATAAAACATTATTGCCTTTATCAGTAAATTCATAAAAACCCCAATTATCTATTTTAACATTATTCTTTTATATCAATGTAAAAAAAAAAAAAAAAAAAAAAAAAAAAAAAAAAAAAAGCATTAATACATAAATACATAAAACAAATGCATGTTAATAACTGGTAAAATTTTAATATTATTTAATATACAGGAAATAAAACATACTTCATTATCAAATAAAATATTTTTTAAACTTAGATTTCTATTAATAATTCCATTTTCGTTTAAATATACTAATGCACTTAGTATTTGATATGTTAATTTTTTGAGTCTTGTAATATTTGTTATATTTGTACTATGATAAATAAAATTTTTTATAATAATAATAATAATAATAATAATAATAATAATAATAATAATAATAATAATAATAATAATAATAATAATAACGAAAAAAAAAAAAAAAAAAAAAAAAAAATATATATATATATATATGTATATATAAATATGAACAATAAAATTATTGTTATTTAAAAATTTTATACATTAATTTACTTTTTATCTATTTATCTATTTATACGATTAATTAAAAATTAAAATTACCATTGTTTCAATTGTTTCTCTAATGAATTTTCAAAATATTCAGAAACTATAAATATTCTATCTATTTATTTATCAATTAACACATATATAATATGAATGATGTATTTTTTGAGTTTAGTATTGATATTTTTAAATATTTTAGAGATAAAAAAGAAAATATATCTAATAATTTTATAAGAACCTTTTCTATTTTTAGTTACATTAATATATTGACATAAATTTTGATGATATAATGATTTTAAACGCTGAAATCTACCAATAATATCAGTTGTAATATTTTTACTTGAATTTAGTTTAAAATTTGGTACAAAACTATAAGCTGAAAGTTCTGAAATTTTTTTATTACTGTCTTTCTTATATAAATTAACATTTCTTATTCCATACATTTTCAAATTTAAACTCTAAAGTATATATTATAAAGAAGTAATTAATGAACATAATTAAAAATTTGAGCACTTTACTATTATTTTAATACTTCTAAATTACCTTTAATAATTTAATTATAAGTATATATTTTTGACTACTACTTTTTTTTCATTTTAAAACTACTTAACATAATTAAATATAAATATACATTTAAGGAAAATTAATATATGATCCTTGTTAATATTTTCAAATTTAAAATAATTGACTTTTTGAAGTCATTGTTGTTGCTTTTATATATTTATTTATTTATTTATTTATTTATTTATTTATTTATTCATTCATTCATTTATTTACCTATATTAATTTAATTTTATTCATAATTAATTTAAGAAAAAAATTAAAAATTAAATTGCATTTTTTTTTATCCACATAATCACACAATAAAATTAATTAAAATATTTAAACAAATTAAAAACTCTAAAGTAAAATCCAGGATTATAGGAACAAAAAATAAATTTTCAAGAAAAATAAAAATGAAATAAAATACAATAAAAAAAAATAATAATAGTATAAAATAGTAAATATATTAAATTGTTTATCAATTGATGTGAATATAAATATTGTTAATATATATTATAGAAATAATTAATTAATATTGCTTTAATTAAAAAATTAAATATTAATACAACTAAAAGAAATTATTAAACTAAAAATAAGTAAATAAATAAAAAAAATACTAATAATAATAAAGAAAAGTAATTAAAACATTAAATCGTATTATTATTCTAACAATAATTTCAAAAATCAATTTAATATTGGCATATCAACTTTTCATGGTAATTATTTATAAAAATTAAATACATATTCCAATTTTATAAGTAATTTAATCCATAATAGTATATAATTATTATATATCTTATTTTTTTTGCAATTTTTTTTTTTTTTTTAAAAAAATTTATTAATTTATCATTATTTTTTAATATGAATCTAAAATTTTAGAAATTTCAGCTTAACTTAAATATATAATCCAAAATTATTTATAAATGCCCTAAATAGAATAAAAAGAACTTAGTTAATGTGAACTGGTTATGTTAGAATTTAATTATGTACTTTTATTATTACTTTGTATTAATATCATTAAGGTTAATAATTAATTAATATAATTATTTTATATCATTATTGTTAGAAATAAAGTTCACACTTAGATTATCTAATATTTATTTTATTCGTAGTCATAATATATTTAATGTAATAATATTAGTGGTTTGATAAACTCGTACATTGTATTTTATACATAATATACTATATAAATTTATTATCCATGTAATTTTTAAATAAAATATATCTTTTCGAAATAAATAAAACTGATTGAGATCTTAAGTCACTAAAAATTCTAAAAGATTAAGAGTCTCAGCGCTCCATAAATATATCAATTCTTTAACATCTAAATTCTTCGAAATAATAATTAAGTAAAGATTTTTACAAATATGTCAAGAACAGGACAACCCACTCATGTATGTACAAGAAATGTACTTACAGGTTATGGGTGCAAGAAATACAACTGTGATTATGTACTCGAAGAATCCTTAAGATACTACCAGAAATCAGAAATAAAAGAAAGAGAAAGGGAGTATACGTAAAGAAAGAAATAACTAAAGAAACTATAAAAATTACACTAAAGCAAAATGCTATTTATTAAATAGTATCTCAGAAGAAATAAACATTAAATTAGATTTTTAGAATCTTACCCCCCATCATATATTATAAAAACAATGAATGTTAAAAGTTATGAAGAAAGGAAAAACGAATTAAAAAGCAAATTAGATAACAAATACTACAACAAAGAAGATGATATCAGCTTATTCATATCCGAATTTAACATCATATTTAAAGAACTGGAAAAACTGGACAAGCCATTGACCAAAGAAAAGAAATGTGACTATTTATTTTTAAGCCTACCAGACGAAATCGCTATCAGAACAAATATTATTATCTTCCAAGGGAAATGGAAAGAAGTATCAGAGCATTTAATCAAAATTATTCCATACTTGAAATACGTAAAAGAATCCATAACAAAATAAAAACTACTGTAATTTTGAACACTCAAACCAAGCATAAGAAAAATAACAATATAATATGTAGAATTTGTAAAAAGAGAGGCCACATTGCCAAAGGCTATTGGCACAATAAGTAAAATAAAAGGAAAACAGAAAAATATAATCAAGCATATAGTACAGAAATAAATAAATACATAGACGAAGACGAATATAGTTTCACCAATGTATTAGTTGAAAACTGTAATTCAGATGAAGAAAATAAGTTAATCTTCACTAGTCAATTACCGAGGCACAATAAAAAACTATAAAGCTAAAAGTGATATAAATAAACAAGTATTCTCATCACCACAATATAAACAAAACCAAAACAAAAAGAAAATTACGTGTAGGACAATAGATTCTGGAGCTACGTATCGCATGACGAATAATATTAATTGATTAAATAACATAATTAAATCAAATACATACAATTTTCAAATTGTGATACATTACTCTCTACACATAGCGGTACATACGTAGGATACATAAACAAAGATAAATTAAGCTTAGATAATATATTGTACATTCCAACTTTTAAAAGAAATTTACTGTCTATAGATAACTTAAGTGAACAGGGATATTAAACAATATTCTATTGGCATAACGATAAGAACTTAGTCTCAGTTTATAGCCTAAACAAAGAGAAGGTATTCATAACAAAGTCGAACGCTTCCTGAACATGCAAATTTTGGTCTTTTAAGAATGAGTTAACGTTCGATAATAATAAAATAACAAAACTATTTATATAACAGCTTAACGTCCTTAATAGATCAAAATAATCTCACTCTCTGGCATAGGAGAATGGACCATTTCAAAATAAATGACATTAAAGAAAAAATAAAGGATATAGAAATAAAATGTAGTATAAAACTTTCAAAACAAAAATGAGGAACAAGCCATACCTCATAGCAAAGAACAAAATAAGAAAACCATTGGAACTAATACACATGGACAAGGTGACTTCCCCAGATACATCCATATATGGAAACAATTACAAACTTTCTAATAATACTAGTTAGTTATACAAGATATGGATGGGTATTCTTCTTAGAGTCCAAAAGTGAAGCATATAAATAAACAAACGATATTAACATCAGCAGCATTATAAACTGCAAATCTAAAACCTAATACCAATAATACTCTCATATATAACAAACAAGTAATGAATAAAAATTTAAGAGAATCATTAAAATATATATAGCCTTCCATAAACATTAAATTATCAACACATAGTTTGAACATATATTTGTTATAAAAACCTGTATGTTTATTTTAATAATTTGGAAGGCTATATCAAATATGATCAAAAAACAGCAATGATTATATATATATGATATAGTTTTGAAAGTTCAATTAACGATACAGTTTTGATATATATTCAATTAATAAATATAGCTAAGTTGTTTAATAAAATCATATAACTTTTTATAATTATTTTACAATCTCGAAGATCAAGAAGAGTGGTTTAACTCTGATAACAGTAATTTTGGCAACTTGAGAGATCTAGAAGTTTATGAACAAGTAGATGAAGATGAAGTTCCAGAAGAAATTAATATTATCAAATCCAGGCTAATATTCAAGTACAAAAGAAACACTAAAAGAGGTGCAATCAAAAGAAAAACAAAACTAGTACCAAAAGGGCTTAAATAACAGCATGGAATTAACTTCAAAGATACATTTGCGCCCCCTTTAAAATTAGATTTGATAAGAATATTTACACATATAGCTGGAAGACATAACTTCCAAATCGAGCAAATATATGTTAATGCTGCTAATTTAAATGCTCAAATATACATGGAAGCTCCAAAGGGACATCCGACTACAAGAAATATATCTTGAAAATAAAGAAAGTTATATATGGTTTAAAGCAAAGTGTAATAGTATGGAACAATGAATGGATACCTACTTGTAATGACTGTTTCTTTGTGGGAATATAAACATTACCTACAGAACATTTAGAGTGATTCCAAAGACTCTATTTTGTTAAATAAACAAGATGAGTATAGGAATTATCTTCAAGAACTGCTTTGCATGGGACATGATACCCAAGATATAAACTTCTGCAACTTGGAGTTTTTGGGTACATTCTTTTATGGAAATATTTGTAATTGAGAAGTGTCTCTTTTCATGGATCTCTAGGATCATTGGTACCATTACCTGTTTCCTAAAAACATAGGAATAATAGTTTAAAAATAGTATTGAAGTACAAAATACTATCTCTTTCACAAAATTCCATTCATTGTTATTCCATCTAAGACAAATAAAAAAACTTTTCTTAAACAAAAGCTTTGGGTGAATCAATCTCCTACATTTCCATTTTACAATAGCTACAAAAGAGTTTAAATAAAACTATAGAAAATTCATATACAAAACAATGCTAAAGTAAAAAAAAATACAATAGATTCATTACAATGATAATATGAAGAAACTACATGATATTATTAATTATACAACTCCTATATTATTATATATTCAGTTTAAAACAACATAAAATATTAGGTTCATTTTTTACAGTCTTCCAGTATTCCAATTTACACTCTTCGTACTAGAAGACACTTAAGAAAGGATAACCATCGATTATCATCAGAATCATAGAAAGCTGTAATTAGTACACCTGATATAGGCTATTCCTATTCCATCAACCCTCCATGGACTTGAAAAAACAGTCCACATCATTGAGGATTAGAATCCGAATAATCTTTACATTCTTTATAATTAATTTTAATAGAGGAATATTACTACTAAGAGTATTTACTTTAATAATAAAATAAGAATCATATATAGTCGAAAATTTTCTAGCAATTGAAAAGATAATGTCAAAAAAACGAATTAAATAAATTACTGATACAATTAAATAACAATACATTTCATTAGGGTTTTATAATTCTAGTTTTTTTTTTTTTTTTTTTTTTTTTTTTTTTTTTTTTTTTAGACTTAAAAAATAACTTTATTTAATTTTTAAAAATAATAAAATTACATGATTTAAATGAAAAATAAAAAATAAAATACATGAAATAAAATATTATATATTATATAATTATAAAAGTGCATTAAAAGCAATAGTTTCTAACTTTTCCCATTCATCAATGATAGCACCACGTCCATTATTGCGAGTAATAATTTCTGTATTATTTTATCAAAAGAATCTATATCAGATTTTTCACCGGGAGATGAAAATCCAATGCCTTATCATTTCGACGTCGACGCTCTTGGCAACGGTATATTCAATAGATTCAACGGAATACCATTTCATCATCAATTTAAAAAATCGACAAATTAATGGTATTACGTTTGTTAAAAACTTCGCAATCCCCACAAAATACGGAACAATCGACGAAGTTGAACTTTGTTTAAAAATATTGCCAACTAATTGTCTTTGTACCCCATCATTAACTTTAATTTTTGAATATATTGAACGCCCGCCAAGAAGAGAACTCAATATAAAATAATAAATATTATTATCATAATCCTTTTCTGAGTCAAAAGAAACATCCAATGATTTTTGTTCAATTATCATTGCAAACTTCAAAAAGAGATCATCTTGAAAAGATAAAGATTTATTGCTGCAATTTTCCAATTCTTTACAGGCAAAGATCCAATGAGAAAAGCTAGGTACACTAACACCACAACATGGGCAATATTTAGGGCAATCTTCTGAGACTATTTTTCTTTTAATGGAAATACTAATGTCATATTTAAAACCACATCTAATTCGAGAAATCCAAAAAAATCCTAATTGTTACTTAGGATATTGAAACGATAAGTCTTTGATTTCTGAAATAAATCCAAAATCATTCTCCTTGTAAACAATTGCTTTTTTAGCTTTTGAGGGTTTAAAGATATCTCTTTCCCAATAAAGCTTTTTTATTTCACTTGTTTTTTTACCAATTAATTTCTTATAGTCCTTGATTCTTTAGTTCATGAGTAATGTGATATAGTAGGAATATTATTAGTGAGATGATTATTAATACTTGATGAGTTTTTCCATTTTCTAAAGAAGCGTAATTGAGTTATAGCATAAACAGCTTAAAGAGGAGGTATTCTCAATTCACAAGTAATATCATAGAAGCTAACATAATTACGAGATTTAAATTCATAACTCCAACAAAGTCCTCTATTAATAATTTTTTGAGCTTTAGAGCATCTGTTCTTATTTGAACCAAATAGAGGAGCATAATATAAAACAAGACTAAGAATAGTTGTCAGTTTTAGGTAATTCTAGTAATAAAAATTTATGTACTTTTTATTAACTTCCAAAAAAAATTAACTTTTTAATTTTCAAATTCTTTTTTTTTTTTTTTTTTTTTTTTTTTTGTCTTTATCGAGTGTACAAAAATACAATTTTTTAATTTTGTATAAAAAATATAATTTTATTTCAAATAAAAAGCTTTTTTTATTAAAAAGACCTAATTTTATAGGCCATTATTTTAATAATTACATTTTAATAAAAACTTTATTTACTTAAAATTATTTAATACCACAAATTTTTAAATTTTTATTAATATGAAATGATATTTAATTTATTTTTATTTTTTTCTTTATTAAGAAAAAGGGTTTAAATTTTAAAATAAAATACTATTTTAATAATTTTTTAATCATTCTTATTAAAATATATATATATATTTAATTATTTTATTAATTGATATTTAACATAATAAAATTTTTAAATTTTTATTTTTTTTGAGCTTTCTTATCTTTTGAAGCTTTCTTGTTTTTCTTATCAGCTGGTTTAGCTTCCTTTGGAGCATTACCACCATATTTTTCACGCCAGACATGTTCCATTTCTGGATCAATACGCTTGAATAAGTATGTTGGCTTACCAATAGTATGACCTGGTAAAATTTCATTAGCTTCCCAAACGTCAGAAATTTTTCTTAATGGAGCATTGATTTGCTTAAGAATAGATTCAGTAGTAGTTGGCATCATTGGATAAATTAAAGAACTTAATAAATAAATAAGGTTAACAGAAGCGGCTACAACATTATTACAAACTTGACGCTTTTCAGTGAATAATTTATTATCAATCTTGTTTTCTTGTAAGTAAGCATTACCAACTTGAGAAATATCCATAGCAGTCTTTAAACCAGCACGAAGTTTAATGGCTTCCATA
This sequence comes from Neocallimastix lanati (nom. inval.), assembly GCA_016946835.1. Classification (NCBI taxonomy): domain Eukaryota; kingdom Fungi; phylum Neocallimastigomycota; class Neocallimastigomycetes; order Neocallimastigales; family Neocallimastigaceae; genus Neocallimastix; species Neocallimastix lanati (nom. inval.). The sequence continues at coordinate 415,895 of JACVTC010000056.1, forward strand.
TTGTTTATGTATTCCTTTAATAATTTATTAACATCAGCAATTAATTTTTGTTCAATTGGACCAGAAAGATCATATTCTGGAATAATAGAATCATATTTAGAAGCAACAAACTTTAATAAACGATTAACAAAGTTACCAATATTGTTTAATAATTCATTGTTGTTACGAGCAATAAAGTCATTCCAAGTGAAAGCACTATCATTTGATTCTGGTCTATTAATTAATAAATAGTAACGCCATACTTCAACTGGAACACCAGTATCAACAACATTATTACCGAAAACACCAACATTACGAGACTTAGAGAATTTACCATTTTCATAATTTAAGTATTCTTAAATACAAAATAGTATTTAAATAAATAATTATAGTTCAAATATATATATTTTAATATAATAATATATCAGAAAATAAGAATTATCATTTCAAATCTATTTACCTGTTGTACTAAGACGGTTTAATAAAGTATAATTATCACCAGTACCAATTTCTGAACATGGGAAAATAACAGTATGGAATGGAATGTTATCCTTTCCCATGAATTGAATTAATTGAACCTTATCAGGATTCATCCACCATTGCTTCCATTCTGGAGTATAGTTAGCAGTAATAGAAAGATAACTAAAAATTGATTAATTTATTTAGATAAATATATCAAAAAATTAAAATTTTTAAAATTAATTTTTTAACACTTGATATAATTATTTATAAAATTATTTATATTATTAATAATATTTACCCAATTGGAGCATCGAACCATACATAGAAGACCTTATCCTTCATATGTTCTAATGGAACTGGTGTGCCCCACTTTAAATCACGAGTAATACAACGTGGTTTTAATCCTTCCTTTAACCAACCATTTGTTATACTAATACTATTAGAAGACCATTCACCTTTTTAAAAAAAATTAAAATAATTTCCAATTTATTATTTATTTTAAAGAATAAAAGAAAAATAAGATAAAATATAAGAATAACTATTAATACCTTCAGCACTGTTTTTCTTAACAAATGCTTCACATTTATCTTGTAACTTTGGTAAATCAATAAATATATGATTGGAAGTTTTAGTTTCTGGAGTATTATTACAAACCTTACAACGAGGTTTAATAAGTTCAACAGCATTAATTAATTTACCACACTTATCACATTGATCACCTCTAGCATCCTTAAAATTAAATTATTAAATAATAAATAATTAGGAAAGAAACTTCCAATTTTATTTTCATTAATATTAGACTAATTTTAAATAAATTTTGACTTACTTCATAGTGACAGAATGGGCATTCACCTTCAACAAAACGATCAGCTAAGAATAACTTACAAGTTTCACAATAAAGTTGGGTTACAGTATCTTCTAAAAGATATCCATTTTTATTAAGTTTTAAGAAAATATCTTGAGCAATTCTTAAAGATTATAATAATACATAAATAATAATAAATAAAAATTACTAAAAATTGTTTTCTATATAAAATATAACAATTTTAACAATTATATATTTACTCAGTTTGTTGAGGTGTAGTTGTTCTACCAAAGTAATCAAAATCAATTCCAAACCATTGATAAATCTGATCATGAATAGCATGATATTTATCACATAATTCTTGACAAGTACATTTTTCTTCTAAAGCTTTAGTTTCAGTAGCTGTACCATATTCATCAGTACCATTAATGAAAAGAACATTATATTCCCTCATACGACAATATCTTTTAAATTAAAATAAACAAAATATAATTAATAATTGTAAAAACTTTATTAATAACTTATTATTTAACATTGTGAGCATACCTAACATAACAATCAGCACTAAGCATAGAACCAATAATATTACCTAAATGAGGAACATTGTTAACGTATGATAAAGCACAAGTTACAAGAATATTTTTTTTATCATCAACTGGTAAACTATTAACATTTATTAATATTAAGGAAGATCAATATTAAATATCACAGGTATTTATTATACAAAATAATAAATAATAGTAAACTTACATAATTCTTTCGTGGTGGTTTAAAACAATTGAATTTTTATTATCAACTTTTTGTTCCGCTGGGAAACCCATAATCTACAATTTATTTTATAATAATTGTAAATTATAAATTATTTTATCATACGAAAATATTTTGAATATTTGAAATACTCACTCTTCCCCACTTTCTAGTAGCAGATACATAAATATCAGATTGAGTTTGTAATTTATCATTCATCCATTCTTTAATTGTTGGATATTTGGTAACATCATATTTTCCGTATGATAAACCAACAAATAATGAAGAAAAGATTACAATGTCTGCAAGTTCAGAAGAAACCTAATTCACATAACATTAAAATTTTATTATTTTATTAATAAATAAATTAATTGTATTTTATAATATGTAATATTATATACCTTTACTAATTGTTTATTATTAGCTTTTAAGGCATTTTCAATTTTTTCTAAAGCTGAATCAAGATTACAAGTACTACCTTTAGAAACTAATTTAGATAAAGTAAATTCATCAAATTCAATCCATGAATTAATAGAAGCTAAATCTTTTGGAGTAAGATTAGTTATCTTTTCTTTTAATAAATATTTAACAATAGCAGATGGTTCAAAAAGAACAATGTTTTCTTCTGGTAAATCTAAAATAACAGATTCAGAAAAATGGTCTAATAAATTTTGAACAAAAAAATTTATATAATCAAAATTAATATTCAAAAATATTATTATCTTTTATTACTTCCACTAAATAAAAAAAAAAAATAATACCATATTTTGTAGTTGCTTGCTTAACAATAAGGCCAGCAGCTTGGATAGCTAATAATGCCTTTAATGAACTTTCTAATTCAAGTTGTTTTAAATTAGATTGTATATATAAGGTTGGCTGAGCTCTTTTCACTTGCTTTGACATCTTTTATATAAATTATTTTTTAAAAAAAGTTATTATCAACACTATAATTTCGATAATACTTATGATAAAAAAATATATAAATTTTATTACTATCATATTTTAATTTTTTTTATCTTATTAAATTATTATTCTATCATTTATAATATATATTTTTAATATTTTAATAGTTTAATCATCATTCAAAATCTTAATATTATATTCTATATTACTTTAAAAAAGTAATAACATTTCTTATTTTTATTAAAATTATATTATGTTGATTTTAAATATTAATGTTTTTACAAAATAATATATATATATACTAAAAGTTCAAATATTTTCCTTTCTAAACTTTAAAATTATCAAAAAACAATTATATTTATATATCATTTAATATTTAAATTTATTTTCCATTACCTCTATCTTTTTATTAATATGAAAAGTTGTTAAAGTAAAAAAAGAAAAAGATAAAAAAAAGGAAGAAATAATAAATTCTTTTTTTGTATTAAATAATGTTTACGAAAAAAAAAAAAAAAAATTTAAGCCAATAATATAGTTATTGTATATTAAAATCAATTAATATTAATAAATATTTTATAAATAAAATTCGTTTAACCAATAATTATATAAATATAATTAATTTATTGTTAGAAATTAAGTTTAATATTACACAAGTATAAATAATATAAATAATATAATGTATATAGTATAACATAGATATATGAGCTAGCGTACGTAATAGTGGCGTAAAATAAGTTATATGATATATGTAATAAATGTATGTGAATCATGTGTAAATGTAATAGTATAAAATACATGTAAAATTAAAATTTAATGTATGTACACCTTTGATATTTATTAATAAAGTTATATATTTCACAACAGATTAAGAGTCTCAATGACTCTAAGTGTACTAGAAGAGTTATAGTAAAGTTTAAAGAGGTTTTAATTTTGATTAATTTTAAATAAAAAAAAAAAAAAAAAAAAAATGTCCGAAGTCTTAAAAACAAAAGATCAGCTAAATAGCTCTAATTTTAAGTTGTGGAAACAACAATTGTATTTATTATTAAGGAGATTTAATTTAACGGATTATCTTAATAGTGTCAAAATTGAAAAAGTGGATGGTTCCACTTTAAAGGAAGAAGAAAAACAAAATTTAATTCTAGTGGATGACACTATAAACACTTATTATAAAAAAGGAACAAAAAGTGAGGTCCTCAAAAATGATGCTAAGGTCAAGGAAATTATTTTAAATAGTATTAATGAAGAACTAGCATCCAGTATAGATTTCATATCTGGTACAGCATATGAAATCTATAGGATGATAGTAAACCTAAATTTAAGTGATGAAAAGGATAGAATTGAGGAAATTAAAGATTCCCTTAATCACTCAAAATACGACCCAGAAAGTGATCCATCGTTGTCCATATTTATCTCTAATATGAATTTAAAGTTTAAGGAACTTGAAAATCTCGGAGAAAAACTAGAATTTAAGGAAAAATTTATTTATCTATTTAATGCTATGCCAGAAGAATTAACTATAAAAACAAATTTAATAGACCTACAAACGGACTGGGAAGATACTACCAAAAAGTTAATTGAAAGGGTACAGCTACTAAAAAGAGTAAAAGAAAAGAAAGAAAAATCGGAAAATATTGTTTCAAATCTTAATACGCCAAATGTTCAAAGTAATTATACCAATAAAAACTATAGTAATAATAATAATAAATATAATAATAAAAATTATAAAAATAATATTGAATGTTGGAGTTGTGGTAAAAAAGGTCACTATCAAAGTGAATGTAATAATAGAAAGAATTTTAATAAAAATAATAATAACAATTATTACAAATATAATAAAAATAAATTTAATAATAATAGAAATAATAATAAAAATTATAATAATAATAAATATTACAAAAATGATAAAAACTATGATGGGAGGCGAAACGCGTTGCCTAAACAGCACAGTAAATGAAGTAAATAAACAAGATAAACACAGAGAATACTTTTTCAAAGACTATAATGATGCGTATAATATTGAAACAGGTAATGCATCAAGAAGTATTCTCCCATTCAACAAACCATCTTATTTTAAAGAAAATAAAAATAAACAAAATAAAAAATTAAATGATAATAATAAAAATAAATTAACCAAAAATATTAGTACATGGACACTAGATTCTGGCACCACATACCATATGATATGTGATCCAAATCTATTATCAAATTATAAAAAACACAATCGGAGAATTTATTTCGCCAATGGTGAATACGTTAAGTGCAGAGGAATAGGTACTTACATAGGTTATATAAATGACAACAAAATTACTCTTAAAAATGTATTGTATGTTCCCTCATTCAAGAAAAATTTACTCTCAGTAGACTGTTTATCCGAACAAGGATACAAAACTGTTTTTTGTAAAAGAAATAATAAAAATTGTGTAATATTATTTAATAGTAAAAATAATAGAATCTGTACAACATATTCAAATTATTCCAGAACTTATATTATTTGGACTTCCAAGAATAAAATAAATTTTTATAATAATGATATCAATTGTAATAATGCCAATAGTGAAGAAGAGGAAAGTCTCTACGTATGGCATAGACGTTTGGGACATTATAATCTAGGAACACTTAGGAAAACATTAAAAAGAATATATATAAAATGTAAATGCAAGACGTGTGCGAAAACAAAATTAAAAAGTTTCCCACATTACCCCTCAGATAGTCGCGCTACTGAACCATTTGAATTGGTTCATATGGACACTGTTACTATTAATAGTAGGTCCATGTATGGAAATAAATACTTTGTTTCTATTTTAGATGATTACACTCGTTTTGGTTGGGTCTTATTTATCAAATCCAAACGTGATGTTTTTAACGCCTTTTTAAATTGGTATAATAACATTAAAAACATATTTAATAAAAATATTAAAAGATTACGGACTGACAATGGAACAGAGTTTACTAACAATAAAATTATAGAGTTTTGTAATATTAATGGAATTACACATGAGTTTTCTGTCCCTTACGAACCTCAACAAAATGGACGTATTGAAAGGTTACACGGTTCTCTCCTTCCAAATGCTAGAGCGATGTTAGAGGATGCCCGCCTTAATCATGTTTTCTGGGAGGATGCCATTAGGACAGCTAACTATATCCACAATAGGATGCCACATAGAGGTATTGATAATAATGTTCCGTATGAACTTCTTTATAATGAAAAAGTCGATTATTCAAGGTTTAGAGTCTTTGGTTGTCAAGTCTTTTTCCTTGTCCCTAAACAGTTTAGAAATAAATTAACTAACTCTTCCCTCCCAGGTATCTTTCTTGGATACGATACCAACCCAACTGCTTATAGGATTTTTGATATCACTAATAATAAAGTTGTTATTTCTCGTTCTGTTGTATTTTTTGAAGATATTCCTGGTAATGGTTCTGCTCCTCCTTCTCCTCCGGATTTAATAAATTTCACTCCTTATTATGAAATCGGGGGAAGTAATGATGATGAAGACGTTGTAGACTTTGAGGACAATAACGTAAATGATAAAAGTATAAATGAAAATAATAACAATATGGAAAATAGTACAAACAATAATGTAGATAATAATAATAATATGAACAACAACATAAATGATAATATAAATGGGTACACAAACTATTACTACAATAATTTAGATTATCCACCTCCTAATAATTTATATTATTATAATCCATATGCATTTGTAAATTATCCAAATAATTTCCAAAATCATTATGCTCCAAATCAATATAATTTAAATCCATATAATAATTTAAATTATTGTATTCCTCCAAATTATTATAATTATACAGCACAAAACTTTCCCTCTCCTGTTTTAAATTCTCAGAATGGACATCCCATAAATTACCAAAATCTAAACGTTTCTAATAATTCAAATATTAATCAAAATAATTTAAATCAATTAAATTCAAATGATGTAGACCATTTAAATCAAAATAATTTAAACAATAATTCAAATCAAAATAATTCAGACAATAATGATCAATTTAACTCGAACAATTTAAATCAAGGTAATTTAAATAATTTAAATCAAGTTATTTCGAACAACAATTTAAAACAAGGCAGTCCAAATGACAACTTAAATCAAGCAATTCAAAATGATAATGTTAACAAGAATAATAGAAACAACTTAAATGACCAAACTAATTCAATTAATAATGTAAATAATATCAATAATGTAAACCAGTTAACTCAAAATAATTCGAAATATAATAATACTAGGGTAGAAGAAATAATCAGTAAAATACCAAGAATTACAGATAATGGAGATTATAATAAGCGTGATGGAAAATCAATTGATTTAAATAATTTAACGAATAGAAATAATAATTCAAGCTCAACATCTGGAAATTCTAATGCGGAAATTAACCAAAATATAAACAAACAAAACATAAATAAACCATATGCAAGTAAATCAAATGTAAGTACTTCGGATAATATGAATAAAGATAAAGAAAGTATTTTATCTAAAAGAAAACATGTTGAAGAAATGAATGAAGAAGAATTAAATGATAGGAATGAAAGTAATAATTATAAGAAAAGGAGAGCAAGTAATTATTATAATTTAGTTGCATTAAATTGTAGTGAAATGGAATTACCGTTACCAAACTCGTATAAAGATATATTTGATAGACCTGATAAAGAGGAATGGTTAAAGGCAATTGAAACTGAATTAAATAACATGAAGGATATGGAAGTGTACACACTTGTTAAAGAAATTCCAAAAGGAAAGAATATAATTTCAGCTAAGTGGGTATTTAGCTATAAGAGAAATGACGTAGGTATAATTATAAGATTTAAGGCGAGGTTAGTTGCTCGCGGTTTTACTCAAATTTATGGAATAGACTATATAGAAACATTCTCACCTACTTTAAAGCAAGATTCGTTAAGAGTCATTATAGCAATTTCAATTTATTATGGTTTTGAAATTTATCAAATTGATATTAAAGCGGCATATTTAAATGCTGACTTAGAGGAAGAATTATATATGGAAATACCTGAAGGTAGTGAAGATTATGGTAAAGGCTATTGGAAGTTGAACAAAGCGATTTATGGCTTAAAACAAGCTGGTCGTATGTGGAATAATAAATTAGATAGTGTTCTTACTGAAATAGGTTTTGAAAGATTAAAGAGCGAACCATGTGTTTATATATTGAAAGATAAGAATAAGAATATTATTTGTATAATTGCTATTTATGTTGATGATATCCTAATTTCTGGAAAGAAAAGTGTTATAGATAGAATTAAATTAGAAATTAAAGACAAATTCAATTTAAGTGACTTAGGAATGGTTGATTTCATAATAGGAATCAAATTTATTAAATGCAAGGATGGTTATATTATGCATCAAATACAATATTTAAATGATATCTTAGACAGATTTGACATTGATAAATACAATGCGATATCAAATATGATGTATACTGAAAATGAGAAATTAAGAGAAACAAAGTTTGATAAAACTACATATATGCAGGCTGTAGGATGCTTACTATATTTAGCTATGGGAACAAGACCAGATATTATGTATGCGACAAGTAAAGCTACTAGAAAGAATCAAGATCCTACTCTCGAAGATTGGATGAATGTTATCAAGATTTTTAGATACTTAAAAGGTACAAAACATTATGGTTTAAAGATTACTAAAGACATTAATATAAGAGTATATGTAGACGCAGATCTAGGTGGTGATAGAGAGACAAAAAGATCAACTACTGGTTTCGTAATATTTATGGGTTCAGCTCCTGTGACATGGTATTCAAAGTTGCAACACTGCGTAGCTATATCTACCGCTGAAAGTGAATATTATAGTCTGAATGAATGTGCTTTGAAATGTATGTGGTTAAGAAATTTACTGAATGAATTAGGCATAAAAATTGATTGTATAACAATTAACATTGATAATAGAGCTGCAATTTATAATAGTAAGAATGAAACAATTAATCCAAAATCAAGACACATAGATTTGAGATATCATAAAATAAGAGAATTGATAAAAGAAGATAAAATAGACCTCAAGTATATCAAATCACAATACAATATTGCAGACGGTTTTACCAAATACCTTAATGGTACTTTAACGAAAAAATTCAAGAACTCTTTACTATACAAAATTTATGAATATTAAACTTACGGGGGAATGTTAGAAATTAAGTTTAATATTACACAAGTATAAATAATATAAATAATATAATGTATATAGTATAACATAGATATATGAGCTAGCGTACGTAATAGTGGCGTAAAATAAGTTATATGATATATGTAATAAATGTATGTGAATCATGTGTAAATGTAATAGTATAAAATACATGTAAAATTAAAATTTAATGTATGTACACCTTTGATATTTATTAATAAAGTTATATATTTCACAACATTTATTAATTTATTACAAAATAAAATAATTCACCAAATGATAATAAACAAATTTCAAGTATATATTTAGTTTCCACCATCAATTGTATGAAATAGCAATAAAATAAAAAATTACGTATTATATTTTTTTTATAATAGTAATATATATAATTAAGAACTTGTTAAGAATGTATTGAAATCTCACAATTTCAATTATGATTATTTATAGTTAATATGGCTTTTATTTATTTATATTTAATTATATGAATATTACATAATAAAGAATATTACAGTTTAACAAAATATAATAAATAAAATTTATAATAACTATTTAATAACTATCTAATAACTAATGTATTCATAATGTGGCTAATTGTGGCGTATTAATATTACAATGTATAATTATAATATAGCTAATACTTAACAGAACTAATACTAAATAGTATTACAATAAAAAAGCCACAAAACATAATTATTAATATTATATTATTTTACTTAAAATAAATTATTTTTAAATATTTTAATTACATTAATATTTAGTAAGCATGTATCATGTATCATACAATTAGTAAATGTATTTTGATTTTATTAATGAAGTATTAAAAAAATGAAGAAATAAATAAATAAATAAATAAATAATGATTTAATAAACCAAATTAATACGTAATTTTCTTTAATTTTTTAAAACTACTAAAAATAAATAAAAAGTAAAGCAAGTTAAAAGGTAATTGTAATTTGAATATTAAAGAAACAGGATTATTAAATTATTAAAAAAATTTAAATTTTATTGAAAATGATAATAAAATAGCGAAATTATATTTTGTTTATTAATTTAAAACTCATGATATAAATACTAAAATAATATTAACATTTATTAAAAGAATTATAATTATAAACAATAAAAATAATAATGTTAACAGTTTTAATATAATATAAATAAAATTATTAAATATTAATTATATAAATATATATAATTATGTATTACTTTTTTATTATTAATATTAATATATTAATCAAATATTTAAGCTGATAATCTAATAAAATAAAAATGGCAGAAGAATTTGACGAATTACATATAATAAAAAATAATTTTTATGCTGGAAATTATCCTTTAGTTATTAACGACACAACTAATCCATCAACTCCCCAAGGTAGATTAGAAAAACAATGTTTAATTTTCCGTTCATTAATTGCTCTTAGACAATATCAAAAAATTATTGAAGAAGTAAACGATAATCATCCAGAAGAATTTTGTGCTATTAAATTGTTAGCACAATATTTATTTGCTAAGGAAACAAATAATTCAGGAAATATTGAAAATGTGTTAAATACAATCAATAATGTTTTATCAAATTCAAATACTAATCCAATTGTAATATTAATGTTTGCAATTATTTACAATTATGAAGAAATGGTTAATGAAGCATTACAAATCCTTGAAAATGTTAAAGCTAAAAATCTAGAATGGTAATATTTTTTTAAATAAAATTAAAAACAGATAATTAAATTAATAATAAGAATATAATTAAATAAAAAATGTAATAATAATAATAAAAATTATAAAATTATTATAATTTTTTAAGTAAAATAAATAATTAAAATATTTATGTATATATTTACTTATTTCAAATTAATTATTGCTTCTATAATTAAATTTTATAGTACAGCTTTTTACATTCAACTTTTAATTAAAATCAATAGAACTGATTTAGCACAAAAAGAAGTTTCTCAAATGAAATCCTGGGCAGATGATGCTGCACTTGCTCAATTAGCTGAAACTTGGTTAAACCTTGCTTTAGTAATTATATATATAATTATATATATATATATATAAAATAATAGTAATAATAATAATAATATGTAAAATATTAACAATTGCATTAAATTTAAATTAAAAAATAATTATTATAAAATTTAAAAGGGTGGTGATAGAAAATATCAAGAATCTTTCTATATATTTGAAGAACTTTCGCAATCAATAAATTCAGTAACACCAAAATTATTAACCGGAAAAGCTATTTGCAAAATGCACGCTTCTAACTTCGCTGAAGCCGAAAAATTATTATTAGAGTCATTAAATCAGAACAGTAATGACCCAGATACTTTAGTTAATTTAATCATTTGTTCAAGAGCTCAAGGAAAGCCTGAAGAATTAGTCAACAAATATATAATGTAAGAAAAATATTTTCAGTAAATATTATGTATAATTTATCAATTACTAATTTTAAATTTGATTTTTGTTTTATTTGTTCAAAATTATTATTTATTAATGATAACAAAAAAGGCACTTAAATGAAGTTTATCCAAACCACCCATATCTCAAGGATTATGAAGAAAAGGCAACTTTATTTGATAATGCTGCCAAAAGATACACTCAATAAATTAAAAAAAAAAAAAAAAAAAAAAAAAAAAAAAAAAAAAGATTTAATTATATATATAATATATGTGGAAATTTGGATGTTATTGTAAGATAGATGAAATAGTATATATTATATTAATATTAATACAAATAAAATAAATATAAATATAAAAAATAAAAAATTTTATATATAAAATAAAATAATAAAGTAAATTGTTAAATAATAATAAAATTAAAAATAAAAAAATAAAAGATAAGATAAAAAAATAAAATATAGTACATTTAATATATAAATATTAATAAAACGAAAAATTTTATAAAATAATAATTTATAGATATTATTTTAATTTCAATTAATAAATAGAGAAAAAAAAAATTAAAAAAACAAAAAAATAAAAATTAAAATATAGCAATATTAATTTATATTTATTAAATTGATTGGAATTTCTAGTATTTATTTATTATTAAATATAATAAGTTTCAAATACGGAAAAATTATATATCACAAAATTATTTCATTCATTCATTTATACATTCATCTATATATTTATATATTTACTTAAATATGTAGTAATTTATTAACTTATATATTTATTTTTAATGCACAATTATTATATTTAAATGAACTAAAAAAAAAAAAAATATTAAAAAATTTGACAAAATAGTATTTTAATCTTATAAATTTTTATATTAAATTAAGTATATAATATTCTTAATATTGTTAAGACTTAATTATATGAAAATTTAAAGAATATTCTATTTAAATATTTGATTTTTTATTATAACATTTGACATCACATGCATTTATTCATAATTTACTTTATTTTATGTATTTATTTAAATAATTATTATACTTTTATAAAATATACTTTCTTAAACTTAAATAGTGTTAATAATAATTATTAATACAAACCAATATTAAAGGTGTTATTTTGTCTTTGTGTCTTTTACCGATAGTCCGCTAATTATTATTATTATTATTATTATTATTATTATTATTATTATTATTATTATTATTATTATTATTATTATTATTATTATTATTATTATTATTATTATTATTATTATTATTATTATTATTATTATTATTATTATTATTATTATTATTATTATTATGGTTAATATAAATTCATACAACATAAAATAAATGTAATAACTAATTTAATAAAGCATAAATATAGATATACTTTAATAAATTACATAATAGATAAATATATAAGATAATATAAATAAATATAAAGTATAATAATTAAGTAGTTATCAATTATTATTAGGATGATGATGACGGTATTTATAAATTATTTTACTATTTAATAAAATTTTAAAATTAACTTAGTTTATTTTGTAATAATTATATAAATTATTTCATTTATATATATATATATATATTTTTTTTTTTAAATTATTTTTTTTAATTATGAATAAATTTATTTATTAATTATTTCGTATTGTTTCGCTGTGTATTGTTTTGTTTTTATTTTTGTTTTTGTTTTTTAATTTTTTTTTTAACTTAATTTATATATATATTTATATATATATATTTTTATTTATTTATTTATTTATTTATTTATTTATTTTTATTTATACTTTTACAATAACTTCTTTTACAATCATTCAAAAAAAATTATTCGTAGATAATTTATTTTTTTGATCAATGCTTTAATGTTTATTAGAATGTTGCAATAAATAGCTATATCGTAATTATTAAAAAATAAAATTAGTTATTATTTTCATAAATTTTTATTTATAGTAATAATAAATTTACTTGACAGCCAATTCAACATTTCCTCTTGTACTTTGTAATGCCTTCAAATTCTCTTTTTTGTCATAAAAACCCATATCATTTAAATTTTTCAATTGCCTAATTATATAATATTATATATATATATAATTATTATAAATAAATTTTAATATTAATCTGTAATATATATAATATAAATAATATATAAATATAGAAGTATGTATATTTAAATACTCAGAGTATTTGGTTTCAAGTTCTTCTTGAGTTTCATTTGAAGAAGATATGGAATTAAATGGGCTAAACATGTTATTGAATAACTAAAAAATCAGCATATTAATATTTAATAAAATAATTTAAATGAAATAAATAAAAAAACAAATAAAAATAAAAATATATATATGCATATATATGCATAAAAAAAAATAAAAACAAAAATAAAAACTATAATAATCATAAAAAAAAAAGTATATCTTACACCACTTGGATAAGATGGTGAAGTAGCTGAACTTGAACTTGTTTCTAATTTATTATGGGCCATAAATAAAATTATTAATTTTAATTTATTAATAAATAAATATATATATATATATAATAATAAATAATAAATAATAAAAAAATAAAAAAAAAAAAAAAAATTATATTTAAAATTTTATGATTTTATATTACCGTTAACACTTAAATTCCATGGATTTGGAAGAGCCTATATATATAATTATAATAACACATTTTAATTAGTTAAATCAAAAAATATTTTTTATTATAATAAAAATACATATATATAATATTTAAAAAAAAATATATATATATATATATATTTATAATAATATTTAAATATACATAAATATATAATTTACATCATTATTAATTTTTGACTTATCAAGCTTTTTTCCATTTAATAATTTTTTTGCATAATATTCATTTTGTTCCTCTAATTAATTATAATTATAATTATAATTATACATAAAAATAATTTAAATAATTAGTTTAAAAATATTCAATTTTATTATTGAAATATTTATTCATATATATATATTAATTACTTGTTGATTTATCTTGTTCTGGTCTTAATGAATCCAACAATGGACTTTGTACAGTTTGATATAAGGAAGATAACGCTTGGAAACCACCTGGAATCGACTCTAAATTATTCATAGCTCTATCTTGATTTCTACATTTAAATAAAAAAATAAAAAAAAATAATTAAAAATAAATTATACTTGATATTAAAGTATAGAGTATAATTATAACATTTATTTTACCTTAACATTTCATTCATCATTTCTGGATTTCTTGCTATTTCCATACACTATTATATTATAATATCATTAATAATAATACTTTACACAAATAATAATGCTTTTAAATACTATAAAATATACTTGTTTTAAATATTCAGGATCATTAAATATTTGGGCCATTTCTGGATTTTTTTCAATAACCTTTTTAAATTGTGGATTTGACATATAAATTGATCGTATAAATTCCTATTTTTAATTATTAATAATATTTTAAATTTATTGATTATTATTATATTCCGTTTAATACATAATAAATATTTGTATTTTTATTTTTAATGTTTCATTAATATTTACAGGATTACTCATAACAGATTGTACAAATGGGTTATCTAGCAATTGTGTAACAAGTTCTGGATCCATTCCCCCTGCAGCCGGCTTTTTGTTTTTTTGTCGAGATATTGCTTGTGGAGAAATAGATTGAATTTTATTTTTTGTTACACGTACTAAATAAATTGAATTACCATCTCGAATATCTATAATTTTAGACAAAAATAATTAATTTATTAATTAAAATAAATTATTTATAAATTCAAAAATAATTATTAATTCATTTATTTACAATATCTATAAATATTTTATTTAAAATTATAAAAACAAAAACAAAAATTAGATGATTTACTGTAGAAACTTAATAAATCCTCGTCATTCAAAATTTTTCCGGAATAAACCAATCTTTGTTCTTCTGGTTTAATATCAGTTAATTCATACAATAAATCTAAATTTTTAAACAATAGAAAAAATATAAAAATGTTTTATATATATTTTAATGATTTACTGATTTAATAATTTAATAATTAATTAGAAAATATTATCACATAATAAAATCAAATAAAAAAAAAAAAAAAAAAAAAAAAAAAAAAAAAAGGTATAAATTTTTAATATACAAATTTTAATTTATTTAAATAAATATAAAACTATTCTATTCCTTAAATTATATTTTGATTTTCTTTATTTCATATTTTTTTTCTTTTTTTAACGCAATTTCATTTATATTATTTTTTATTACATATATGCTTTTTATATCAATGTATTAATATTTCATTCTTATTTATTTTAAATTTCAAAGTTACAATCAATTGAAAATTTAATTAATAATTATTAATAAATATCACATTATTATATAAATATAAATAAATATCTTTATAATATTTTATAAATATACTTATTAATATTTGTTAATCCATATAATACTTTAAATTTGTTAAAATACTTATTAATATTTGTTAATCCATATAATACTTTAAATTTGTTAAAATACTTATTAATATTTGTTAATCCATATAATACTTTAAATTTGTTAATATTAAAATATTTGTATATAATATACTATAAATCTATATTTAAAAATAATATATAATAAATAAATCTGTTATTAAATTATATATAATTATTTACTTTTAAGGTCAGAAACTGAATTCTCGACTAAATCAACTGAAAGTGAAATTGTCTCTTCGTTTCTTTGAATAATATTAACTTCAATTGGTTCTGGTATTCTTTCGTCCATAATTTATAATTTAATTTCTTTTCAAAATCGTTGACTGAAAAAGTTGAATAAATTACTTTAAATACTACTATTGCATTAAATATTATTTTGAAAAATAATAATAATTATAATAATAATAATAATAATAATAATAATAATAATAATAATAATAATATAAATTATATTAAATATTTATTAGCAATAATAAGAATTTATTTTACCTTTCTTATAACTCTAAAATTGAAATTTAAATATATTCAATTCAAAGATAATTTTATTAATTCTTTTATTCATTAACCTTTTTTAACTTTTTAATTTTTAGTTCAATATATAATGAAATTAATATATTAATATATTAATATATTTATTATAGGGGTATTTAATTAAATATAAAGGATAACTCAATTGTTTATAACAAAATCTAATCTATTGTTAATTAAAATTATTAATATTTTTATAAGATTATTACTAAATAAAAGGCAAAAATTTAAATATTGCATTTCGGAACGTTGTTTTATATATAGAGTGGCGTACTTAAATAAACCATTTATTTAAAAGTGGCTGAAATTATATTATTTTTTAAAATAAATTTAATTATTATAAATTTGTATGACAGTATTTTCATTTCTTTTGTCTTTTTATTTCTTTTTCATATTCAAATAATAAATAATTAGATGCTTCAATTTTAGTTTCTAGTTGTTTTAGTAGGCCTCTCTTTTTCCGATTCGTCTTCCATTTTTCTTTTTATTATTTATTATTTAATTAATGATTTTAATATTTAAATCATTTATATTACTTTCTTTTTTTTTTTCTAATAAAATTTTCATTTTTTTGTAATATTTAATTAAAGCATTGGTTACATCAGTTTTTCCTAGTCTTTTTGTATATTTAAAACTCTTCCAATTCTCCTTTCGTAATAATTATAAGATAAAGGTTCTTCTTCTTGTAATATTAATATAATTTATAAAAGGTTGGCTTTTCTAAAAATAATTCTTTTAGTAATTATTATAAGATTCTGAAGCATTGTTTGTTTTATGTTCTCTGTTAATATAATAATTCCAATATTCCATTTTATAGCTTTTCAAATAGGTTTTTTCAAAGTAATCTAAAAATTTCAAAAATTGGGCAAAATTATGTTCATGGAACTCACTTTTTATTTTATAATTAATATTATTTCTATATTTAAGGTTTATAAAAGGAAAGTTCGAAATATCTTATAATAAATATGCAAATTATTATTATTTTTCATTTTATTAAATATACAAATTGTTATTATTTTCCATTTCATTAAAACATAATTTATTTTTTTTTTATTTTTTTTTTAATGCACTTTTCGAGTGAAAAGCATAATATTTAATATTTACATTAGAAAAACATTTTTTACATCATTAGATATCCCTATTTCAAAATCACAATGGAAAATTTTTTGTGCATTTAAAATATTATAATACTTACTAGAATTTTTTTTATTTCTTCTAATAATATTTCATAAGTTGTTTGTTCTTTTTTTTTTTTTTTTTAATATAGAAAAAGTAGTGTAAAAATAGTTTAATATAAGTTCCTGTAACGAAAATTTGATTGCTAAATTTTTGTGTTACATAGAATATTCCATTTCCAAATATATCATTATGTTTTGAAAATAATTCAGCTTGAAATGAAGATTGAAAAACTATTATATTTGTATTTTTGAATATTACAAAGCTTTCATCTCTTTTTGTTTTATAATATTCTGATTCATCTGGGATTTCATCAAAGGTTTTTACATCAAGAGGTAGTTACTTATTTATATTTCTTGATATTTAGGATTTAATTCTATTATAATCAGAATATATAAATCTCATTACTTGAGAAATTTTTGGACTTTTTTACCATTTTTTAATGGTTAAAATAAAATATTATTTTTTATAATTTATTATTTATTTATTTAATTTTTAATTATTTATTTTATTTATTTTTAATCATTTTTTTTAATGTTAGCAATTATAAATAATGTGTTTGTGTGTATATGAGAAAATTTTTTTTATTCTTTAAAAAAAAAAAAAAAATAGCACTTTTTATTTTTATTTATTTATTTATAATTATTTAAAAAACAAAATAAAAATGTGGTAAGTTAAATTAAGAATTAAAATTTAATTTATAAGCCACATTCTGAAATGCATAGTTCCTAAACTATTTCGAAAATTTTTATTACATAAATTTGTATTTTGTTGTAATGCATTTCGGAAAACATGGCGTATTATAATGTAATAAATAAATAAATGAATAAATAAATTATATATGAATATATAAATTTTTAAATGATAATAAAAATATATATATATTATAATTTCTACATATATAAAATAATTATTATATTTTTTTTATTTTATTTTAAATATTATTAATTATTATTAATACCTTGTTTATATTATCAACAGAATTACATACGTAATTACATAATTGAATAATTAAAAAAAAAAATAAATATATAATTAGGTTTATAATTAGTATTTTTTATAATATTATATTAAAGTATTAATTTTATAAATTAAAATGTTTAAAAGATTATTAACTGCTTTATTAATTGCTACTGCATGCATTACTTATGCTTGTGGTATAAAATTGGTTGGACCAGCTATATATTCAGATATATCTCATCTATATTTCCTTAATTCTAGAGATTGCAAAAATACATATATATGTAAAGGTTATGGTATCATAAAAATAGTAATCGTGGATTTTATGAGTGTTTCCTCCGTAATTCAATAGCTAATTATAGAGAAATCCCTGTTGGAGTATATCTTAGAGATACACATTATAAAAATCCAGATAAATGTAAATGGATTACTAGACATGTAAGTACCAAAAATGGATGTTATTACACACCAAATAACACAAGAGGTGGATTTTCATGGAGAGGTTATGTTAATCGTGATGCTTGTGTTTATGATATAGTTGGTAAATACTGTCTTACTGAATATGGTTGATGTTGGCGTGGTTAAATAAATAAAAAATAGATTTTTTATATATTAATTTTTAAATTTATTATTAAACTAAATATTATTTTTTTAAAAATTAAGATAATATATAAACCATATAAATATATAAAAGTTTAACATATATAAAAATATTAAATAATAAAGTATATAGGTGAAATAAATATAAAATAAAATAAAATAAAATAAAAAAAAATATAATAATTATTTTATATATATAGGAATCATATGTTTTAATTTTTTTTCATTTATTTTTCTATAAATTTTTGATTTATCTTTCCTTTGAAATGAAAAATTAAATTTGTGTTTTTTATTAATAATAATTTGTTCATTTCCTCGATTTGTTTCACTTATTTCAATTTCTATATTGTCTTCCATTGATAATTAAAATTTTTCAATAAAATATTTTAATAAATATACTTTTAAATGCTTTGAAAGTTTTTTTTTTTTTTTTTTTTTTTTTTTATATTTAAAATAATAAACCTTTTTTTAATTAATTATATAATTATTCAAATAATTATTTAATTATTAATTATTTATTATTTCTTTATTTACTATTTTATTTATTTATTTTTATTTTTATTTTTTTATTTTTTATTTTATTTTATTTTTTTTATTTTTAATACTTAAAAAATAAATTTTTATTTATTTTTATTTTATTTTTTAATGTTTAAAAAAGAAGTTTTCTTATTTCTTATTTTTTTTTTTTTTTATTTTTTAAGCATTAAAAAATAAAATGTTTATTTATTTTTATTTTAGTTCTTAAGCATTAAAAAATAAAATGTTTATTTATTTTTATTTTAGTTCTTAAGCATTAAAAAATAAAATGTTTATTTATTTTTATTTTAGTTCTTAAGCATTAAAAAATAAAATGTTTATTTATTTATATTTTTTTTTCAATGCTTAAAAAAAAAGTTTTCTTATTTCTTATTTTTATTTTATTTTTTAATGTTAAATAGAAATATCTAACCTAATTATTATTTATTGAAGTGTTGTATTTCGCCAAAAGTTGAATTTCGTCCAGTTGAATTTCGCCAAATTCTTAGTGGCTTATAAATTTACGTCATAAAATATCACCACAAATATTATTCAAGCCATATTGTGAATATATGTTTTTTAAAAATTGTAGATAACGCCACAAAACTATGAAACAATTAGATATACGCCCCACGTAAGATTACGTGTTTGAAATTTTTTGAGAATTGTAATTTTATTTATTTAATTAATTAATTATTATTCATTAAAATTTTAATAAAATTAAGTGGCTTAAAATTAAAAATATTTAAGCCATACAACAAAATACAAATTTTTGTAATAAAAATTTTCGAAATGCATACTCCCCTTCCTAAACTCAACACATAAAATTTAATAAAAAATAATTCTTGGTTAGTCTTAAATATAAAAGTACAAAGGATATAAAGGAAAAATACAATTTTTTTTATAAAACTTTACTGTAAATAATAATTATGTAGAAACTAATAATAAAAAAAAGTACTTTTAAACTAAATTAAAATTAAATTTATATTATTATTATTATTAAATAAATAAAATTATTCATTATTATATTTAATTATTATATATAAAATTGTTAAGTTAGTAAATAAATGAAATATTTTTGATATTAAATTATTTTATTAGTTTTTACTATTCTTTTTTATTAATTTATTTTTAAATTATCTTTAAAATTTAAAAAAATACAATAGTTTATTTTTTATTTTTTGAAAAATTTAATATATGGCTTGAAACTAAAATTTAATATTTATATTGGGAAATGAAAAAAAATAAGCCACAATTAATTAATTCATTAAATAATTAATATACAAAACGAATCATATATTAAAAAAAAAAAAAAAAACATATTAAAAAAAAATTTTTAAAATTATATAAAAGAAAAATTTTAAAAATATTTTAAACATTTTATTATTTAACATTAATTCAATTAAATCTATTTTATTAAAACTATTTTTTATTTCTTGGTTTATTTTAATGACATCGTTGTTGTAAAATAAATTATATAAATAGAATGAAATCAATGACTTTAACATTATTACACATTTCAAATTTAAAATTTATTTATAAATATATTTATCATAATTATTTTTTTATTTATAAATATTGAAAATTAAAATGAATCAAAATAATTTTTATAATAAATTACCAATAAATGATATTAATTGGCATATAGTTATGAAAAATTATCCTGAAGGTGTAACAGAGAAGGAATTATTTAATGCCATTAAAAATCCATTTCCACCTTCATTAATAATATTGAAGAATTATTATGCACAAGTCAATTATAATACTGTTAAAGAAGTAATTTTAAATATAACTATTCATTTTTATATTCATATTAATAATTGATTAATCAAAGTTTAAAATTATAATGTAATTAAATATTTATTAATAACATTAAATAGGCAGTTGAATCTATTAGATCCAACATCTTTAAAAAGATCAGGGATAAAGAAATTATTCTACATTTTAACATGTAATTTTCAAATTTATTTATTTTTATAAATACTTTTCTTTAATAAAAATTTAAGAATTAAATTTTATTATTATTTTAAATTTTAATTATTAATTTAAATAATTAATGTTATTAAAATATTATTCTGATTTATTATAATAATTTTACAATGATTAATGAAATTAAAGGAGTTATTTAAGAAAAAGGGCTTATAGATTTACAATTTTTAAAGTTGATTTAAAAGATTTTGAAAATCATACGGTATATAATATTATTTAAAGTTTATAATAATTTAATTAATAAAAAATATTTAATTATTAAATTCATATTATATATATATAAAGTATAAAAGTTTATATTATCATTTTGTTCAATATGGTGATATTTTAGCAATTGAAAAAATATACAAAAGAAGAAGGATTGATATATATTATCCTTCTCAAGGTGAAGCCAAAATAGCGGAAAAGGTATTTAATAAAAATAAATAAATATATAAATAAATTAAAAATCATAATTTTCAATAATTGGTAATTGTATTCGTAATCATCTTCATTATTATAATAATATTATTATTAATAACCTAGAATGCAAGAGAGGTAAAAATAATAATAATTTTATTTGATATTTATTTAAATATTTTAAAAAAAATTAGAAAATATTTTATTATAATATTTTATTTATAACTATTTTATAATGTTTTTATAAATAAACATATTATTCATTTCTTGATAAAAATTAGTATTCTTTGGAAATCTTCCCTAATACCCCAAATATTACTACAGAAGTAATATCTCCTTTTACAGGAAATTCTCAGAAATTAACAAATTTGGCATACGCAATAACAATACCTATACCTAGTAATTCAGAAGATAATACTAAAATACAATCATTTTCAGTTAAACCTCAAAAGAATAAGAATTTTAACCCAATGGATTATATACAAAATCCTATCCATATGAAAATAAATAATCATCATCATCAAGATTTTAATGGTATATCGATGGGACCATCATATCATAATAATTATAATTATTATGATATAAATGATCCAATGAATGATTATCCAATAAATGATGAATATCCAATGATGAATATGAATATGAACAACCCAAACATAATGAATAATAATCCACATCTACCCTCATTTCAAAAAACTTTTCAATTAAATCAAACACCGAATGGTTCTTCTAGAACCATTCGTAATATTATTAGGCCGGAGTATAATGATAATATTAATAATTTTAATAAAAATCAAATACATAATAATAAATTAATATTTAATAATAATTTAAATTATAAATCAAAGAGTAATAAAAATCCTCAATCAAATGTAATTAAAAATATATATAACTCACCAAATATTAACAATAAAAGTAAAAACAATAATATAAATACTAATATTGTTAATAATAAAATCAATAATAATAATGAAATTGGTAAAAATAATAATAAAAATAATAATTCAAAAATGAAAATAAATAATAATTTAAATGAAAAAAAAATTAAAAGTAATAATAGTAAAATAAAAAATTCAGTACAAGCCAAAAAAGATGTAAGTAAAAAAAACAAAGTAAAAAATATAGACAATGAAAAAATGAATAAAAATCAAAATTCTAAAATAAAAAATAAAATAAATGAAAATAAAGAAAAAACAAATTTAAATAATTATGATAAAGTAAAAAATATATCACGAAAAAATGGAAATAAAAATAATGAAAATAATAAAAGACTATTAGATAATACTGATGAGGAAAACGAGAAAAAAAGGCAAAAGAAAAATTCAACTGTATATATGAAACAATCTCCAAAAATATTAAACCAAAGCTTAAATGATAATAAGAAAATTTTAAAAAAGAATTACATAGGTCAAAACAATAATGATTGTAACGTTAAAAATGATATTTTAAAAACAAATAATGAAAGTATAAGAAAAATTCAAGAGAAAGAAAATGATTTTAAGCCTAAAAATGTTAATACCATAAAATTAGAATCAAAGAATATAAAAGAAGCATCAAATACTACTAATAAGCAATCCAAATTACATAGCAATAGTAATAAAAGTGAAATTAATACTAATAGCAATAATAATATTAACATTAAAAATTATAATAATAATAGTATGAATGATTCATTAAAAATTAAAACTATTATTGATTTAAAAGAAAAACATGATTTATCTATAACAAATCCATTAAATTCAGGTAAAATTTTTTTATAAAAATTAATTATTAATGTTAGAATATAATAGTAAATATAAATATATTAATATTGAAAATATTTTATTGTAATATTAATAATAATAAACATTAATAAATAATTTAATAGTAGTATTATCGAAAGAAAATAATTCTAATAATAATTCTCAAATAAAGGTATATATATATATTTGTTTTTATATAAATAAATATCTAAATTACATATTAATATTAATTAATATTTATTCTCATTTAATGATATTTTTATTAAAGATCAAATATAATACAAAATCAAAAAAAAATACAAAAAATGGTATTATTTTTATATTAACAATATATTAAAATATTGTATTTATGATTTTGGAATTAAATTTGTTAAAGATTTTAATTAATCAATTATTATTATTATTATTATTATTATTATTATTATTATTATTATTATTATTTTGTATATAGATAATAATAAAGTTATTTCAACTAGTTATAATTTTGTAAGATTCGAAAATGTAACTTTATCAAAATATTGCTATCAATATCACTTTTTATATAAGTATCGTTGTAATAAATGCTGTGAATCTATAACTTGGGGAGGTTACAATGATTGTGATGATTATAAACAATATAAATTGTATATAGGTAAATTGATAATAGATAAAAAAAAAAAATTAGTATTTTTATTATTATCAAATAATTAAATAATCGAAAATTACCAATTAAAAAAAATTCTTTTTCCTTTTTCTTTTTAAAATTTATTATAATAGATAATAGTGATTATTCATTATCCGTTTTAACTACTGATTTATATTCAATCAATAATCCAGCTATTATAAGACAAATGGCATATGATGAAGTCGTAAATTATAATGTATATATTATTATTCTATGTAATATTATTATTTTTGTTATTATTATATAATTAACTGATAAAACGAGTATATATATATATATTTAAAATTTTAATTATTCAAATTCATATTCATGTTATTAATTAAATTTCTTAATTTTAATTTTTTTTTTTTTTATTTTTTTTTTATTTTTATTTTTATTTTAAAGAATATTAATTATATAGGTGACGTTGAATATGAAAGATCAATAAATCATAATTTAATGTAAGAAAAAAATTTTAATTAATATATTTATTTATAAACAATTAATATAGTATATTATATCATATTAAAATTTAATATTTTTTTTTTTTTATTTTTTTTTTATTTTTTATTTTTATATATATATTTAAATGTATTTACAGATATTCTCAACAATTAAATATATTACTTAGTAATATTGATAATCAACATTATTATATATGGAATCTTAAAAATAATAAATATCAAACATATAATTATGATAAAAATTCAATACATGATTTAAAAGAACCATCTTTAAAGTAATTAAATGCAATATTTAAAATATTTTTTAAAAAATATAATGAAATAAAATAAAATAAAATAAATTGAATAAGTAATTAAATAAATTTATTAATTATTACTATTGCATTTTTTTTTTTTTTTTTTTTTTTTTTTTTTTATTTTACAAAAAATATTATATTAAATTATTCTACAGATTACAATATAATGGAATTCTACACGATTCAATCACTTTATCAGGGTCGGGTGTTTTTGGTTTAGATTCTGATGGAAATTTAGCTAAATGGAATTTAGATACAATACCATCAATGAATGAGAGTAAAATATTATTTATACTAATATTTATTTTAATTTTTAATTTTTTTTTTTTTTTTTTTTTTTTAAATATATATATATATATTATATTAAGATATAATAATTGATTATTAATGCATTTTTATTTTTATTTTATCTTTTTTTTTTTTTTTTTTTTTTAAAAAAAAAAAAAATGATATAGGTGATAAAATGAGTATTTGTTCTATTAATCCACAATCAATAATTAAACTTCAAAATAATGAAAAAATTAAAAAGATAAAAACATATTCAAATAATAATCAAGAAATATTAATTGCTTTATCGACAAATAATAATATTATGTTTTATGATTTAAAGAATGATGATTTTAAACCAATAAATAATGTAATTAATAGTAATAATAATAATAATAATAATTTTTTATTATTTTATATAATATATATATATATATATATATTTATTTATTTAATTAAATATAACTAATCAAATTTTATTGTATTTTAATTAAAAAAAAAAAAAAAAAAAAAAAAAAATGTTATTATTTTAAATTTAATTTATCTTAGTTTAAAAAAGCCCATAATTCTAATATAACAACAATTGATATTAATCCAATTAATTCATTTTATGTACTAACCGGAGGTGATGATAATTTCATAAAAATTTGGGATTTAAGAAATCCTGTAAGTATATTAATATTTATGAATTATAAATTTTCAAAAAAAAAAAAAAAAAAAAAAAAAAAAAAAAAAAAATTATTATTATTATTATTATTATTTATTTATTGTTTATTATTGTTTATTGTTTATTATTATCTATTGATTATTGATTATTAATGGTTATTATTATTATTATTATTATTATTATTAAAATTTAAAGAGTGCAGAATTAATATCTTCATGTTATTATTCAAATGGGATTAATAAATTAAGATGGTGTCCACATTTGAGTAATACGTTTTGTTGTAGTTCAAAAAATGGTATTATATCTATATGGTCAATGAATTCATTATCAGAAAATAAACCATTAATGATAAATAATGAACAGTAAATATAAATATAAATTATTATTATTATAGTATTTATTATCATTATTATATATATTATATATATTATATATTTATTAATTATTTTATCCTTTAAAATTATTATAATAAAAAATATATATATATATAAAGTCAAAGTAATCGACCTGTAAAAGTTGATTTTGAGTGGAATCCTCATAAAGAACAAGAGGGTACCATTGCAAGTGTAGATAAACCTGGTATTAATAACATAAGAGATTCATGTGTTCAAGGTAAAAAAAAAAAAAAAAATAATAATAATAATAATAATAATAATAATAATAATAATAATAATAATATAATTATATTTATTTAATATTTTTTTATTTTTTATAATACATATACATAGTATGGAGACCTCTAGTATATACTTATTTATATAATGGTTTAATTAAATGAATTTTGTAAGATTGGGGATTAACATATATAAAAAAAAAAAAAAAAAAAAAAAAAACTTTTTTATTTTTATTTTTATTTTATTTTTTTTATACTCACCTTTAATTCTATGATAATTAATTTAAGATAGTTTTTTATTTTATTTTATTTTTTTTTTTTTATATTTATATTTATATTTAAAATTTTATTAATATATTATTATTCAATTATTATAATATTTATATATATATATTAGATATATTAGAATCAAAATTTAATTCATTTAAACTTATTAAAGAAAGAAAGAAAGAAAAAAAAAAAAAAAAAAAAATATATATATATATATATATATAATATATATTTAATTTTTGATATTCAAAAATTATAATATTTTTTTTTCTTTTATTCTTTTTATTATTTTATTTTTATATATTTTATTTTATTTATTTTTTTTTTTATTATTATTATTTTTTTTTTTTTTGTTGTTAAATTTTCATTTTATTCCTATAAACGTTATATATATATATATATTTTGTTATTATTATTATTTATTATTATTATTTTTTATTTATATATGATGTATTTTATGTAATTTAATTTAAAAAGAAATAAATACAATAAAAAATAAAATAAAACAAATAAATTAAGTCTTTCTTATTATTATTATTATTATTATTATTATTATTATTATTATTATTATTATTATTATTATTATTATATATATATATAAAGAAATAAAAAAAAAAAAAAAAAAAAAAAATT
Organism: Neocallimastix lanati (nom. inval.); assembly: GCA_016946835.1. Lineage (NCBI taxonomy): Eukaryota > Fungi > Neocallimastigomycota > Neocallimastigomycetes > Neocallimastigales > Neocallimastigaceae > Neocallimastix > Neocallimastix lanati (nom. inval.). The sequence continues at coordinate 443,552 of JACVTC010000056.1, forward strand.
TTTTTCTTGAAAGCCATAACAATAGGATATAAAAATATATAAATATATATATATATATATATTATATTAGTGTATTTGATAAATATCACATCACAGTTAATAATTAATTTAGTATAATAATGTACAATATAATTAAAAACATTATTAAGTGTAAAATAATTTTTATGCAATGGTGTAAAAAAATGGTGTGTTAACGTTTATTTATAATTATTTTCTATAGTAGTTTAAACGTTATTGGTAAAAAATTTAAAAATGTTAATGACATATTCTTAAAGGTTAAGAAGGTCTTTCTTAAATGTAAAAAAAAAAAAAAAAAAAAAATTCAACAACTATAGGAAGTTCTTCAAAAAACTTCAACAACAGACAATAAAGATAGCAAAGACAATAAAGACAACAAAGACAACAAATGCATCAAGCACAACAATGAATGAAGTTCCTATTGAAGTAGAACCTTCAAATAATTCAAACAAATACTTATAATAAATTTCATATTTAGAACTTTAAAAATTACAAATGAAAACTTTCACAAATAGTATTCAGACTTTTAATTAATTCCTTGATTCTAAAGAATTAGATGATTATATATATATATATATCAAAGAATATTAAAGATATAAACCTAAATAAAAAAAAAAAAAAAAAAAAATAAAATAAAATCATTTATGAATAGTACTACCAGGATTATAATATTGAACAGCCTCGATGAATATACATAAAAAGTCTATTCAATAATTCTCCAAGTGCATACTTAATGATAAATGAATTAAAAGAAAGATTTTCAGAAACAAGGCCCCCATCCAGACTATATGAAATTGAAATGAAAATAAAGATATTAGAAATTGAAAACGATGACTTTAAGCAGTATTTAGATAATAATCTTAACTCGTTATTTTACAGAATTCAATAAGGAGACAAAATTACAAAATAAACCAGAACATAGTGAAGAAACGAAAAGTTTTATATTCATTAGATGAATTAAAATTACATGATTTTAATAAAAAAAAAAAATAAAATATATGAAATAAAATATTATATACTATAAAATTATAAAAGTGCGTTAGAAGCAATAGCCTCTAACTTTTCCCATTCATCAATGATAACACCACGTCTATTATTGCAAAGTAATAATTTCTGTATTAGTGTTATCAACCGAATCTGTATCTGTCATTTCACCGGGAGATGAAAATCTAATGCCTTATCATTTCGACGTCGACGCTCTTGGCAACGGTAGATTCAATAGATTCAACGGAATACCATTTCATCATCAATTTAAAAGATCGACAAATTAAAGGTATTGCGTTTGTTAAAAACTTCGCAATCCCCACAAAATACGGAACAGTTGACGAAGTTGAACTTTGTTTAAAAATATTGTCAACTAATTGTCTTTGTTCCCCATCATTAACTTTAATTTTTGAATATATTGAACGCCCACCAAGAAAAGCACTCAATATAAAACAATAAATATTATTATCATAATCCTTTTCTGAATCTAAAGAAACGTCCAATGATTTTTGTTCAATTATCATTGCAAACCTTAAAAAGAGATCATCTAGAAAAGGTAAAGATTTATTTCTGTAATTTTCCAATTCTTTACAGGCAAAGATCCAGTGAGAAAAGCTAGGTACACTAACACCACAACAAGGGCAACACTTAGGGCAATCTTCTGAGACTATTTTTCTTTTAATGGAAATACTAATGTCAAATTTAAAACCACACCTAATTCGAGAAATCCAAAAGAATCTCAACTGATACTTAGGATATTGAAATTTTAAGTTTTTTGATTTCTGAAATAAATCCAAAATCATCCTCCTTGTAAAAAATTGCTTTTTTAGCTTTTGAGGGTTTAAAGACATCTCTTTCCATTTTCTAAAGCAGCGTAATTGAGATATAGCATAGACAGCTTAAAAAGGAGGTATTCTCAATTCACAAGTAATATCATAGAGACTAACATAAGAATTACGAGATTTAAATCCATAACTCCAACAAAGTCCTCTATTAATAATTTTTTGAGCTTTAGAGCATCTGTTCTTATTTAAACCAAATAGAGGAGCATAATATAAAACAAGATTAAGAATAAACGAAATTAAAACATATTTCTTCAATGGGAGAGAAATAGATTTATTAATAAGAAATCGAAAGTACAAATTTAATTTGGCATTTAAATTACTGTTTAATTTGGATTGTATAGGTTTAAAATTTTTTTTTTTTTTTTTTTTTTTTTTTTTATATTGTATTTATTTCACTTGGATTTTTAACCTAATTGAAAAAAAAAAAAAAAAAAAAAAAAAAAAAAAAAAAAAAAAAAAAAAAAAAAAAAAAAAAAAAGAATCAAATAGTTAACAAATAGTTTTAATTTTAAAAAAATAATTTTAATCAATCTCCTACATTTCCATTTCACAATAACTACATGAGCTTAAATAATACTATAGAAAAAATACATCTACAAAATTATGTTTTTTTTTTTTTTTTTTTTTTTTTTTTTTTTTATATATATAGCCGCAATTATTGCGAATTTTAAACTTTATTTATTTATTCTTATATAAAATCCATGAATACTTTTAATTTTAATAAAAAATGAAAAAACACAGAATTAATAAATAAATAAAAAAATTATTTGTCCAATTGAACATAATAATAAATGAAATAGTTACAAAATTATGTTAAAGTTAAGTGAACCATTAATTAGAAGAATAAACTAGTTACCAAGGTTAATTGACCTTTTAAATGAGTAAATCAAAAAAATAGTAACAAAAATAACAATAACTATAATAATAATAATAATAATAATATAATAATAAAAAATTAAAGATTTATCATTACACACATTCCCCTTATTCTATTATTATTATTATTATTATTATTGTTGTTGTTGTTGTTGTTGTTGTTATATACCACAACTTTTTACAACACTTTTTATTTCAATTCTTTTTTTTTTTTTTACTTTATTTATAATTTTATTTTTATTTAATTTTTTTTATATATATTCTTAAATGTTCTTTTTTATATAAGGTTTCTATTTTAATTTTTTTTTAAATTCTATTATTTATTCTAATGTTTATATATTTTTAATTGTTATTTTATTGTTTTAATATTTGTTTATATATAAATATATAAATTTGAGATAGTTTTCTTAATTTTTTTTTTCTAAAATTGTTGTTCAACATCTTTGTTTTTGCTTTTCTTTTTTTTTTTTTTTTTTTTTTTTTTTAATAAAATAAGGATAAATTATTTATCTTTTTTTTTTTAGTCCTCTTAAATTTATGAAAACTAGAAAAAAATTAATTATTTTTAATTTACAATAATTTATATATGATTTACCATAGAAACCATACATATAATTTTAATTTTTATTATATTATTTAATAAAAATAAATTTAAATGAAATAACGTCATAATAAAATGTTTAATTTTTTAATGACGAAATTGCAAAACTTTTTATAAATGAAAAAAAAAAGTTTTTATTTTTAATTCATTTATGGTTCAATAACAACCTTACCAAAGTTTTCACTGTTGAATAAACCAAGGAAAGCTTCTGGGGTCTTTTCAACACCCTTGTAAATGTGTTCCTTGTAGATGAGCTTACCTTGTTGTAACTTTGGAATCATATCTTGCATGAATTCACCCATGCATTGTGGGAAGTAATCGTTGAATAAACAACCTTGAAGAGTAAGTCTTCTGGAAGTAATATCTCTAAGAGTGTACTTGTACTTTTCGGTAAGGTTGTATTGAGAGATCATACCACACATAATAACTCTACCGTGAATGTTCATAAGTTCAAGAGCAGAATCAAGAATGTATCCACCAACGTTATCGTAGTAGATATCGATACCGTTTGGACAAACCTTACGTAATTGAGCAGTGAAGGATTCCTTGTCTGGGAAGTCACGGTAACTGAAAGCTTCATCGACCTTAATGGCTTGCTTTAAGAAACCAATCTTTTCTGGAGAGGAAGCACAAGCAACAACTCTTAAACCCTTAAGCTTAGCAAGTTGGCAAACAACTTGACCAACAGCACCAGCGGCAGCAGTAACGAAGATAGTTTCACCTTCTTTTGGCTTACCGGCCTTGTTGAAGAAAGCCCAAGCAGTCATACCTGGCATACCTGTTTACATTAAATATTTCATAAAAAAAAATGCATATAGTTAATATAAATATTTTATATTTTTCTAATTTTTAAATTATTTTTAATGATTTATTATTCTATTATATATTATATTTCTATTATTTATTTTTATTTATTTATTTATTTTTCTTTTATTTACTTTTCCTATTACTATTTTATTTATTAATTTATTTTATTAATTTATTTTATTAATTTATATTATTAATTTATTTAGTTATTTTATTATTTATTTTTTTTTTAATTACTATTTTGTTTACTTATTTATTTCTATTATTCAATTTTATTTTTATTATTATTTATTTTATTATAAACTATATTTACCGAATAAACCAAGGTAGAAAGAGTCCTTGAGTGGGTTGTTTGGATCAATCTTGTTGAAACTACCAAGATTCTTTTCACCTTCACCCTTAATAACTTGTTGTGGAAGAACGGTGTACTTTTCAATACCGTTGAAGCACATGTACTTGTCACCAACATTAATGTCAGTAACAGCAGAACCAATCTTAGCAACTTGAGTAACAGAGAAGACTGGCATTGGCTTACCTTCTTCGAAGGAAGCAACGTAGGATTTAACACCCTTTCTCATACGACCACGCATGAATGGATCAACAGAACAGCAAAGGTTCTTAAGTAAAACATCGTTTTCACCTAATTCTGGAACGACGCTCTTAACAATTTTCATGTCATCAAGTTTAACCATACCTTCACCTGGGAAGTGGTTTAAGACACAACTAACGTTTTCTAAAGACATTTTGATTTAATAATAATTAAATTAAATGTTATTAATTTACAAAGTATTAAATTATAAACAAAGATTTATTATACAAAAAATAATAAAAAATACAAGTTTTTTATTAATAAATTTGTTGGTGGGTTAAAAAAACGAAAAGAAAAAAACGATTATATTTATATCTTTTTGAAAAAATAAAGTTTTCATATAAATATAATAAATAAATAAAAAAAAACTGGTAAATCATTATTCTATTTTTTATAAACATTTAATATATATTTTAGTTTCTATTTTTTAAGATTATCATTTTTAATTAATTATATATATATTTATTAATATATAATATAATATAATATATATAATAATTTAAATTTTTTTTAAAAAAAAAATATGAAATAAGAAAATATGTTAATGTTTATTAAATAATATATAATACATATATATTAAAGAAATAACATATAAAGAAATTTCATTTTATTTTTTAAACCTTAAATAATAATAAAATAACATAAATATAAATAAGTAAAAAAAAAAAAAAAAATGTATATCTAATATACTTTTTTAGTACATTAAATAAACTTTTATTAAAAGAATATATTACATATAGAAATATATAACATATAGAAATATTTATAAAAATATATGGAATATAATTATATTTGTAAAACAAGATACATATATATAACTTAAAAAGCAAAAATTAATAACCTATAAATTGATAATATTTATATTTTATGTTTGATATAAATGTAATTTTAAACTGAACATCATCCATTTTGATGTTTTGAAAATAAATCAATAATATATGATATATACTAAAAATTTTTAAACTTTATATCTAAAAATATATTTATAAAGTAATAAAATAATATAAAATATAAAATATAAAATATAATAATGAATAATTATTAATTATTTATTAATTATAAAATAAATATCTAATTATTTAGTTTTTTTTTTTTTTATTAGTATTTTATTATGTATATGTTTTGATTTATTTTGTGTCTATTTTTATCAAATTAGATACATTTTATAATAATTAATGTTCGATAATTAATTTAATTAATTTTTGTTAGAAGATAAAAGCAAAAAAACAAAAAAAAAAAAAATTAAAAAATTAAAATTATTAAAAATTAATTAAAAAATTATTAATTAAAAATTAAATAAATAATCAAATAAATAATTAAATATATAAATAATTTATCTAATAAATAAATAAATAAAAATAATATAAAAAAATAAAAAAATAAAAAAAAAAACTTTAATAAATAAAGGAAAAGAAAATCAAAATTACAAATAAAGGAAAAAATGTTTAGAAAATCATTTTATTCCTAAATTAATTAAAAATTAAATAGTAAAACTTTAAAATGTAAATATTCGATATAATTTAGAGATACTTTTTTCTTTCTTTAAAAAGGTTTTCTTCTATTTTAGTTATTCTTTTTTTTATTATTATTATTTTGTTTTCACCTTTTATAAATAAATAAACAATCTGTTTCTTTAATACTAATTATTATAACCTTTATATTATTATAATTATTTATTTATTATTTATTATAGAAAAAATGGATTAAATTTATAATGTACTTAAAATAGAAATATTTTAAATTAAATATTTAAAAATTAATTAATTATTTATTTATTTATTTATTTATTTATTTTGAAAATATAAAATAAAAAGTGACCTTTTTATTAAAATATTAATTATATTTACTATTAATAAATTTTATTTGAGTATAACAAAATCTTTATTCAATATAGGATGAATCAATTATAACCGCATTAGTAAATTTGCAATAATATAAATATATCACCATTAACAATAATAATGTATTATAAAAATAACATAACCATATTTCATAAAATAATTTCTATACTTATATTCAAAAGTATTGAAACAAGAATATTATAATTAAATAACCTGTAATAAAAGAATAAAGAATAATAAATAAATAAATATTAAATATTAAACATTAAATAATTGAATAATTGAATAATAAATAATTAAATAATAAAATAATTAAATAATTAATTCCTACAGAAATCATCATCTTTCAGGAGACACATGCCAAATATTTATTGAATTTTTATTTTACCCTAAAAAAAAAAAAAAAAAAAAAAAAAAAAAAAAACTTTTTCTTTCATTTTCATATTGGATTTGTTTTTTGCTTTGTTTATTATTATTTATATTATTTAAAGTTGAATAGATTTATGATACATGATGATATTTAATCCAATGATATTAACATGCATAAATTACATATATTACTTTCATAAAACTTAAAAATTTTAATTTATTCCAATCAAAGAATTCAAATAAATAATAAAAAAGAAAAAGAAAAAGTTTATCTCTATTTTTTTTTTTTTATATATAATCTAGGGAAAAAAGGATAGAATAAATATAAAAGTGAAAGAAAAAAGGTTTATCTAATCTTTTATTTTATTTAATCTAATTAAAAAAAAAAATAGAATAAATAAATAAGAAAAAAATAAAAATAAAAAATAAAAAGTACAAAAAAAAAAAAAAAAGATTAACACCCTAAATAATTATATTATTATATATTATTCCTTTTTTTTTTTTTTTTTTTTTACTGGATGATTATTCAAACTTATATTTCCTTTTTAATTAAATGCTTCTACAGATCTGTAAATATCATTCTTGAAATGCTCTTTATAAATGTAGAAAAAGTGCGTCTGAATAATACATAAAATATTATTTATAATAAATATTTCAAATTTAATTATTTTTCTATAAAGAAGAAAAAGAAAAAAAAAATATATATATATATATATATATATAATTTTTTTTTTTGGTCAAAATTTTATAAATAAAATATTAATTTTTAAACTTTTATAATCAATTAATTAAATAATTAATATAATTAATTAAGTATTATCAACATCTTTTTAAGGAAAATTCTTATAATAACCGAATAAAAAAATTGGAATAAAATAATATAATAAAATTAGTAAAAAAAAAAATAATTGCATAAATATCATTTATTATTTTATATACGAATCTTATTTACAGCTTTTTAAATGATAGAAAATAAAATAAAATATAGATTTAAATCAAATTATTTATTTATTTATCTATTTCAATAAATTATTTTAATGACTATTATTATATTATAATTTCATAAAAACAAAAGACTAGTTTTTATTTAAAAAAAAAAAAAAACTTTTATCCCATAGATACAATTATTTTATGAAATAATAAACATGATACTTCAAAATAACATATAAATGTATGATATACCACAAAAGTACATAAAACAAATGTTTTTAAAAGAAAAAAATATAGAAAAAAAATTTTTTTTAAAAAATATTAATAGATTGTTTTAAGTACAAAAAATTATATCAAATTACAAAAAAGTTTATAAAAATTTAATTTCAATAAGTTTGACTGGAATATCATGCTATATTATATTATATTACATTATATTATTCTTATTACATAATATTATATGATATAGTATAATGTAATATAGGTATTTTGTAATTAATCACACTAAATTATGATATTAAAAAAGTTTTGTATTTAAAATTCTATAAATATAAAATTAAATACATTATTTAATAAAAAAAATTATTTGTTTATTATTTATTACTTATTATTTATTATTTATTATTTATTATTTATTATTTATTATTAATTATTTATTATTTATTATTTATTATTTATTATTTATTATTTATTATTATTTATTATTATTTATTATTATTTATTATTCATTATTTATTATTTATTATTTATTATTTATTATTTATTATTTATTATTTATTATTTATTATTAATTATTTATTATTTATTATTTATTATTATTATTTATTATTTATTATTTATTATTTATTATTTATTATTTATTATTTCATTATTTATTATTTATTATTTATTATTTATTATTTATTATTTATTATTTCATTATTTATTATTTATTATTTATTATTTATTATTTATTATTTATTATTTATTATTTATTATTTATTATTTATTATTTATTATTTATTATTTATTATTTATTATTTATTATTTATTTATTTATTATTTATTATTTATTATTTATTATTTCATTATTTATTATTTATTATTTATTATTTATTATTTATTATTTATTATTTATTATTTATTATTTATTATTTCATTATTTATTATTTATTATTTATTATTAATTATTTATTATTTATTATTTATTATTTATTATTTATTATTTATTATTTATTATTTATTATTTATTATTTATTATTTATTATTTATTATTTATTATTTATTATTTATTATTTATTATTTATTATTTATTATTTATTATTTTTTTATTTATTACTTAAAAGGTTCTTAATAAAGAAAGTTATCTAATTTTTGTATTTATTATTCTTTTTTAATTAAATTATAATATAATTTTAGAAATGGAAGGATGTTGAGGGAGATTATTTCTTTTACTTTTTTTTTTTTTATATTTTTTATACTTTTTATACTTTATTTGTATTTGATTATTTTATAATATAACAAAAATTTAGGATAAAGTAAATAAATAAAATTATTATTAAAGGTTTTTATTTTTATCTACCTTCATTCATTCATTCGTTATTTATTTATTTATTTATTTATTTATTTATCTATTTATTTATTTATTCATTTACTTATTAATTAATTAATAAACTAAGAAATGGAACATTAATTCAAAAAAAAAAAAAAAAAAAAAAAATTTACCATATATGTCAAATTAGAATGACAAGAAAATGTTTAATTAAAATATGTTTCATAAATTTATTTTATTTTTTTTTTTTAATTTTTTGATTTTTTCTTTTTTTTTATTGAATTAAATGAAATGAAGTAAATTAAATTAAATTTAATCTAATTTAGTGGTAAATCGATTTCTAATCTATTTAATTCATAGATTTTATTATGTTAATAAAACTTAATTAGTTCTAACATTATATTCAAAAAGAAAAAAAATAAAAAAAAAAATAAATAAAATATAAAATAAATAAAATAAAAAATAAAAAAAGGAAAGAAACTTTTTTTAAAGTACAAAAAAATTAGAAATTAAAAATTTTGAATAATAAAAAAAAAAATTAAAAACAATTAAAGAATAAAAAGTGGATTAATTTTTAAAAAAATAATAATTATTATTATATTTTATATATTATATTTTATATATTATATTTTATTTATTATATTTTATTTATTATATTTTAGATAATTGTTAATGATTAGGTTAAATCATTAAAAGCAAATTGAAATAATAAAAATAGAAAATAAAAAGTCTTATAATAAAAGTTATAAAGATAACATAAGCGAAATATAATATAATCATATCTTTAATTTTATAATTATATGTATAGATTTATACTTTTGTTATAAAAAAAATAAGATAAAATTTATCATTAAATAAGAAAATATTTTAATAAAATTAAATGAATGAATAATATATATTTATATAAATATTACTAATATAAAATTAGTTATAACATTCTTATTATTATTTATTTTTATTTTTATTTTTATTTTTATTTTATCATCATTTTCTTTTATTCCGAGTAATGTTCCTTTTCTCTCTCCTAATTATTATTTTTTTTTTTACTCTATGAAAAATTTTATTGAAGAATTCTTATTATTATTTATTTTTATTTTTATTTTATTATCATTTTCTTTTATTCCGAGTAATGTTCTTTTTCTATCTTCTAATTATTATTATTATTATTTTTTTTTTTTTTTTACTATATGAAAAATTTTATTGAAAGGTAAATTTTCGTTTAGATATAAATAAAAATAATAAATAAATAAAAATTAAAAATTTTCAAATAATCTAATTGAAATATAATTCTATTTAATGATAGTATCACATTACACCAAAAAAAAAAAAAAAAAAAAAAAAAAATAGCATCTCACTATTAAACCTATATTTTTAACAGTACTAGCTTTTATATAATGAATCTTTTTTCAATATATTTATATTTCATTAATAATATTTAAATAAAGATATATTTTAATATTTTGTAAAATAGTAATAAAATAATTATTTGTAATAAAGTAATTATTATTTGTAATGTTTAATTATTAAAATATATTTAATTATAAAAATATATTTAATTAAAAAATTTAATTAAAAAGATATATTTTAATATTTTTGTAAACCGGTAATAAAAATATTTTAATATTCATAATTTATTTATTTTATTCATTTAATAATTTTCAATTTGACAAAAATGAAACATTTTTTTAATACGCTACATGCTTACATAAAAATTTGGCGAAATGTTCCACTCCCAATATATTCAATCTTTTATTATTATTCTTCTTCTTCTTCTTCTTTTTATTATTATTATTATTATTATTATTATTATTATTATTATACATGTAATCTTTCTATATTATTATTATATGCATACAATCTTTTTATATCATTATTATTATTATTTATTTTATTATTATTACTAAAAACACAATATTTTTATATTATTAATTCTTTTCATAATTATTATATATTTAATCTTTTTATATGTAATTTTGTTTAATATTATTATTACTATTAAATACAATTTTTTTATATTATTATTTTTCTATATTAAATCTTTTTATATTTATTATATATTCAATCTTTTTTATGTATTTTTTGTTTAATGTTATTATTATTATTATTATTATAATTATTATTAAATACGATCCTTTTGTATTATGAGTAAAAATGCAATTAAAAATATATCTTTTTATATTATTAGTATATTATTACTGACAATAAAAAAAAATTTTATATTATTATTATAATTTAAACAACATTTATATACTACTATTATTATTATTATTTTATACTAGTATTATACATACATCTTTTTATATAATTATTAGAAATATAATCTTTTTATATTATTATTATAATATATTATTATAATTTTTTTAAAAAAAAAAAAAAAAAAAAAAAAAAAAAAAATTATTTTTATATTATTGGTATTTTAAATGTAATTTTTCTATATTATTATTATTTGCTCTATTTTTATATTATTACTATTAAACATTCACTTATTAATTATACAACCTTTTTATATTATTATTTAACATATATTTTTTTAATATTAATATTAATGATATTATTTTAAGTGCAATCTTTTTATATAATTATTAGAAATACATTATTTTTAAAATAATTAATTGTAATACAGTGTTTTTGTATTATTATTACTATACATAAATTCATTATATATAATTATTGTTAGAATATATGAAAAGTATGAGAAATAAAATATAAGATTAAAATGTATTGAAACATATTGTAATATAAATAGTGTATAAGCCATAGTATTATAAAATAAAAGTTTTTAATTTAGAATAAAGAAACTCTTTATCATAAAATATATTAATAAAATTGAGATAATTAAATGACAGCATTTATAAAATATTTATGAATTATTTATTTGATAAATTAATAATTCCATTAGGTACAATTATGGATAATACTAAATGTTTAATAGATAAGTTTAGTGAGCATATTAGAAATGGATATTCAGTAGGTAAAGACTATTCTTATTATGAACATAAATATTCAAATAAAAATAATTTTCAACATTCAAATAATCCAAATATAATATCTATTTCTAGTATCGATAACGATTGTAATAAATTGAAATATAACTTTAACATTACTGATAATTATTATGATTCAGATAGCAATTTATATGATGAAATATTAGATGATAACAAAACTACTGACTATATATGGGATGATGAACAACCTAATCAAGAACTACAAAAAACTACTTCAACTAAGAAAACTAATACATCAGAATTCATATTACACATATATATTTATTTTTAAATATTTAGATTTGAGGGGGGAATTGGATAATAATAGAATAAGAAATAGAATAAGAAATATTATATATTTATAGATACATATTGGAAGGAAAACTATGGTATTTAAATACTTTATATAACATTTTGACTTTAGGGGGGAATATAGTATAATAAATAGGAAATAGGAATGAAAATAGGAAAATAAACGTTAATTTAAAGCAAAATCTAACTAAATTAATTATTTTGAAAAAAAAAAATTAATTATCTTGAAATGAAAGAAATCTAGCATAGAACTATAATATAAAGATGAAAATTAGAAAAATTTTTAATGATTTATTATTATGATTTTAAATATAAAATAATATAATTAAATATTAAATTAATTCAATCTTAACACCCCAAAACAAAAAATTTATTAAAACTCCAAATTTATATAATAGTTAACGTTTATTTACAAAATGATATTTTAATAGTTAATGCTAATCTATAAAGCAATATTTAATAGCTATCGCTGAAGCTTCAAAGCGAGAATATATATATAAAAGTTAGCTCTAATCTATAAAGCCGATTATAATTGAAAGTGATGTAAATCCCAATATATAAGAGGTATTCACATATTTTAGATGGTATAATACCACCCTTCAAGAGAAAAGTTTCCACCATATTTATATGGTATATTTAAATCATATAATTATTTTATATAATAGATGACATAGATTCATCTAATACTTATTAACGGCGTATTAATACTAAATACTTAGTTTGATAGGGGAAAAATCATTAAATTAATATTATATTTAAGAAAATTATTTTAACTACTAAATAATTAATATTATATTAGAAAATTATTTTATTTATGTAAAATTGTAAAGTTATTATATTTCATGTAAATTCGAAAATAATTTCATTTTCATGTAAAATTTGAGAAAATATTTTAACTTCATGTAAAACTTGAAAATTAATTTAGAAAAGAAAAGTAAAAAATTTATAATTTATAGATATTGGGAAAAATATTAGAAAAAAAATTTAGTATTAGAAGAATTGTTTAATTTACACGTACATTTGCTAACCAAATTATATTTTTTGATATAATTAAGGTTTGAGGAGGAATTTTTCAAATGAAAAAAAAAAAAAAAAAAAAAAAAGATAATTCAAAGGTATATAGATGCACTGAATATAGAACTACAAATAAATGTAAATCTTTTATTATTTTGAATGATAAGATGGAGATTTTAGAATATGAAAGTTCATATAATTATCTTGAAAAAGAATACCAAGCATCTAAATCAATAGTAAAACATAAAATTAAAGAAACAATAAGAAAAAAAAAAAAACTTTTTCTTTGGATAATAGACCAAAGCGTATATTTTAGGAAATTTCTCAGGACATGGGATTTAATATGTCCTGAATTTAACTCCGTTAGAACCCATATAATAAGAAATCAAAATAAGCAATTACCTCCTGATATAACGACTTTTGAAGAAATTTCAGAAGAATCAGAATATTATAAAAACAGAAAATGATGATAATTTTATGATATTCAAAAATCCTAATTTAATAATTTTTCAATCCCTATTCCAAGCAAAACTATTCACACAACACAATATGATGAAGATATATTTGCAAATGGTACATTTTATATTGCGCCAAAATTTAGTTATCAAGTGTTCATTACTAGAACATATGTTGAAAAAATAAATAAATAGTTTTTACACTACTTCCATTTCAATATTTAAAGATAAAAAACAATTCACTTACAAAATATTTTTTTAAAAAAAAAAAATGCAAGTAAATTTAGTAACAGTATTGTTATTTCCCCAATTAATTTTTATTGACTTTGAAAAAGGCATATCAAATGCAGCAAAAAAAAAAAAAATTTTTTCCTTATATAAACATCAAATATTGCGTTTGGCACTTTAAAAGATCATTAGAAATCCAAAAAAAAAAAAAAAAAAAAAAAAAAAGATTATGTTCTAATGAAATTGGTAATAATAATAATAATTTATATACTTATTATAAAGCTATTTAGAAATTTTCCATTTATAAACCTTCTTTAAATACCACGCATTACTCAAAAATAAAAAATGCATGTCAAAAAAAAAAAATGAATATAATAATTTTTTAGAATTTTTAGAATATTTTAAAATCAACTATTTAAATAAATATAATGCAAATAACTGGAATTATGTATGATTGTTTAATTCATTAAAATAATATAATATACTAATTTTTTTATAAAATTGGTATTTTTCTAGCCTTTTTTAAATAAGATTATAATTTTAAAAGATATTATTTTTCAGTTTTTTTTTTTATAAATTAAATTATAATTAAAACTGTTCCATTTGATAATAGTTTTTTTTTTTTTTTTTTTTTTATTAATATCAATATTATAAAGAATATTAATATTTTATATAGTTATTTTCATTATTAATATTAGTATTAATATTATATCGTTTTTTTTATTATTAATATCAATACCAATATTATATAGTTTTTTTATTATTAATATCAACATCAATATTATATAGTTTTTTTATTTTATAAAAATTTTAATAATAAAATAAAACTAAAATTGATAGAACTTAAAATAAAATTTAATAGAGTAATAATAAAACATTTTTAACATTTTATTTTTTTTTTTTTTTTTTATTTATTAAAAATATTATATTAAATAATTATTTAATATTTTTTGTTTATTTATTTATTTTATTTATTTATATGTTCATTTTTTAAAATATTAAGCCTCATTTTGCGAAATGCACATTTGTAAAATGATACACATTTATATATATTATATATATTACATTTCATGTTACATTAATATGACGTTTAGTCTAAGCCATATTTATATTTATGAATATATATGAATATAATGTAAAGTATATATTATTGTACATTGGTTCTTGAAGTACTTTGTGCCTTAAGTACTCAATCTCCATCCTAATAATATTAATAAAGTTGATATAATTAAAAACATAAAACTCCAGACTCTTAACAACATAAAGATTGTACTTTTTAATAATTATAATAATTATTATTATAAAAAAAGATAATAATAATTATATAACAAGATTGTATTTTTAATAATTATTATTATATAAAAAAATAATAATCATAATTATACTAATAATAATTATATAAAAAAATAATATTTACAAATATAATTATAATTATATAAAAAGATATTATATTTTTAATAATAATAATAATTATTTATAATAATAATTAATAAAAAATAATATTTATAATTATAATAATAATAAAAAAGATTGTATTTTTAATAATAATTTTTAACAAGATTGTATTTTTAATAATAATAATAAATGTATAAAAATATTGTATATATAATTATGTAAATAGTTATATAAAAAGATTGTATTTTTAATAATTATTATATAAAAAATAATATCTATAATTTTAATTATAACAATAATTATATAAAAAGATTATATATATAATAATTATTTATAATTATTATATATAAATATTCTACTTTTGCTAATAATATAAAAAGATTGTATTTTTATAATAATAAAATAGAAAGATATTGCATTGTTATAATAATAATAATAATAATAATAATAATAATAATAATAATAATAATAATAATAATAATAATAATAATAATAATAATAATAATAATAATAATAATAATAATAATAATAATAATAATAATAATAATAATAATAATAATAATAATAATAATAATAATAATAATAATAATAATAATAATAATAATAATAATAATAATAATAATAATAATAATAATAATAATAATAATAATAATAATAATAATAATAGTAATAGTAATAATAATAATAAATAATAATAATAATAATAATAATAATAATAATAATAAATTAATAATAATGTATTATTTGTATTTATAATAGTTTAAAAAGAACAATATAAAAAGATATTGTATTCTTTTTCTTTAGAGAATTCAAAATAGATGATATCACATGATAACATGATTTATGTGATATTTATATTTTATAGATTTATGATATTAACATAAATAATGTGAATTATACATAGAATTTAAATTGGATAGGTTATATTAATAAATAAATAAACACATTATTAAATAATAAATACTAAACTTAAAAAAAAATATAATTAATTATTTAAAGGAGTAAGATGTTGACAAACAAAAATCTCCTTACTTAGAGACTAATAAAAATTTAAACTTTTTTTTTTTTTAATTATTTTAATTTTTAATGACTTTCTATGATGATTATTCCTATATATTAAAATTATATGGCTTAATTCTATTTAAATTAAAAAAAAGCATAATTAAAAATGAGAATTTCAAGAGATTATAAATAATAAAGAGGCGCAGCATTTTTCATTTAAAAAAAGAAACTTATTGATTAAATTAATTTATTAGTAATTATTTTTAATATTTTAATATTTTATTTATTATTTTATTATTTTATTATTTATAAAAAAAAATAAAATTAAAATTCGAACTTTGCCTTCCAAAAGTGACAAATTTAGTAATTTTTTTTTTTTTTTTTTGGATGCCATAATTCAAATCAAAAGAGAAAAAAAAAAAGTTTAAAAAAAAAAAAACTATAGATTATAAATAATAAATAATAAATAATAAATAATAAATAATAAATAATAAATAATAAATAATAAATAATAAATAATAAATAATAAATAATAAATAATAAATAAATAATAAATAATAAATAATAAATAATAAATAATAAATAATAAATAATAAATAATAAATAATAAATAATAAGTAATAAATAATAAATAATAAATAATAAATAATAAATAATAAATAATAAATAATAAATAATAAATAATTGAATAATAAATAATAAATAATAAATAATTAAATAATAAATAATAAATAATAAATAATTGAATAATAAATAATTGAATAATAAATAATAAATAATAAATAATAAATAATAAATAATTGAATAATAAATAATAAATAATAAATAATAAATAATAAATAATAAATAATAAATAATAAATAATAAATAATAAATAATAAATAATAAATAATAATAAATAATAATAATAAAGATAATTATAATTAGTAATAATAATAATAATAATAATAATAATAATAATAATAATAATAATAATAATAATAATAATAAAGATTTATAATTATAATATATATTATAAATATAGAAATCAATTTAAACTGATGGAAATTTTTCTATAAGAATAAAAAAAAACAAAAAAAGTAAAAAAGAAATTATTTGAAAGGCTATTTTATATAATTAATATTGGCTATATTAATAAATATTCTATGTTTTATAGGATTTTTTTCTTTTTTGACTTTTTATTCAATATTATAAATGAATAATAAATAATAAATAATAAATAATAATTAATAATAAATAGTAATAATAATAATAATAATAATTTTTAATATTATCCTGTTAAAATATAAAAATATAAACTATGATTAATAGTAAATTGAAGGTCAATTCTTTCAATAATTAATAAATATTCCTTTAAAAACTATCTTAATATATTATATATTTTTTTTATTTTTTAAATGAATGAATAAATATGATATAAATAAATATATAATAAATAAATAAATAAATAAATAACAATTATTTCAAATTAAATAGACATATAATATATATATAATATATGTTAAATTATATGATTTATTATTTATATAATACAATGTAAAATAATACAATATATTATAATTCTTTAAATAAAATAAAAATAAATAGAATACAGCCGTTAATTTATATTTTATATTATTGAATATGTATATTCAAATTAATTCAAATATATTTGAAGTTTTTAACAGCCGCTAAATAAATAAATAAATAAATAATTTATTATTTATTATATATTATATAATATATAATATATTATTTATTATTTATTATTTTATTGTTATTTTATAATCATATTATTGATAATATAAATTAATTTTATATATTAAAATATAATCCAATAAATTTAGATTTGAATAAATAAAAAAAAAAACAAATAATTTTTTTAAATAATTTTATTTAATAATAATTTATTATGATTTAAAATTATTTAATATTTTATATTATATTAAATAATTGTGTAGTATTTCATTTTTTTTTTTTTATTAAATTTTTTTAATCAATTATAATAACTAGTAAAAGAATATAAAAGATAGAAATACCTTTTTTTTTCTATTCTTTTTCTTTTTTCTTTATTTTATTTTTATTTTATTTTTTTTCTTTTTTGTATTATCAAGTTAGAAATAGTTGTAACAGGATTACAAAAAAAAAAAAAAAAAAAAAATTAAATAAATAAAAGGAAAAGAAATAAAAAAAAAAAAGCTGAAATCAGCAAATAGAAATTATATAAATAATTTTATATATCTTATTGTTAATAAATATATATATATCACATATTTAAATATACATATATGAGTTTATGTGTTCATTCAGGAAAACAGAAACAAAAATTATTTAAAAATACCATATAAAAAAAATTGTTGTTTCGGATAATAATAATAAAAAAAAAAATAAGCAATTATTTATTTAAAACTACTTATTAAACATTTTGTTATACATATTTAATCTTATTTCATTTTATTTTTTTTTTTTTGTATAATATTTGACGTTTATCCAATTCTATTAAAATATATTTTTATTTATTAAAAAATAGTATTAGTAAAAAAAAAATAAACATAAAAATAAAAGCTATTGAAATATTATAAAAGTAATAAATAAGGAACAAAAAAATAACAAATCCATTTCATATTTTTTTTATAAAGCAAAATTAATAAAAATGACTTATATAATAAAAAATATAATATATTATACCCTTTTCATTCAATTTTTTACTCTATTAATTAAGGCTCAAAGATATTGTAATGGATATGAAAATTTGTGCTATAAAACATATGACGATGTAGTTTATCCTACTACTCATAATTCTTATGCTGTTGGTAAAATATCAAAAATATTTATATATATATATTATTAATATTTAATTAAAAAAAAAAAAAAAAAAAAAGAATATATAAATATATATATTCATAATAGTAATAAAAATTAAAAAAAAAAAAAAAAAGATAATAATAAATTAAAGAGTAACTATATTTAAACATATATATTTTTCTATATATATAAAGGAAAATCCTATTCTTCAAATCAACAGTTACCTATTGCACAACAACTTATGGATGGTATTAGAGGACTTATGCTTGATATTTTCCCATATGATGATGGATCCGTACATTTATGCCATACAAAATGTAATGATCCTTTATACCTTGATGCTGGAGATGTCATTGATACTCTTTCTTTAATTGCTTCCTTTTTAGAACAGAATCCAAATGAGATTATTACACTTTTTTTTGAAAATTTTAGCGGTAATGTTCCGGCTTATCTTGTTAATGACGCATTCACCCGTTCCGGTTTAATTAATTATGTTTTTACTCCAACAATTCCTGGTCAATGGCCAACCTTAGGTGAAATGATTGATACTCATCAAAATGTTGTCGTTTTCACCGATAAACTTTTTGATCCTGCTTATCCATGGTATTTATCATTAGATCAATATGTTAGCTACACAAATTATGTCTCATTATCAAATGAATATTGGAATTGTGATGTTAAGGGTGGCTCTGGTAGTTTATTTTTATTGTAAGTTTTTTTTTTTTTTTTTTTTTTTTTTTTTTTTTTTTTTTTAAATATATATAATATACTTGTTAAATCAATTTTAATTTTTTATATAAAATTATAATATTATATATATTTATATTTATTTTAAAAAATTTTTTTATTTATTCATATATATATTAATTATATATTAATTTTAAAAATTTTTTTTATTTATTCATATATATATTTATTATAATTCTTTCTTCTTTAATTGTATATTAATATATATATATATATATAAACAATTGTGATTAGATATCACATGAAACATGTTCAAGTATTAGATTATGGTTATCTTCCTGATAGTACAATTATTGATAAAACAAATTCAATTAATGGAATTAATGAACAGACTCAATTCTGTGAAAGAAAAGTTAATTATATCGCCGTTGACTATTATAATCATGGTGATGTCATTGCTTTTGCTGCAGGACTCAACGGCGAAGATTATAAAGCAGTAAAAAAATCTAAATTAGTTTCTGGTGTTCAGGATATTACAAAATACAATAAATATATTAATTTAGTATTTTTATTCATCCTATCCTTTTTATTTATTTAAATGAATAAAAAAAAAATCAATACAATTAATTAAATAAAATAAAAATAATAAAAAAAATATATATATATAGAAGTATCTATATATATTTATATTTATTATTATATCATCCTATATTATTTTTATTTATTTATTTATTTATATAAATAAATAAATAAATAGAAATAAATTATTAAATTAGAAAAAGAAAAAATATATATATATTTATAGTATTAATAAAAAAAAATTTTTTTTTTTTTATTTTTTCATAGTTATCAATTATCAGTTTTCATATTTATAAATTTAGAATTAAAAAAAAAATATATTAATTTAGAAAAATGTAAATTATTTTTTTTTTTTTTAATAAATTTTTAAGTATAATAAAGAAATATATTTAAAAAAAAAAAAAAAAATTATTTTTTATTTTTATTTTTTTTTTTTTTTTTTAAAAAAAGTTTATAAAGTATTATTATTGCTACTTCTGGTACCACTATTATTATTATTTATTATAATTTAAAAAAAAAAAAAAAAATTATTATCTTTTATATTTTTTTTTTCATTATTATATATATTTCTGACACAAATAATATCACTCTAGTTGTAAATACATAAAAAATTAAATCATCTATTTAATAAAGCACTGGAAATGTATTCTCTTCCTAGTGTAAAAAAAAAAAAATTCTGACACAAATACTAATAGTCTAGTTCCTCTCATAGAATCCAGAAAGAGTAATTCTCTTAATGAGAATCTTTCTACATTTTCATGGGAAGAGTTTAGTAGTGGACATCACACACTACACTATCTACTATCTATTTTTTTTAAAAGATGTTAAAAACTTTTTTCATTTTATCATTTTTTGATTTTAAATGATGATCATATTAACACTACACATACTAATACATTGAAATTTTTTTTTTTTTTTATTTTTTTTTTTTTTTTATTTTACTTAAATCTTTTACATACATTTTATCATTTTATTTTTATCTTTAAATTATATAATATATATATATATATTTTTAATAAATGTTAATACATAAAAAAATACAACTATCGATTTAATAAAACACCCTGGAAGTGAATTCTCTTTCTAGTCTTTGTCCAAAAAAAAAAAAGTCATTTTTTTATTTTAATTTTATTTTTTATTCATTAATATTAATTTTTATTTTTATTATTATTATTATTATTATTTTTAAATAATTTAAACTATATAGAAAATACTTTTTATTATATAATATATATTGTTTTAAATAAAATTATATTAATTAAATAGATAAAAAAAAATTAGAATAAAAAAAAAATATAAAGTTCTAAATTTCTGATTTCTGAATTATTATTAGTTTTAAAAAAAAAAAAAAATTATTATTTTATTTTTTTTTTTTATTCCTTATTAAAAAAAAAATGATAAATGTTATTTATTAGTTTATCTTATCCTATCTTATTATTTTTTTTTTTATTTTTTATTTATTTATTTATTTATTTTTTTATTTATTTATTTTTAGTTAACGGTACGAACAACCTTATCAAGAGAATCAATGAAATAGTCAAGATTGTTCATATTTAAACCTGAAATGGAGACTCTTCCATTCTTGGTGAAATAAATACTATATTTATTATTTAATTCAATAACTTGTTTTTCTATATAATATTATTTTTTATTTTATTTATTTATTTTTTTTTTTTTTTTTTTATAAAAAAATTTTTTTTATTATTATTATTATTATTATTATTATATTTATTTTTGTTTATTGTTATTGTTGTTGTAGTTGTTGATTTTTTTGGTTTTGGATAGATACATAAAAATTATATAAAATGATAAAAAAAATTTTTTTAATAAAATTTAATATAAATATATATATACAAATATATTTATTTATTTATTTATTTATTTATTATTATTATTATTATTATTATTATTATTATTAAATTATTGCTTAATATTTTAATATTTAAAATTATAATTATTTATATTATTTTATTTTAATAATAATAATAATAATTTATATATATTTATATCTAATTATTTATACCTGTTAAACCGGAATAGGAAAACATTCCAATTTGTTTAGAGAAATGATCCCAATGACCGGGAGTGCCACGTTCTTTTAATCTTTTACTTAATTCATTTCTAATATTAATTATTCTTCCAGACATCGTAGTCATATCTTTATACCTATTTAGATAGATAGATAGATTTTATTTTATATTATATTTATATATTGATATTGAGAATTTATATAAATAAATAAATAAATAAACGAATAACATAAAATAAAGATATTTGCTAAATACCATTGAGAACGAAGATCTGGTTGAGTTAAAATTTTTTCAGCAATTTTGGCACCGAAACTTGGAGCATTACTATAGAAGGAACGAGTGATCGAAGCTAAATGATCATTCACTAATTTAACAATTTTTTCGGTGTTTTTAATTTTTGGATAGACAACATGAAGACATCCAACTCTTTCACCTTTAAAAAAAAAAAAAAAAAAAAAAAAAAAAAAAAAAAAAAAAAAAGAAAAAAAGAAAAAAGAAAAAAGAAAAAAAAAATTTTTTTTATTTTTATTTATTATTTATATAAAAATATAGATAGAGAGGAGATAAATAGACAGATCAAAAAAATTATATATATATATATATATATATATATAAATACATATATAATATATATATTTCATTATTATTATTATTATTATTATTATTATTATTATCATTTACCATAAAGACCCATATTCTTCGAGAAGGATTGAGAAATTAACATTTCAAATCCTTGTTCAGCAAAATATCGAATAGCCCATGAATCATTTATAATATTACCACTGGCAAAACCTTGATAAGCACAATCAAAGAATGGGAAATGATTTTTTTTCTTTTTTTATTTTTATTTTTATTTTTATTTATTTATTTATTTATTTATTTATTTATTTATTTATTTATTTATTTTTTTAAAAAAAAAATTATTAAAATATTATATTTATATATATAATATTAGAAATTGATTATATAATGATTTACGATATATAACTATATTAAATTGTATATTATATATATAATTTATACATCTATACATAAAAATTGTATATGACAAATATATTTATATTTAATTATTTTTATTTATTCATATAATACCTTCATAACTTCAGCAATTTGTTTCCATTGTTCCTTGGTTGGATCAATACCTGTTGGATTATGACCACAAGCATGTAATAAGAAAGTTGAATTATCTGGTGCACTCTTTATTTAATTATTATATATTCATAGAAATTAAAAAAAAAAAAAAAAAAAAAAAAAAAAAAAAAAAAAAAATTATTTATTTAAAGTTATGATTAATAATACATATATATATATATATAAATTTGAAAAAAAAAAAAAAAAAAAAAAAAAAAAAAAAAAAAATATATATATATATATATATATATATGTATATTTATAAATGTAATATTAATTTTATAATAATAAGTAAAATCTTATTACCCATAAATCATCAATAAGACCTTTAAAATCAATTTTTAAATTTTTAGTATCCCAATATCTATAATATTTTAATGGTAAATTTGCTTCTGGAATCATGGTAACATGGTTGGCTATTTATGTATTAAATATATAAATTTCATTAGTAATGATTAAACATATATAGGCTTTATTAATAAATTAATATGTATTAATAAGTTATAGTTTATAATAAAATACCCCATGTTGGATTTGAAATGTATACTGCAGAAGGTTTAGCTCTTTTTAATAATTCAAAACCAAGTTTTAAAGCACCAGTACCACCAATACTTTGAACAGAAGAAATCTTTTATATATTCATAAATATATATATATATATTATTTTATTTTATTATATTATATTTTATTTTGTAATAAAAAATGAATTATAAATTTAAATTTAAAGTCCAGTTATTTATTAAATTATATTAAATTATATTAAAATGATATTTGAAAGATTATATTCACATACTGTATTATTCTTAATAATTGGACTGTTATCACCTAAAACTAATTTAGCACCTGCATTAGTAAAAGTTTTAATACCAATCATAGGATTATATTCATGTGTATCATTTGGGTCATTTAAAATAATCTTTTTAGCCTATTAATTATTATTATTTTTATTATTTTTATGATGATAATTAAATTAAATTAAATTCAAAATTAATAATTATTAATATAAAAGAAAAAAAGGATAATGATAGTAATATATATATATATATTAAAATAAAATGGATTATTAAATGAAATTCAAATATTAAAAAATGAAATTAAAAGAAAACTAAAATTTCAATAAATATAAATGAAAGAAATTTCAATATTATTTTTAAAATACTTTAAACGATTTTTTAGTAAAACTATTTATATTACTTTTATTAATTTATAAAAATAAAATTAAAAAAAAATATAAAAAAAGAAAAAAAAAAAAAAAAAAAACATTAATTTATTTTACTTGTTTAACACATGGTAAAACCCAAGGTTTTTGATTTTCATCTTTATAAGCACCAATGGCTAAATTAATTTTATTTGGATTCTTATCTAAATTGTAACGACCAACTAAAGCAAAGATAGCATCAGGAGTACTTGGCTTCAAAACTGAAAAACGTGAAATAGACATTTTTTTTTTTTTTTTTTTTATTTTATTATTATTTATTTATTTATTTATTTTATTTTATTTTATTTTATTTTACTTTATTTTATTAAAAAAAAATATTAAAATTAAATTATTAAAAAAGAAAAAAATTAATATAATATACAAATTTCTAAATTTGAATTTCAAAAAAAAAACCTGTTATTTATTAGATATATTTCTATAAAAATAAAAATAAAAAATAAAAATTAAAATAAAAAAAAAAAAGATCATCCATAAAAAAAAAAAAGATTATAATATGTCTGTCACATGATACAGATGTTAAGAAATTTCGAGTACTGCACATCAATTTTTTTTTAATCAATAATTTTAATTTAATTTTTCTTTTTAATATTTATTAAAAATAACACGTGTGATCATGAACTAGAAATTTTATTTTTATTTTATTATATATATATATATTTTTTTAATAAAAATATTAAATATTAAATAAATAATGTTAATGTTATTAATTAAAAAATAAAATATAATCTTTAAACATAAAAGTATTAAATCGTTAAAATCAATTATTTTAATAATACATTCAAAAAAAAAAAATAATAAATATAATAAGAAAAATAAGAAAAAAATATATAAAACGTAAAAAGAAAAAAATAAAAAATACTATATAATAATTTAATATTTATATATAATAATTAATAATGTAGGTAAGTACTTTAATATATAACTATATTATCATTAAATACTTATTTATATATTTATATATATAGTTTCAATATAAAAAAAATACTAGTAGAGTACTTCTAAATGGTGTTTCTTTGCTTATGGGGAGTTGCGAGCGTCGACGTCGTACCGGTATGATAGTAAAACATACATCCATATTAACATATGAGGGAGACAAAAGTCTTCAGTCTATAAAAAAAAAATAAAATATAAAAAAAAAAAATAAAAAAAAACTATCAATACTTTTTTTTTATTTCTGATTTATTACTTCTAAAATTATATATACATTTTTATTAATAATAAAAAGAACTGTAACCAATTGATCAATTATTGTTATTTGAATTATTATATTAGGAGTATAAGGAATAAGAAACCAATACATTATTATTATTTTATTTTTCATTTATTGTATGATACATTTATCTATATTGTATTTATATATGTAATATTTTATATATTTTATATCCATAAAGTATTTTCAAATTTAAAAAAAATTTTTTTTCTTATATTTAACAGTTATTAACCAATAAAGGAAAAGTTAATAATTAATATACGCCACTTGTATATGACGGACTTCTTGGAAGGAGGAACAATTACATTAATCAAATGCTCTCTGCAATTATATGGTCTAGCAACAGAAATACTTACCATGGCGAGTGAACACCAATTTCATTTATAGGTAAAAGCACTCTGGAAGGATAAAAAATCCCTATATAAATTCAGCATGTAATTGCTGAGTCGATCTACAAAACTTTAAGTGAATAACTTCCAGGATAAAAACTAGGAAGATATTAAATAGCAATAGTAATAAATGAAATTTTTTGATAATAATGAAAAAAATTTTTTTTTTTTTTTTTTTTTTTTTATGGAAAATGGAAGCCTAATCAAATCAAATTAAATCAATAATAAAAATTTGAAAATAAAAAAGTATCTTTTTATTTTATAATTGATTATATTAATAGATTAATTTAATGATTAAAATATATATATTAAGGTAAAAAAAAAAAAAAAAGGAAGGATACTTGATATATAAAATATATACCAATAAAATAAAAATTTAAATATTAACCATAGGTTTATAAATAAAATAAAATAAAATAAAATAAATAAAAAAAAAAAAAAATTTAAAAAAAAATTAAAATAAAAAAATAAAAAAATTTAAAATTTAAAATTAAAAATAAAAAATATTTGAATTTTGTTAAAAATAAAGTTCAAATAGTATAGTAATTTATATTATATATATTTAAATCTCTATGTATGTATGTATGTATGTGGCTTAATACATATAATATTAATATGAAGTTATTGTGTAATTGATGTAGTAAAAAACTAATACATGTAATTAGTATAAAATAAAATAATAATTTAATAATTAAATAAAATAGAACTTAAATAAATAAAAAAAAAAAAATAAAAAAAATAAAATAAAATAAAAATAAAAAACAAAAGATTAAGAGTCTCAATAGCAGTAATGAGTGAAAAAAGGAATATAACGAATACTGTTGAAGAAACAGTAAATACATTAAACCAAATAAATACAGTAAACATAGCAAATAAACCAACTACTACAAAACACCTATTAACATCAAATAACTACAGACTATGGTTAACGGATATGGATCTTTTATTAGTTATTAATGATGTTGATGACTATGTTTACGAAGAAAAGATAAAAGTTATAAAGAAAAACAAAATAGCTAAAGAAAATCTAAAGAAATATAAAAAGGTTAGAGGTTGTGATGACCTATATTATGAAAAAGACGTCACAAAAGAAATGATAAAGCTAGATTCTTTAGCTAAGCATCTGATAAACAATAGCATATCAGATGAAATCAAAATTAAATTAGATTTTCAAAGATCTAGTGCCTATCAAATTTGGAACATTTTAAAAGCAAGTAATACTAGATCAAATGAAGAAAGGAAATTAGAATTAAAAAATAAGTTAAAGAATATGAAATATAACAAAGAAAATGATATTTCATTATTTATTGAAGAAATGAACAACATTTTCAATGAATTAAGTAGTCTTGAAATGGAAATCAGCGATGAGAAGAAATTTGAATATCTTTATCTCGCTCTTCCATATGAAATAACATTGGAAGTTAACATAATGGACCACGATGGGAAATGGGAAGATGTTACCAAATGTCTAAAAAAGAAGGTCCCTAAGCTAAAATATCTTAAGGAACTTAGAAAAGAAAATAACCACAAGAATAATACAGTAATAAACGTTAACTCAATGACCAAGAAAAATAGATTCACACCAAGAAACAACAGAGGAAGAAAAAGATGTTATATATGTAACAAGCTAGGACATATAGCACGGGACTGTTGGCATAATGAGAAGAACAAAAGAAAAAAGAACAATAATATCAAAGCCAACAACGCAAGTATAAACAAAGAGGATGATGGGTATTGCGAATTTGCTGATGCTCAAATAAGCCTCAAAGATTACAATTCAGATGAAGATATCCAATCCTCATACTCCGTTCGACCGAGGCGTGGACGCTATTAAAGCAGAAAATAACATGCCGAGACAAAACCTCAGTTATTATGTGACTGCCCCATCAACTAAAGCGAAGCTACCAAGTAATATAGTCAGTTGGACAATTGACTCCGGAGCCACCTATCACATGACAAATGCATTATCAAGTTTAATAGATAAGATAAGGTGTGAAGAAATAATCCAATTCGCTGACGGAGGTACAGTTACTGCTACGTACAAAGGTACGTACGTAGGCTATATTAACAATAATGAAATTACATTACGAAATGTATTATATATTCCTAAATTCAAAAGAAGTTTGTTGTCAATAGACAACTTAAGTGAAGAAGGTTATAAAACAATATTTTACAATTTTAATAATAAAAATTTAGTTACCATTTACAACAAAGAAGGCAAAAGGATATTTACTACCAAATCTAATAAATCCAAAATATATAAAGTATGGACTTTCAAAAATAAAATAGAATATAATAGGGACAACAACAAAAAGACTATTACATGTGACAATATTATAAAAGCTTTTAACACAGAAAACATGGAGCTATGGCACCGCCGTCTTGGCCACTTTTATATAGATAACATTAAGGAAAAATTAAATAATATAAACATACAAAATAAATGTATAATATGTGCGTCCAAGATGAGAAATAAACCTTATAACAAAGCAAGAAACAAATCAAAAGAGCCGTTTGAACTTATACATATGGATACAGTGTCATCCCTAGATAGCTCCATATATGGAAATAAATATTTCTTAAGTATATTAGATGATTATACCAGGTACGGATGGGTCTTTTTTATGAACTCAAAAGCCGAAGTGTTCAATATTTTCAGAAAATGGTATAAGAAAGTCACCAACATTTTCAACAAAAATATTAAATATATACGAACCGACAATGGTACTGAGTTTACAAATAATAACTTTAGGAAATTTTGTGAAGAAAATGGTATTGAACAACAATTTTCAATACCTTACAACCCACAGCAAAACGGAAGAGCCGAACGTTTTCAAGAAACCCTCATTTATAACGCCACCGCCATGCTCAAAGACGGTAAGCTAAATCATAAATATTGGGAAGATGCTGTAAGGACAGCAAATTACATTCATAATAGGTTACCACATAATGGTAACAACAACAAAGTGCCTTTTGAGGAATTATATCAAGAAAAGGTCGATTATGAAAAGTTTAGAGTATTTGGTTGCCAAGTTTACTTTTATATCCCAAAACAATTTAGGCGAAAATTCAACGGAACCTCCCTTCCTGGAATATTTTTAGGATATGATGATAAAAATCCAACAGCCTACATAATATATGATACTACAAATAATAAAATAGTCCTTTCAAGGACAGTTGAATTCTTCGAAGATACCCCTGGTAATATTTCCGCACCTTCTACAAGACCAGAAATATATAACTTTGAGGTTAATATGGAAGAATACGATGAAAATAACAAAAATACAGTATTACTCCAAGACTATAATAACAAAAATAAGGAACATGAAAATAAAGAGACAACAGAAAATAGAGAAGAAAATAAAAATAATAACAATATAAATAATAATGATAACTTAAATAATTTAAATAATAATTATTTAGAAAATAATAATTTAAATAATAATAATAATATAAATAATAATTATCCAAATGATAATAATTTAAATAAATATAATTTTAATAAAAATTATTTAAATGATAATAATATTAATTTTACTTATAGTCCTAATCCAAATAAAAATTTTCCCCAATCAACCAATATAATTGACCCATATAAAAATTATAATAATTATAATATTTTACCTTTAAATAATTTAAATAGTAATATAAGTAGCAATTTACCTTTTGCAGAAAACTTAAATCCGGCCATTTACAATTATAATGCTGGATTTATAAATCCTAATTTAAATTATTTAAATAAAAATAATTATATTCAAAATGAAAATTATAATAATTTTCTAAATGAATATAAGGGTCATTTATATTTAAATGATAATAATTTAAATAATAATTATATTAATAAAATTATAAATTATGAAAATAATGCTCAAAATTCATCAAATTCAGGAAATTTAAACAATAAAAATTCAGAAGATAATTCTCAAGGTAAATATAATTTAATTAACAACATAAACAATAAAAATGATAAAATGGAACAATCCATACATAATTCAAATTGTAATGATAACGTTATGAATGGAAATTCAAGTTCCATTGATAATAATTATGTAAAAAATAATTATATTCCAAATAATAATTTATATAAAAATAATTTTAATACAAAAATGAGAATTAATAATTTATATGATGGTCAGTCGAATATGAACGATGTCCAACGTATAAATAATAATTCTAATATAAACAAAGAATTAAATTCAAATATAAAAAATGAATTAAATTCAAATGTAAGCAAAGAATTAAATTCAAAAGTAAACAAAGAATTAAATTCAAAAGTAAACAAAGAATTAAATTCAAATATAAAAAATGAATTAAATTCAAATGTAAACAAAGAATTAAATTCAAATGTAAACAAAGAATTAAATTCAAAAGTAAACAAAGAATTAAATTCAAATATAAATAATGAATTAAATTCAAATGTAAACAAAGAATTAAATTCAAATGTAAACAAAGAATTAAATTCAAATGAAAATAAAGAATTAAATTCAAATGAAAATAAAGAATTAAATAAATTAGATATGAATAATAAATCAAATAATTCTACAATATCAAATATTAATAATGATAAAGAAACACCAGATAAAACAAATAATAAGAAAACAAGTAAACGTAAAGGAAAGAGAAAACTTGATTCAGAAACAAAACCTGAATCAAAGAAATTAAAATCATCAAATTTAAAGGACAAGAACGTTAAACGGAAAGGTAAGAGAAAACTTGATTCTGAATTAAAACCAGAATCAAAGAAAATAAAATCATTTGATTTAATGGATATAATAGAAGATAATTTTTCTTTATTATCTACAAAGGAGGAGCTGTGTGAACCCTATAATTATCCTGATATATTCAATAAAATTGATAAAAATGAATGGTTACAAGCAGTCAAGGAGGAATTAAACAGCATGAAAAACTTAAAAGTTTATAAGAAAGTTGATAGGGTACCCAAGGGTAGTAATATAATAACACCAAAGTGGGTGTTCAGATACAAATATAATTCAGACAATAGTATAAATAAAAGAAAAGCAAGACTGGTAGCCAGAGGTTTTACACAAAAACAAGGCATTGATTATAATGAGACGTTCTCGCCCACATTGAAACAGGACTCTTTGAGAATAGCAACTGCTATTGCATCAGCCAATAACTTTAATATATATCAAATTGATATAAAATCAGCCTACCTAAACGCTACACTAAACGAAGATGTTTATATGGAAATTCCAGAAGGTGCTGAAGATTATAAAAATGGCTATTGGAAACTAAATAAAGCCTTGTACGGTTTGAAACAGTCTGGTCGTTTGTGGAACGAGACTTTAAATGAAAAACTTATAAATATTGGTTTTAATAGACTTCGAAGTGAACCATGCATTTACGTTAAAATGAATGATCGGAATAAAATTATTTGTCTTCTTACAGTTTATGTAGATGATATATTATTAACAGGTAATGAACATGAAGTATATAAAACAAAACATTTATTAAAAAATTATTTTAACATAACTGATATAGGTCCTGTGGATACAATCATTGGCGTTAAATTTATAAAAGAAAAGGACGGCTATCTATTGCAACAACATAAATATCTAGAGAATATATTAAGAAAATTTGATATAGATAAGTATAAAATATCTTCAAATATGATACCAGAAGAAAATGAAGAATTAAGAAAAAGAAAATTCAATATCACGAAATACCAACAAGCTATAGGTAGTTTATTATATCTCGCGATATGTACTAGACCGGATATCTTATTTCCTGTGAATAAAGCTTCCAGAAAAGCCAAAGATCCAAATTATGAAGATTGGTATAATGTCATCAAAATATTTAGATACCTCAAGGGAAAACCTAATTATGGTTTAAGGTATTCAGGAAACTTAAAATTAAATGTTTATGTAGATGCAGATTACGGAGGAGATGTAGAGTCTAGAAAATCTACTACGGGTTATATAATTAAAATAGGTTCAGGACCTACCTCATGGTATTCAAAATTACAACACTGTGTATCTGTATCTTCTGCCGAAAGTGAATATTATGGAATAAATGAATGCGCTAGACATTGCTTGTGGTATGAAAATGTATTAAATGAATTAAAATTAAATTGTAATTGTATAACAATAAATGTAGATAATAAAGCTGCCATTTATAATTGCGAAAATGAAACTATTAACCCAAGATCTAGACACATAGACATAAAATATCACCACACAAGAGATCTTATTAAAGAAAATAAAATAAAACTAAAATATATAAAGTCTGAAGATAATCTAGCCGATGGTTTTACAAAGTATCTTAATACATATCTATTAAATAAATTTAGAGATTCTATTATGGTGAAGTGTTAGTCACAATTGAACTTTAGGAGGAGTGTTAAAAATAAAGTTCAAATAGTATAGTAATTTATATTATATATATTTAAATCTCTATGTATGTATGTATGTATGTGGCTTAATACATATAATATTAATATGAAGTTATTGTGTAATTGATGTAGTAAAAAACTAATACATGTAATTAGTATAAAATAAAATAATAATTTAATAATTAAATAAAATAGAACTTAAATAAATAAAAAAAAAAAAATAAAAAAAATAAAATAAAATAAAAATAAAAAACAAAAAATTTGAAAAATATTTAAAAGAGAAATAAACAATTCAATCATTAAAATTCTTAAAATTTAATTATAAATTATAATTATTATTATTTTTTATATTCAATTATAAGAAATTTTAATGTTAAAAATATTAAACTATAAATTCTAAAGTATTTCCAATAAATATTATTTAAGATTAAACAAAAAAAAAAAAAGACTCTTAACTTTAAATGATAAAACTTTAATAATATTACAGTTATAAAAAATATTTATTTATATATTCATTTAATCCATTATTATTTCTAATTTCATAATCATACATTATTTTTTACTTCTTTGTTATATTATTTAATAATTATTAGATCTGTGAAATAATTAATATATAAATATTTTTTCATTTTTTCATTTTTTTTTTAAAAAATATTTATAAATAGAAATAATTAAAAATAGAAATTTTGATTATATAAATCTTAAATAATATTAATTGTACTTTTTAGATCAAATTATTAAAATGTAATTAAAATTTATTTTTATTATATCTTATATTTTTTCTTATTACTTCTTATTTAATTCGTTTTATAAATATTATATATAATTTTTTTTTTTTTTTGAGTATTCTTTATAAATAATAAGTTATTACTTAATAAATGATATTTAATACAGTTAATATTATTGACGTAATAAAATATTGAATAGGTTAAGGTTATATATATAGTAAATTTAAAAAGATATTTGTAAAAAATATTGAATAGGTTAAGATTACTTAATAAATTTTAAAGAATATTTTTTTTATTATAAATTTATTTTTTTTCCATTAATATTGTACATTATTATATATTTCATATTATATATAAATTTAATATTTAAATAATTGTATTAAAAAGAATTTTTTTGTTATAATTAGTATTGTTTTGATTTGAAATAATAAATAATAAATAATTAAATAATAAATAATAAATAATAAATAATAAATAATAAATAATAATAAATAAATAATAAATAATAAATCATAAATAATAAATCATAAATAATAAATAATAAAATAATAAATAATAAATAATAAATAATAAATAATAAATAATAAATAATAAAAAATAATAAATAATAAATAATGAATAATAAATAATAAATAATAAATAATAAATAATAAATAACAATAAATACTATTAAATCCTATTTATATATACTATTAAATAGTATATATTATTTATTTTTAATTTTATTAATTTCGATATTAAATTTATATATATTTATTAATGTATATAATAACATAGTCTGATTGATAATAACAAATCTTAATATTATTTTTTTATATTAATTATTTAAATTTTTTCAATTTATTAAATTTTTAGCTTTTATTTTATTTTAATTTTTATTTTTATTTCTTTAAAAAAATAAAAAGAAAAATACTAATAAAAAAGTAAAACTAATAAAGTAATAATAATAATATACTATTTTATTTCATTTTTATATATTATTATAACAGATTATTATATGTATAATTAAGTTATTTTTTTTTCTCAATTGAAAAAAAAAGAAAATAAGTTATAATAAAGAGTACAGTTCAAAATATAAAATAATAGAACAAAAAAAAAAAAAAGTAAAAAAAAAAAAAATCAAGAAGATAAAAAGATTGAACATACATTTTATGTTTATGTTTATATATTTATATACGTTTATTATAAATTAGAGGAGAAAGTTTGATAAATATATTTCTATATAAATTTATTATTTATTTTAAAATATAAATACATTTAATAAAATAATAATAATAATAACAATAATAATTGTAATAACAATTGTATTAATAGTTTTAAGAATTAATATCAATTACAAAATATATTTTTTAAAAAAATAATAGTATGAAAGATAAATAAAAATTGTCAATAATCAATATTAATATTTATGAATATAAAAAAAAAAATTGTTTGGAAAAATAAATATATATTATATTTAATATTTGAAATAATGGTTATTTTATATATTCGAAATAAATGATATTTTAATATTATTGTTAAAGATAATATACTATAAATTTTCGAAAAAAAAAAAAAAAAGAACTAAAAAATAAAAAGTTTTTAATATAGTCGACTTAGTCTTCAATTAATTTAAAATATTCTATAGATTAAATAAAAAGAATATTTATATAAATAATTATAAAATTATAAATTAACAATTAGATTTATGATAAAAGATGTAAGATAAATCATTCAAAGTTCATTCATTAATTGTGCAATAATTGTTATATTTTTATAAATAAATATAAATCAACGTAGAATATATTAAAACAAAAATAATGATAATAATAGAAAAAAAAAAAATAGAAACTTTACTACAAATATTTATTTATTTTTTTTATAATATTTTTTTTTTAGCAAATTTTGATTTATTATTTCTATTCTTATTTTTTTTTTTTTATTTTGTTTTAATTATATTTAAATAATATACACTAATTTATTTTTTTTTGTTTATTTTTATATATATTATATATTATTATTAAATATTATTAACTATTATAATAAAATAAATAATACCAATATTTAAAACTATATATAAATATATATATAACAACTACAAATATTATTTTATAATAATACTATTATTATAAAAATTTATTAAATATATATTAATAATAAAAATAAAGCTAATAATATTCATATTCATTCAATTAATAGAATAGACAAATTATTTATATTATTTATTCTTTTTTTATTTTTTATTTTTTAATTTTTTTTAGTATATTTTTTCATAAAATATTATAAATATTTTTAAATATGGATAATAAAGAAAAAAAAGAACTTTCACCTGATTCCGAGGAAATTTTAAAGGAATTAGAAAAGGAATTATTGGAACACCAACCACAAGATGTTGTACAATTTTGTGCTACGTATTTCCATTATAAGCTTAAGGAACAAAGAGCTCAGTTGATCTCTTTAGGTAATTTAATGGAACAATTTTAAAAAAAAATATATTTATAGTAATAATAATAATACTATTATTATTATATTTAGTATTTATATATTTATACATATATAAAAACGATAACTAATAATAATATATATATTTTTTTTTTTTTTTTTTTTTTTTTTTTAAATTTTTGTTTTATATAACAAAATAACTTTTTATTATGAAATAATAAAAATATAATATAATAATGATGCTCAAAAAATATATTTAAATATTGTATATATTTATATATACTTTTTTATTTCTTATAATATATGAAGCACAATCATATTCTGAAAATTATAACAATGAAAATGCAAACGAAGATGAAAATGAAAATGAAGTCGAAAATCAAAATGATTCTCAATCTGAGGAAATGAATGATGCAAGAGAAACATTTTCAGAGAGTGAAAGTGAAAGACAAGAAACTTCAAATGTTGAAGAGGAAGAAGAAGAAGAAGAAAAAGAAGAAGAAAAAGATGAAGTTAATTCTCTTTCAAGTCATTCATTACCAAAAGATACCAATGATCACATAGAAACAGAATCTGAAGATGAAACTATGGATTTACCACCACCACCACCACCAGTTAATTATAATAGAGGTATATTATTATAAAATAATAATAATAATTTATATATTTTCTCTTTATATAAATAATTATTTAAATAATTAAATTCAATTAAATATTAATGAAACTTGATATTTTTCAAATATACTGAATTATTTTTATTTTTATTTTTATTTTCTAATTTTTCTAATTTTTTTATTTTATTTTATTTTATTTTTATTTTTCTTTTCCAATTTTTATATTGTATTTATACTTTTTTTTATAATTTAATATTTGTTTATTCTTTTTAATTATTACTTTTTTTTATTATTTTTATTTCTTTTTATAATTTTTTTCATTTTTATTATTTTTTATATTTTTAACTTGAATTTTTTCTATTACTATTTTTATTTGTTCTAATATTTATTATTATTATTATCATTTTTATTTTTATTTTTAATTTTATTTTTATTTTTATTTTTATTTTATTTTTATTTTATTTATTTATTTTATTTTATTTTTTTTTTTTTTTACAAAATTTTATTATTTTTTATTATTTATTACACTTTTACTATATATTATATTTTTATTTTAAAAATTTTTTATATTTATTTTTATTTGTTCTAAAATTTATTGTATTATTATTTAAATAATATAATGAATATTGATTATGTGACTGATATAAATTTTTTATTATAAATTAAAATTTAAAAGGTCGTCGTACATCTGTTAGTGCTGAATCAATGGCACCAACTTCTGATAAGAATTATGTTAAAGTTATTATTCCAAAGACAGAAGAACAACGTAAACGTATTCAAGTTTCTATCTCTAATAACTTTTTATTTAAAAACTTAGATGAAGAACAATACACTGATGTTGTTAATGCTATGAGTGAAAAGCGTGCAGCTAATGGTGACTGTGTAATTAGACAAGGTGGTGTTGGAGATTACTTCTACGTTGTTGAAACTGGTACTCTTGATATCTTTATTTCTAAGAATGGTACTCCTCCAATTAAGGTTGGTGATTACGGACCAGGCGCCAGTTTTGGTGAATTAGCTTTAATGTATAATGCTCCAAGAGCTGCTACCATTATGGCTACATCTGATTGTATTTTATGGGCTTTAGATCGTATTACCTTCCGTAAGATTCTTATGGAAAACACTTCTCGTAAGAGAAAGATGTATGAGCTTTTCTTAGAAGAAGTTCCGTTATTGTCTTCATTAGAACCATACGAACGTCACAAAATTGCTGATGCTTTAGAATCCGTTACCTATAATGATTCTGATATTATAATTAAGCAAGGTGATGTTGGTGAAAACTTCTATCTTATTGAATCTGGTGAAGCTGCTGTCTTACAAGAAGATGATGATGGAATTATTCGTGAAATTTCAACCTTACATAAGGGTGAATACTTTGGTGGTAAGTATTTTTTTTTTTTTTTTTTTTTTATATATATATAAATATATATTTATAATTATTTAAGTACTATTATTAAGCAATATTATTTATTTGATGTAAATTCTAATAAAATAATTATTAATTAATATTTATTTATTTTATTTTATTTATTTTATTTTTATTTTTATTTTTATTTTGTTTTTTTGTTGAAAAAATTTATTTAAATTATTTATTAATAACATTTTAATTTGTATTATATATTTATTAATGATATTTTAATATTATAATTTTATGCTAAAAATTATTATAATATTAAATTATAAATTAATAGAATTGGCTTTATTAACTGATAAGCCAAGAGCTGCTACCATAAAGGCTAAAGGAAAGATAAAGTGTGCTACTTTAGGTAAAAAGGCATTTACAAGATTATTAGGTCCAGTTGTAGATATTATCAAAAGAAATACTGCAAATTATGCTATTATCTCGCAAAAACATCAAATTGTTTTATAAGATTAATAATAGATAAATAAAATAAAATAAAATATATATATATATATATAAATTTCAATAAAAAAAAAAAAGGTTAAATAATAAAAAAAAAAACAAACAAGAAAAACAAAAAAAAAATTTCATAAATAATAATATCAATAATAAAAAATATATT
>JACVTC010000056.1:485000-522500 GCA_016946835.1 Neocallimastix lanati (nom. inval.)
AATAATAATAATAATTATTATAATAATAATAATAATAATAATAATAATAATAATAATAATAATAATAATAATATTTACCTTTCCAATTTTTATTATTTCTGCTTTATAAAATTCAGTAGATAATTCGTTATCTTCAAATCGATATAATGAATAAATTTTATCATACTTATTAAAATTATTTGGACTATAATTTTCATATTTTTTATAATCAATAATTTTTTCTTCCGGTATCATCCATGTATCTGGTATTTCCTTATCTGTATCAACATCTTTTACAATATATCTATATCAAAGTCATGTTAATAATTATAATATTAGTAATAATAATAATATTAGTATTAACATAAATAGAAACAGCTATAATATAATTATTATGATAATAATTATAATTATAATAATATTAATGGTGATGATGTTTATAAATATTTATTATTTGTATCAACTTTTTTAAAATTTAAAATATATTATTAATATTAATTATATATATATATTTTAATTTAATATTTACGTTTTCTTCTGAGGAAGATATTTGTCAATTAATACTACATAACAACGTTTTTCCGAACTATAACCATTGGATAAGTTTCTAACTGAAACCCAACAAGCTACTCTATCTCCTACATTAAATTTCTTTTTTTCTTCATTTACTAATATATTAAATTATATACAATTGACCATTGATATAATTATTAAATAATAAATATACATATATAAATATATATATATATATATGAAAAGGTTATATTATTAATATTATTAATATTATTATTAATATTAATATTATTATTATTATTTTTATTATTATAAAAATTGAAAATTAGAATATTTATAAAATAATAATGATACAGAAATAAATATATAAATAAACAAATAAATAAGTAAATAAATAATTAAAATAAATAAAGAATTTTTTTAATTATATACCTTCAACACTTAATTTTTTTGAATTAGATCTCGTTATTCTTCTTGTTTCTTTTGTTGTTGTTTGAGGTGGAGTAACTGCTATAGTATTTTTATTATCTGATGTTTTATTATTTCTAATTCTTTTTGATCTCCTAAGAGTAACATTTTCTTTTTCTTTTTTCATCTGTTTTTCATTTTCATCTTGATCTTGTTTACTATTTTTTAAAGAATTTACTGTTTCACTGTTTTCATCACTTTCACTTTTATTTTCATCATTTTCATCATTTTCATCATCTTTATTTACTCTTTCTTCTTTTTCTTCTTCTTCTTCTTCATCTTCATCTTCATTATCTTCATCTTTCTTATTTTCTTCTTTTCTATTATATTTGCTTTTATTTTTCTTTTTTGAATTTTTAAGTATATTATTTTTTTTGGGTATATCGACTTCCATATTTTGTTTATATAAAATTTCATTTCCGCTTTCTCCATTTTCAATATCAATATCTGAACCATTTTCATTTCCACTATGATGACCATGACCATCATTGATTTGCTCTTTATCTTTCTTTAATTTTACTTCTTTTTCTTTGTGTTTTTCTTCTTGTTCATCTTCTTGCTGCTCTTCATCATCCTTCTTTATTTTATTTCTATTTCTATTTTTATTTTTATTTCTTTTATTTTCTTTATTATTGTATATTAATTTTCCTTTTTCATTAAACTCATCTTCTTCTCCA
This sequence comes from Neocallimastix lanati (nom. inval.), assembly GCA_016946835.1. Classification (NCBI taxonomy): domain Eukaryota; kingdom Fungi; phylum Neocallimastigomycota; class Neocallimastigomycetes; order Neocallimastigales; family Neocallimastigaceae; genus Neocallimastix; species Neocallimastix lanati (nom. inval.). Next base: position 486,638 of record JACVTC010000056.1, read on the forward strand.
TCATCATTTTCTTCTTTTTTAACTTTATTAACATCAGCTTTACTCTTTTTATTCTCTTCTGTATTTTTTATTTCTTTTTCTTCAATTTTGATATTCTCATTTCTTATTTTTTCTTTATTTTTTTCTATTTCAGAACTTTCATTTGAGCTTTTAATCTCCATTTTGACTTCTTTTTTAATATTATATTTATTTTCTTCATCATCTCCATCTATTTCCATATCAGAACTGTTCTCACTTTCTGATTTTCTATCTGTAAGATATTCTTTTTTATCATTACTATCTTCTAAGAACTTTTCATTTTTACTTTGACTATCAATATCAATATTATTTTCTTTTTTCTCTTTTGTACCTTGACTATTTTTGTCACTTTCATTAGCATTATTTTTAATTACAAATTTAATTTTTGGTAATATTATATCATTGTCTGTACTATTTCTGTTAGTCACATTAGTATTTGAATTTTCATTATTTTTTGCTTCAATCTGTAATTTATCATTATTAGATTCCATTTTGTTTATTTCTTTCTCTTTCTCTTTTTCTTGTTCCTTTTCTTTAATTATATCTTTCACTATATCTTTAACTATAGCTTTATCTTTATCTTTAGTATTATCTTTACTTATTTCCTTTTCTTTTGTTTTATTATTATTATTATTATTATTACTATTACTACTATTATCAATTTCTGTATCTTTTTTATTTTTATTTTCTATTGTTTCTACTGCTTTTGATAATGCATCTATAATATTACTTTTATACTTTGATTCTAAATATTCTTTTTTAATAAAATCACTTGTACTTTTAAAATTTCTAGTTTCCATTTCTATTTCTTTCATAATATAAGAATGAAGTTTTGCTTTTTCCCATGTTTTAATAGCATTCTCAAAAGATATACTTTCTCCTTTACTATCATAGGAATCTCTTAACGTCATTTTTTTCATGGTATCTATTGATTCCTTTATTTGTTCTTCTAAATTTTTTATTTCAGAACTTTCTTTAAATTTATTGAGTATCATTTTTCTTATGCTATCAAATAAACCTGTTCTTTTAAATTCATTTATAACATCTGTAGGATTTATATTTTTATATTTCGGTATTACAACTTTATTCTCTTCCTCTTCCTCTTCTTTCTTTATTTCAGTTCTATTTTTTAACATATATCTACTATTTCGTGATTGACTCTCATTTCTATGATAAGAATATGAATCTCTTCTAGACCTCCTATATCTAGGTCCTTTATCGGAATATTTTTTTCTACCTGAGAAAAAACTGTCTGTATATTTTGGATTGTCACCATATTTACTTGAGAAATGTTTTGAATGTTTTTTATACATTCGAGATTTTGAATCATAGTCATAATCATAATTATAGTCATAATCATAATCATAATCGTAATCATATTCATAACGTTTATCATATTTATTTGGTTTATCCGTATAAGGGTATTTATCTGAACTATCTTTATTTAAATAATGATAGGTATCTGAATATCCATATTTTTCTGCATCTTTACTTGGATAATGATAATTTTCAGAAAAGCCATATTTATCATCTTTATAATAATAGGTATCTTTTGAGTCTTTTTTTGAATAGTAATATGTATCTTTATTGTCTTTTCCTTGATAATTATAAGAAGGTGGATTTGAATGTTTATATTTATATCTTCCTTTAGAATAATTATCCATAAAATATCCTGCATTTTTATATTTACTGTCATGATTACTATAATAATAATTCATTTTAATATGTTCTTTTCCTTTATCACTAATATTAGTACTATCGTAATATGAGTTAATTTCGGAATTTTTATTTGATATAAGTAATTGGGAAGAGGAGGGAATAATTTTTTGATTCATTGAAATTGATAAATTATCAGATTCTAATATCATATTTTTAGGAGATTTCTGTTCATTATTATTAAAAGTATTAATAATGTTACCATCATCTTTTATATTATGTGAATTAGAATTTCCAGAATTATCTAATATTGAATGTGGAGGTGATGGAGGAGGTGGAGGTGGTTGTGAAGGTAATGGAGGAGGTGGAGGAGGTGGTTGTTGTGGTAATGGGGGAGGATTTACCATTGGAAGCATTACTGCAGCATTATTTTTTATAATAAAATTAGGTTTTGGTAATTGTTGAGATATTGGAGGAGGAGGAGGTTGTGGTTGAGGTTGTGAAGGAAGAGGGGGAGGGGGAGGTTGTTGAGGTTGAGGTGGTGGTGGTGGTGGATAAGGGCTTGAATAGTATGGTGGTACTGGAATATAATTAATATATCCCGGATCCATTTTGTAATTTTAAAATTATAAATTTTTATTTTTTAATTTTATTTTTAATTTTAATTTTTATTTTTATTTTTTTGAAATTTCTTTCTTTTTTTTTTTTTTTTTTTTTTTTTTTTTTTTTTTTTTTTTATATATTTTAATATATATTTATATATATATAATGAATATATAATATTGGTATAAAATAAAAATTTAAAATTTAATTTTAAATATTATTAAAAAATAAACAATAATTAATACAAATAATAAGAATTTTAGTGAAATACTTATAAATTTAGCATATTTATTATTATTTATTTAATATATATTATTTATTTATTTATTTATTATTTATTTATTATTTATTTATTATTTATATATTTTCAGAAAAAAAAAAAATATATATATATATATATATATTATTAATATTAAATAAAATTAAATAAATTAAATTTAATAAATAAATAAATAAAAAAAAAAAAAAAAATAAGAATAAAAATAAAAATAAAAACAAAAATTGAAACTAAAAAAAATAAATAAAAAAAGTTAAGAAAATATATCAAATAAGTTGTTATATAAAATGTTCATATCCATATAATTAAAAAAGTAATTAGAAAATAAAATTTTCAAAAATATTCATTTTTAATACTTTCTATAAATATTATTAATGTTTTCATGATCAATAAAATTATAAAATGACTATAATGGTTTAATAGTAATATTAAATAAAATAGTAGATATAACTAATATTTTTATTAGACATAAAATATATGAATATTAGTTTATTAATATTATATAAGGAAAAAATAATATGGTATTTTAATTAATAAAAAAAATTTATTTGAATTTGGAGATTATCTAAAAAAATGTTAATAATTAAATAATGTACCTTAAGTTAAAATGATATATTTTAGTATAATAAAAATATAAACTAATACTATTAAAAAAAAAAAAAAGTTGAGGATGAAATAATAACTGTCTTTCAAATTAATATTTGGGTCTTTATAGAAAATTTCGTAAAAACTAAAGAACACATTGTTTATTATATAATTTTTATTTTAAAAGTTTATTTATTTGTACTATAAAGAATCAATATTAACACATGTACAAAAATATTATTTCATATATTTCTAAATTTAAAATAATTTTAATTAATAAATCAATACTAAAAATTAAAACGAATTCTTTTTTGGACATAAATATCATGTATGTTTTTTGATTTTTTTTTTTTCTTTATAAGTCATTTTATAGGAACAATTACAATTATTTATTTATCAAAAGATAATTTTTATTTTAAATGATTTCCTTTTTCCTTTATAATTTTACATTATGTATTATGTAAATATACTTTATTAATTTCTAATGTATCTTAAGAAATTGGGAAAAGTAGCTTTTTTGAATTTTTCGTTATTACCGATTAACCGATTAATTAGTATCTATTAACAAAAATATTGTTTACTTTTTTTGCTATAAAATGTTTTTATTGAACTTTTTTTTTTTTTTTAAATGTTAATTATTCTTTTTTTTTTTTTTTTTTTTTTTTTTTTTTTTTTTTATAAAAAAAACACACGATTAATAAAAAAATAAATATTATTTATCCAATTAGAACATAATAATAATAATATTTTAAATAGTAATGTAAAATAAAGGTAGTATTCATAATAAAATGTATATACAAATTCAGAAAAAAAGTTCATATGCAACGAATTTCACTTCTTGATTATAATATTTCTGTTTAAAGGAATTCGTATTCCGGATTAGGGTTTAAATGACTATCTGAAAGAAATTATGATCTCCTCTTTCAGAGGTATTGGTCTTGATAGCCTGGTCAATTTTTTTTTTTTTAGACTAGGAAGAGAATACACTTCCATTGCTTTATTAAATAGATTGTCAAATAAAAAAAAAAAAAAAAACCACATTCAAATACTTTAAATGTTACAGTTAGAAATTAGTTGAATATACTGTATTATAGTATATATATCATAGTTGTATATTATATGTGTGTGTATGCAGTACATATGAGTATGATTATAGCTTTAAGAGTTCATATATGCTATAATAGGTTAGTGGTCATTCATCTATTACAATATACTAAATATTCTGTTTAATGTAACATACTGTTATAGTGATATATAGCAATAAGTACATATTAGATACATATTTCATACATAACTGTATGGGTTTTAATAATTAAAGATGTACACTATATATATTAAAGCACTCTTTTAATCATATTAGATTATTAAATATATTTTTATTTAAATATGAAAATTATTCGATATACATAAATTTTTATAATTTTTGATTTTTTTTTTTTTTTTTTTTTTTTTTTTTTTTTTTTTTTTTTTTTTGATATACATTTTTGATTTTTTTTGATATACATTTTTATTTTTTTTTTTTTTTTTGATATACATTTTAATCCTTATTTTTTATTTTTAATATACATTTAATTCATTTAATTATTATTATCTTTATTTTTGATACATTTTAATTATTTTTTATTGATATACATTTTACTACTTCAATTGAATAGTCTATATATTTTGATATTTTGGATATTCTTAATATTTTTTAATTTTTAATATTTTGAATTTTCTCTATATATATAATTATATATTAGATTTTGTTTAATAAAAAAATACTTCTTAATTATTCTATTTAAATAGCATTGATTCTGGCCTTTAACTTCTCATTCTCTTTCTCGAATCTTGAAGCACGTTCACGTTGTTCATTAGCTTCACGTTCAATTCTACGTTTAGCAATTTGTAAGTTACTTTCAGATAATTCAAGTTCTTCAATTTGAGCCTTCATCTTCTTTATCTTACTTTCGTTTCTTTCCATATCTTCTTCATATTTAGTCTTATACTTCTCTTTCTCTTGTAATTGGTTCTGTAAGTCACGAATAGTTCTTTCAGTCTTACGAGCATTTTGTAATAATTGCATCTTTTCTTTAGACTCATTTTCAAGTTGTTGTGAAACATCATCAAGACGAGCTTGAATTCTTGAAATATTTCTAGAGTTATCGTTAAGAGCGCAGGCTTCTAATTCAGAAATACGAGAATTAAGTTCCTTAACTTGCTTTTCAAGGGCAATCTTCGAACGTTCTAAATCAAGAGATATTTGCTTCTCTTTCTCCAATTCAGAATGTACTCCATCTTGTTCAGAACTCTTCTTTCTCAATTCTTCAATAGTATTGTTGTATTCATCTTGTTGTTCATCTAATTTAGATTGAAGTTCATTAAGTTGAGTTTCCATAGTTTGGTTATTACGTTCAAGGTTTTGCTTAGCCTTAGATAATTGTAATGTTTGTTCATTAAGGTCTTCAACTTGAGCTTCAAGAGTCTTCTTTGACTTTTCAGCAATGTTCAACTTAACTTCAGCATCTTCAAGATTTGTCTTCATATCTCTTAATTTGGCGCTAATAGCATTCTTTTGGTTTTCAAGTTCGTCACTACGAGCAACAGCTTCATCCTTCTTTTTAGTAATTTCATCGATTCTGTTTTCTAACTTTTCCTTATCCTTCTTCCAAGCTTGTAATTCACGACGATCCTTCTCCCATTCAGCGGAAATGTCGTTAATTTGTGTTTCAAGGTTCTTCTTGGTTTCCTTAAGCGTTAAAACTGAAGCTCTTTCCATTTCAAGTTCGGTAGCTAAGTTTTGGTTTTCCTTTAATAACTTCTTTCTAGTGTTTTCAATAATTTCATCACGTTCATTGATTTCATTTTGGTACTTATTGGTGTTAGATTCAAGTTCTTGTTGAAGGTTTTGCTTCATTAATACAAGATCTTGCATATCTTGAGAATCTTCTTCCATCTTTTCTTGGAGATCTTGTAATTGATCTTCTAATTGCTTGTACTTTTCTTCATATTGCTTAAGATCCTTAGCAGAATCTTGTAAGGTTTCTTCCATTTCCTTAAGTTGTAATTTAAGAGAACCTTCAGCCTTTTCAGCCTTAATTAAGTTCAATTCAGCTTGATCTAATTTAGAAATAGCACCATCATATTTAGTCTTTAAGGCATCGTATGATTCACTTAATCCTTGACTCTTCATTTGTTCTTGACTTAATTGAGATTCAAGATCCTTAACATCAGCAGCAAGCTTTTTACGTTGGTTAATTTCTTCATTCTTAGCAATAACTTCTTGATCAAGGCTGTTCTTTAATTCATCATTTTCATCAGTTATCATCTTCTTTTGCTTTTCTAATAAGGCAATAGTCTTATCCTTGTCTTCAAGATCTTGTTCCTTAATTCTCTTATCAGCGAATAATGCTTTTCTAGAATCTTCTAACTTTTCAATCTTCTCTTCAAATTCTGCCTTAATCTTATTCTTGATTTCATCAATATTAGCAGCACTACTCTTCTCTTGGGCATCTCTTAAGTCATCTTCCATTTCTTCTAAACGTTCAGTTAAGTCTCTATTTTGCTTTTCAAGGTTCTTCTTAGCATCACTTAATGAATCCTTTTCAGTTAAGACTTGTTCATATTCAGCATTAAGAGATTCTAATTGAGCGTCAACTTGTTTCTTAGCTCTCTTTAAGGCATCAAGTTCTTCAGCAATCTTTTCTTTTTCGCTTTGAATATTATTAGACTTTTGTTCTTGAATACGAGTCAATTCTTCAAAGTTCTTGCAATCCTTTTCCTTACTTTCTAATTTACTATTAAGTTCTTTAATAAGAGCTTCTAACTTCTTATTAGACTTCTCTATTTCGGCCTTATTCTTAGTACTCATTTCAGCATTGCTAGAAGCATTAGCAATTTCATTTTCTAATCTCTTCTTTGCCTTAATTAATTCATTCTTAGCAGCGATTTCTTCATCAAGTTGTTCACCCAATGAGTTAACTTCTTTGTACAACATCTTTCTGGTTTCCTCCATTTGATTATCTTTGTCAACCATATCTTGTTCAGCTTTTTGCTTATACTTAAGGAATTGTTGTTCAATGACTTTCTTTCCTTCTTCAGCCTTATCCTTTTGTGATGTCATTTCTTCGAGTTGTTCCTTAAGTTCAGCAAGTTGACTTTCTAAGCCACGGTTGGCCTTTTCTAAGTCATGAATATTGTTACTAGTTGTACTATCGTTAATTAAAGATTGTAATTCATTTTCTAAATCATTCTTCTTACGATTAACGGTATCGTAGTTGTGCTTTAAGTTTTCAAGTTCATCGTTTAAGGAATCAATAGTAGATTGAAGTTTCTTAGTTTGAGATTCTGTAAGAGCATGTTCACGTTGTTCACTTTCTAATTGTTGAGTAACTTGGCTGAGTTGGTTTTCAGCATTCTTAGTCGCTCTTTCAGCAGCTCTGGAAACATCGTGTTCATGTTCAACTTCATGCTTCAAATCTTCAATTTCAGCGACCAAACGAGACTTTGTCTTTTCTAATGTTTGGTTGCTGTTTTCAGCAAGAACTAATTTGTCCTTAACTTCAGCAAGTTCCTTTTCAAGCTTCTTCTTAGAAGAATCAAGTTCATCAACCTTGTCTTTGTTTTCTTTGTTGAACTTTTCTTTGTATGCATCAAATTCACTACTCTTTTGAGCTAATTTTCTTTGAAGATCATTATTATTAGCTTCAAGTTCATCGTATTGTTGTTGTAATTCATTAATGTTATTATTGAGCTTATTCTTAGCATCTTCCAAAATTTTCTTTTTATTAACTTCTTCTTCTAATTCATTCTGTAAGTTTTCAGCTTGCTTCTTGAATTGAATCTTTTCACGTTCAAGAGTTTGGTTCTTGCTTTCAAGTTCATCAGCACGAGTGTTTAAGTTTTGAATTTGTTTTTCATTGGAACTCTTTGAAACAATTAAATCGTTTAATTGGCTTTCAATTTCTTCAGAATGCTTTTGAGAATCTTGAAGATTGTTTTCTAATTGACGACAGTTCTTTTCTAATTTAGCAACATTCTTTTCGGCATCTTCTAACTTTTCAGTTAATTCATTAACACGTTTTTCAAGTGCAGACTTTGCTTGTCTTAAGTTCTCATTTTCATGTTGAAGTTCTTCAATTTCAGCCTTCAATTTTTCAATTTGAGAATTAGTCTTACGTCTTGTATCTTCTAATTCCTTAGTGGTATCTTCAAGTTGACTCTTCAAACTACTCATTTCAGCTTCACGAATCTTTCTAAGTTCATTTTGCTTAGTCTTATCATCATCATTGGCTTGCATAACATCATGAAGGTTTTCAATTTCACCTTCAAGCTTGTTCTTTTGGGCAATAAGCTTTTGACGTTCAGCCTTTTCATTTTCTAAATCGGCTTCAACTGTTTGAAGCTTAAGAGCAAGTTCTCTTCTAGCCTTTTCAACATTTTCCTTTTCAGCTTCAGTTTCGTTTATTTGATTTGTCATATCTTCAATACTTTTGTCTCTTTTTTGGACGGAGTTTTCAAGTTCTGCTTTAGCTCTGTTAAGATCTTCAACAGCTTCTTTAGTTGCCTTTAATTCTTTAGTTACTTCGTTCAACTTTTGAGTAAGTTCCTCCTTGGCCTTTTGTTCGTTTTCTAAGTTGCTTTGAATTTCACTAGCATTATTTTGAAGCTTAGCCTTAATCTTTTCTAATTCTGATTCCTTATCGTGAGCTGCACCAAGGTTTAAGTTCAATTCATTCAATTGTTGTTCTAAGTTCTTCTTTTCACTAGTTAATTTATCAATTTCATCTTTATTGGTTTGAAGATTTTCCTTTAATTGATTAATTAATTGTTCTTCTGCTTGTTTTTCTTTTTCATACTTTTCAATAGTAATCTTTCCTTGTTCTAATTGATCATTCAATTGCTCAAGATCAGAGTTTAATTTACTATTTTGTTTCTTTGCTTCTTCATATTGAGACTCCACGTTTTCCAATTCAGTCTTGGCTTCAGTTAATCTATCTTGGATGTCTTGGTTTTGAGTTCTATAGTTCTCTAACATATCATCCTTTTCGTTCATCATATTTCTTTCACTTTGAAGTTCTTGTTCTAATTGTTGTCTCTTCTGTTCAAGATCGCTGTTAAGAGCTTCAAGTTTACTCTTTTCTTCAGCTTCCTTAGTAGCCTTAGCTTCCCATTCTTGAGCCAATTCATCTTTCTTCTTTAATTCTTCATCAACTCTTGTAACATTTAATAAAGGCTTAACCTTTGTGTATAACTTCCACCATGACCATTCCTTAAGAGTAACATAGACTCTAGCGTTCTTTTGAATAATACGAATAGCGTGAAGACGATCAAGAATGATCTTGAAGTTCTTTCTAGCCTTATAACCTCTCCAGATGGCTTGAATCTTTTTAACGATCTTTGATAATTCAATATCTCTTAATTCTTCTAATTCGGCTAAAACACCGGCCTTGAAGAAAACTTTACTACTACCCATTCTATACTTTGCCTTATCTAAGTTCAAAGTATCAAGAATGATTTGAGAAGCATGACGACCATCCATGAAACCTTCTGGAATATTCTTTTGAGCTAAGATTTCGTAACGTTTTCTGAATTCAGCAAATGGTAATCTGTTTGGGAAACCATTTCTACAAATTCTAATTCCTTCAAGTACACCATTACATCTAAGTTGTTCAAGAATAAGTGGAATATCTAATTTACCTGGCTTCTTTTCATTGTTTGGAATAATACATCTTACGAAGTGTGGTTCAGTAGAATATAATTGTTTCATTAAAAGTTGTAATTGTTCTTTGTGTTTGTTAGCTACTGTTCTGAAGGAACCCTTCTTTTGGTTAGTTCTTTGATTATTATCAGCTGAATCTAAGTAGTCAGAGAAGAGGTTTGCAACGAAGCTGTTTGAGGAATTAGCGAATAATCTAGTAACATTTTCGTTTAATGGATCCTTGTTCTTATCAAGCCATCCAGTAACATTATACTTTACATTACCAGCGTAGTGACATAAGATGAAACCATCATCGAATTTTGGAACTTCATATTTATTGGATTTTCCTTTCCATAATCCATTTAATTTATCAATGAAAGTCTTATCAGTAGCCTTTGGCATAACACATTCTTCATCTAAACAAGAAAGAATACCAATTGGAGATGTTTTTTCAATTAAATCAATAGTTGGTTGTAAATCGAGACCGAAATCAATGAATTCCCATTCAATACCTTCTCTTCTGTATTCTTCTTGTTCTAAAATAAACATGTGGTGATTAAAGAATTGTTGAAGTTTTTCATTTGTGTAGTTAATACAAAGTTGTTCGAAACTATTCACTTCAAAGATTTCAAAACCAGCAATATCAAGAACACCAATAAATGTAGTCTTTGAGAAGTCCTTATCTAAAGTTAAGTTAATAGTATCAACTAATTGTTGGAACATTCTTTCATATAATACTCTTGCTAAAGCTTCAATAGAGTATGTAACTTGTTCTTGATTCTTAGCTTGGGTTACCCAATCTCTACCAGCCTTAATCTTTGGTTTTAATAATCCTCTAACAAAATCATCAACATTAATACCCAATAAGTGACAAACCTTTTCGGCAGCAGAAGTATCTGGAAGTTGGGCTTGATCTTGTCTATCATTGACTGGTTTAATGTTACCAAGATGTAAAACAGCAGCAACAATAGCAAAGAAGTTTAATTGCTTCTCCTTATCAATACCCATAATTCTCATTGATTCCTGAAATTAATAATTAATTTTAAATGAAAATAAAAAATTTTATTTAGTATTTTTTTTTTAAAAGCAATAAAAAATATTGAAATTTAATATATATTTACACATAAATCTTTGAAATCTGCAGCATCATCAACATCATCAATATTTTTATTGGAATTCTTGACAAATTCATAATCGTTTAATGTTTTATCCAATAATAATGACTCTTTTATATATATTAATTATATTGTTAGTATAAATATTTTGAAATATTTTTATTATTATTCATTTTGACTTACTTTTAAGTTCTTCGTCACCACCCTTTAATAATTGATAAAATACGTGATAATTTCTTTCCTTGGGAGTTTGATGAGTAACACGAGACTTTTCGAATAAATACTTTTTAATGTTTGCACCACCAATTTGACCACTGGCATTAAATTCAATTCTAATGAACTTACCCTATATAGAAAAAAAAAGATTAATTATCTTAATATATTATATATGAAATTTTTATAAAAATTTATTCTTTTACAATCTTTAATGATATTTTTATTTATAAAATTTAGGTACTTACGAATCTTGATGAATTGTTATTTCTTACTGTTTGGGCGTTACCGAAAGATTCCAAAATTGGGTTTGCTTGTAAAATTTGATCTTCTAAGTTACCGCTTTTATCTTTACCATGTCCACCAGCAATTGCAGCTAAATATTGAATAACCTTTTTAGTATTTTCAGTTTTACCTGCACCAGATTCACCACTTTTTTAAAATAATAATAATTTTTTTAAATTATAAAAAGTTTTAATTCAAATTTGAAAATGTTTTATTTTCATTTTTTTTAAATATAAAGAAAAAATTATATTTATTTTTTTAATATTCAAATTTAATATTCAATAATATTAAAAAAAAAACTTACGTAATTAAAAGTGATTGATTTTCATGATCTTGTAACATATCCAAATAAGCCATATCTGATGTAGCATAAATGTGTGGTTCTGCTTCACCACGTTTTTTACCTTTATAGTTTTGAATGTATTGATCATTATAAATTTGAATTTTGAAATATGGATTAACAGCAACCAAGAAAAGACCAGAATAAGTCTATTAAAAAAATTTTTTTTTATATTTTTTATTTTAAGCAATATTAATATATATAAATTCATTATTTTTATTTTTATTTTATTTTTTTTTTTTTTTTTTTTTTTTTTTTTTTTTTTTTTTGATTTTAAAATATTCATTTTTATACATACGTAAATAAGATTTGAATGATAACGAAGACGTAAATTATGTACAACTGATGCTTCGTTTAAATGTGTTAAATCAGCCATATCTTCGACTTTGTCGAATTTTGGTGGATTCATTTTTTGAAGGTCATTTCCATGGACTGTTCTTTTCTATATATATATATAATATTTTAAATTTTAGGAATTTTATTAAATAATTTTTTTTATAATATATGATTTAAAATGATCTATTGCATTTTAATGCTTACATCCCCATTATCCAATTCAACTACAAAATTATCTCCTTCTTGAGAGATAATTCTACCGGCAATATAACCTTCTTCTTTATCTGCAATCTATTGAAATTTATTATTTATAAAAGAAATACTTAATATCTATTTTTATCCTTTTCTTTACAACAATTTTACTTTATTTTATATAAATAATATTTAAATTAAATCAAAAAATAATTACCCAAGTGTAATTTTTGGATGACCAGTTATCTTCTGGATTACTCATTTTTGATTCTAATAATTAAAATTTTTTAGTAATATTGTTAATATTTTCATGTAATATAATATAATTTTATCTTTAAATTAATAATTTCATTTTTAATTTAATTATATCAAAATTTTTAAATATAAATCAATAATACAATATTTTATATATAATTATAAATATATATTTACATTTTACAAATAAATTTTGAAAGAATAGTATAAAATAATATTTATAATTATATATAAACAAAATCTATTTTAATTTATGTATATCAAAAAATGTATATTAATTCTGCTTTGTTATATTATTATATTTTCAGTCTATAAAATTTTTGTATTTTATTTTTTATTTTTTTTTTATTTTTTTTTTTTAACAAAAAATATATAATTTTTTCTCAATTATATATTTTTTTCTTTGTTTTTAAAAACTTTTATAAGTTAAGTAAAACTAAAAATATAAAAACATAAACTTATTTATTTGAAAATTTTAGTTTTTAAAAATAAAAATTAAAAAAATTTTAATTTTATTTTTAATTATAAATTTATATATAGATTGATATATAATATTTTTGTTATTAAATGAATATTAAAAAAAAAAAAAAAAAAAAAAGTAATTTTATACTATTATTAAAAATATTATAAATTTAAATTTTTATTTTAAAACTTTATTAAATTGAAATTTGTTAATACTTATTTATTATTAAAATAATAAAATCTAAATATAAAAACAATTTTTAATTTTTGATAATTATTTAATTTAATAATAATATTAATCTTTTTGATTTTATTTTTAATAAAAATATAATAGTATTACTAATTACTCTAATACATATTATATTTTATATAAAAATATTGAAAAATACAAAATATCCTTTTTAATAAAGTAAATCAAAAAACATTATTTTTTAATACATATGTAAAATAATTAAAAAACATAAATATATAAATATTATTGTAAAGCCAATGATATTTTTTTTCTATTGACCAAGTGCTAATATTTTTTAAAAAAAAAATTCATCCGTATTATAATAAAATATAGAAATTTTAAATCTTGAATTTACATGAAGAATTGACTCTTTATATAAAATTTTAATTTTAATAAAATTTATTAGAATGAATTTTAATTAATAAATAATTGAAACTTTTTAGCGTCATCATATTATTGAATAAGATTTTATGTTTTATTTTATTTTATTTTTGTTTTTTCTATTATCAAAAATTATCAAAAAATAAAAAAAGTTTAATTATAAATTTATATTACTCTTTAAAAATAAAATAATTTTTTTAAGGATTAAACTTTCAAATGTAATAATATTGCTATATAAAGATAAAAATTAATTAAGAAAAAGGAGAAAAATTTTTTTTTTTTTTTTTTTTTTTTTAAATATGGAAAATGTTTCATTTATGATATATTTTATTATATATGTATGTATTTTTTTTATATTTTAAATTTTTTAAATTACAGATAAAAATTTATTATTAATATTAATAATAAAATAGTAATAAAGATTAATAGTAATAAATAATAAATAATAAATAATAAATAATAAATAATAAATAATAAATAATAAATAATAAATAATAAATAATAAATAATAAATAATAAATAATAAATAATAAATAATAATAAATAATAAATAATAAATAATAAATAATAAATAATAAATAATAAATAATAAATAATAAATAATAAATAATAAATAATAAATAATAAATAATAAATAATAAATAATAAATAATAAATAATAAATAATAAATAATAAGTAATAAATAATAATAGAAATAAATAATAAATAATAATAGTAATAAATAATAATACATTAATAAATAATAAATAATAGTAATAATATAATGTTATAATTGTGATTATAATACTAATAATAGAAATAATACTAACACTAATAAAACTAGTAATATTTGTAAATAATAATACTACTAATAATAATATTAGTATATAATTATAAAAATACTTGTACTACTACTACTATTACTAATAATAATAATAATAATAATGGCTATTAAATAAAAATAAATATAAATGATTAATAGTATTTTAAAAATAAACTTTAAACAAAAAAGAATAATTAAATAATCAATGTTGAGATAGTATTAATATTAATATATATAAAATAATTGTTTTAATTTTTCTTTTATTCTTTATATTCTTTTATATACATATATATATATGTAATTAATGTAGCTTATTTTTTTTTTAAAAAATTTTTTTATAAATTATTATTTGGACATATTTTGAATAAAATATTTATATTTTTATTTTAAAATCATAAATTAAAATATTATTAATAGTATAAATTAAGTTATATAATTCTTAATTCATAAATTTTATAATTTTTATATATATATATATATGTAAAATTTAAATTGATTCTTTTTAAAATATAATAATTTCATTTTTTAATTTTTAATATTTAATAGCAAAAAAAAAAAAAAAAAAAAAAAAGAAAAAATAATAGTAATAACAATGGTAATTAAAAATATACTATATTTTTAATAAAAATTTCTTCTAATTTTTTTTATATATTATTTTAAATATAAATATATAGACTGAAGTTTTGTCGGAATGTCAAATAAAAAAATTTGAAGAAGTATATAAATTTTATGATAAAGATAGTGATAATGAAATAAGCGCTACAGTTTTTTGTGATGCTGTGAGATCGTTAGGATATGTTCCAAAAGATTCAGATATAGTTGAAATAACAACAAAATATAATAATAAGTTGAATTTGGAAAATTTTATAGTATTGATTGGAAGAAAAATAAATAATAATAATTCTGAGGATGAAATAAAAGAAGCATTATCACTTTTCGAAGATGGTAATGGAAATTTAAATGAAAAAGAATTTGTTCATTGTATGAAAACTTTAGGAAAATTATTGAAACCTGAAGAAATTAAAGAATTTCTGAATGAATTTGAAAGGAAAAATAAGAAAATATCAATAAATGATTTCAAAAATAAATTAGTTCAACAATAAGTTTTTGTATAATAAATTGAAAAAAAAATTATTATTAATAATTTTATATTTTTTTGTTAATGAAAATAATTAATATAAATATAATTAAAAGATTGATAATGAAAAAAATGAAAAATGATTTTAAAAAAATATATATAAATTATTATAAAATCATTTGTCATATTTATAAATATAAATACTTTATTGATAAATTAAATATGCAATATGTTTATAAACATTAATAAAATTTGTATTTGTATTAATAAATAAATAATAAATAAAAAATTTAAAAACTAAATAAATTTAAATTTAATTTTATTATAATTAGAAAAGGAATATTTATAATTTATATTATGTATTTTTTATATAATAATCATATAATATAAATTTCAATAATATAATATTTAAGTTTTATTATTTTAAAATTTGAATAATATATAAAATTTTTACATTTTGTTTTAATTTTACATAATTTTTATTTTATTTTATTTTATTTTAATTTTTTGTTTTATTTTATTTTATTTTATTTTATTTTATTTTATTTTTTTTTTTATATATATATAATTTTTAATTAATAATAGAATTAATTTAAAATTCATATATGTATTTTAATAATTTAAATAAATAGAATATAATATATATATATAATTTTTTTTATATAACATATATTTATATACTGACTAAAATAAATAATGAATATATTAAAAACAAAGAAGGTAGAAAATGATATAAAAAGGTAAATAATAATAGCTATTATGTTAATTTTATCTTATTTTTATAATAACAGATTTAAATATAATTATCGATATACCAATTTTGATATTTCTAATAGGAATAATAAAATTGAATATGAATATAAAAAAGATGTAAATACTATCAAAGTTCCAAAATATGGAATGGATAAAGAAATTTTTCAAGGACAAAAATTATTTAATACTTGTCTTGTAATTTTTTAATAATAATAATAATAAAAAAAAATAAGAACTTATTAATATTATTATTTTTATTTTTAATCATTAAAAAAATAATTTTTTTTTTTAATTTTGTTTTTTATACATATTTTTATTTATTATAATATATAGGATCTAAATGAAAATTATTTAAAAAAAAATATTAAAAAATCATGGAATTTAATGTTAAATGGAATTGATACCCCACTAGATGATTATGGTAATACTGCACTTCATTTAGCTACAATTCAAAATGATTATGAACTTGTATCATTACTTTTATTGAAAGGAGCAAATCCAAATGTACGAAATCAGGGAAATGTCAAGCCAAGAATGATTGCAAAAATAATGGAATATCCTGATATATATAAAATTTTATTAATGCATGAAAATGCAACATATATGAACATAGTTTCAAATTATTCATCAAAAAATGAAGAAACACAAAATGAAAACAATAATACAAATAATAACAGTACAGTTAAGGGAAAATCTAAAAAACAAAAAGGAAATAAATTGCTTTTTTCTTTAAATTATGATGATATGGAAGGATTTAATATACCCACACAAATTTCCAATTCTCAAGTAGATGGAAAATCAAAGTCTAATAGAAGTAGTATTTCAAACAAGGTAAACCAAAATGAAAATTTTAACAATGAAAACAATTCAATATATACAAATTTCAGTAATAAGTATGAACGACAAAAGAATTTTCAACATCATAAAAAATATTTTCCAAAGTATTATCTTACAGCTTTTAATATGGCTTATTTAGGAATTTATAAAGATAATATTTATTCTTTATTAGATTCTGATAAAATAGAAGAAGCTGATGAAAATGGAGCAACATCATTAATGAAAGCAAGTTATAATGGTCACCTTAAAATAGTTGAATATTTAATTGGAAAAAAGGCGAATGTTAATGCTGTGGATAAGTTAGGATACACCGCTTTAGTATGGGCTTCTTTAAAAGGTCATAGTAAAGTTTGTGAATGTTTAGTTAAAAATGGAGCAGATGTAAATAAAGTATATGGTCATGGAAAAGCACATGCTGTAATTACACCATTAATTGCAGCAGCATACAATGGATCAAAAGAAACAGTTATTACATTAATAAATCTTGGTGCTAATATTAATAAAAAAGTTGGTCCAGGAAATACAACAGCATTAATTGTAGCAACCTTAAAATATAGATTTGATGTAGTAAATGAATTATTAAAAAGAGATGCCGAATTTGATGAAGACATTTCATGGATTTCAGATGGTGCTTTCTTTATGAAAATTCTGGAAAAAAGTCATAATCATTGGATGGTGGATGAAAATTTCATTGAAAGTATTTTAATGGATAATGGAAGTGCGGCTACTTCTATATTATCTGATTTAAAAGTTAAACAATCAAAAGAAATGTCAAAAAAAATAAATAATTATAGTAAAAAAGAAAAAAAAAATATTAAAGATATGCAGTCAATATATCAGCATTATATAATAAAATCTGAAAATCCTGAAATGAAACATGTTATAAGTAGTTCAATAATTAAAAAGAATAACTCATCATTACTTTCAAATGAAAGCATATATATAGATAGAAATCAACAAATAAAAAATAAATATTCGTATATTGAAGTAATATAAAAATATATATTTATTTTTTTCTATATATATTAGATCTTTTAAATTACAATATTTTTTTTTTAATAGAGAAAATTATATAAATTTATTATAAAATAAAATAAAAAATATCTGGTTAAATTATAATTATATTGATAATGTTAATATTATCATTAATTAATACATTTATTTATGGTAAAAATATTATAATTTTAATTTTCAGGAAACTATTGGAAATTGCTATTTTTCACCAACAGTTCATGAATTAATTCAATTAATTCCTTTATATGGTACAGAACTTGATACAATGTGGTTTAATATTCTTCGGTGCGCTTTTCAACTTATTGAATTAGTAAATAAGAATGAAAAATCTCAATATATATATATATACAAAAAAATAGAATATTATATAGGTATATTCACCAAAGAAGTATCAAAAGTTGTTGTGACATACAATGCTGAAAATAAAAAAGTAGTAAATAATTACTCATTATTTAATAATACATTATTAATTGCAAAAATAAAAGATATGATAATAAGAGTTTCTGATAATGATTTACATAATTTTTATTATGGAACTATGCTTTCTCTTGGTTGTTTACCACCAATGAATGCATCACATGATATGGTAGATAAAATAATTGTTTTAGTTAAAGAAACTTTCTATCTAACTAAATTAGCTAATGCCACAGGATATTTCCCAAAAATAGATACAGAACTAACTGTAAATTTAAAAATAATAATTTAATTAATTAATTAATTATATTTTAGAAATATAGTTATTAAAATTTTTTTTTTTTTTAAAAAAAATAATTATATGAATAGTTTGATTATAAAATTGAAGAAAACTTTGAAAATGAAAATGTTACTGATTTCCAAACATATCAACAATTAAATAACTTAAAAAATTATGGAAAGAATATTAATTCAAAGAAGAATGAATTAGCATTATCAGTTGAAGACTTTAACACTGAGAGTGATGATAATCAACTTGAATTTAGTAAATTAATTGATGATCATATTTATCATATTGAAAGTGCTTCTAATGAATTGTTTCAATCATTTATGCATTCAAATCAAAGTATTAGTAAGATAATTAATAATATTAGAGAAAAAATTGATATATTGATATATGATATTAAAAATAATAAGTATTTGAATAATTATTCTGAAAAAGAAATATTTTCACAAGAAGATATAAATATTATAATTATACAAACAAAGAATATTACTGAAGAAGGAATTGAATTTTTAAAGAAATGTGTAAAAATCCCATTAAAAGATATTTTTAGTATACAAATAAATGAAATTAAGGACCAAGAAGAGAAAATAGATAATCTATTTATAAATAAAAATTCAAATGAAAATGAACAAATATTTGATGATGAACAAATACGTGGTGATTTAATTAATATATTATCACCATGTATGATAAAAATAAAATTAATGGGACTTATCACTAAAAAAGCATCAGAAAAAATACAAAAAATGGTTAATAAATCAAAACAAAAGAATTTTGGTCAACAAAGAAAAGGATTCAGATTTATTGGAAAGAGTTCTAAAAAAGTATATTAATATCACTTTAAATTAAAATAATAATAATAATATTATTATATATATTAATTTATATTTTTTAAACTTTTTATTAAATGATTCTTTAGGCTAATGGTTCCAACTTAGATATATCAAATGATAAAAGTAAAGAGTTACTTAGAGAAGATCTAACTGATCTAATATATGAACGTCCAGAAAATTCTACAAAATTGGTCATTAAAGGAGGAAAACTTATGAAATTAATTGAATGCTTAACATGGCCAAATGGTATTTATCATTATTGTAAATAATACATTAATACAAAAATTATAATATTAATAAAATATATTAATAAATATTTATAGATGAAAAATTTTTTATTGTTAATGGATTTAATATTGATGAACATTTTGAAGATGATTTTATAATGACTCATCATTCTTTAGATTCATCAGAATCTCTTTATAAAAAATTAACAAATAGATATCCTTTTTATACTATTTATTATATAAATTAATTATATATATATAAATTGAAAAATATTATTGAAACATAAAAAGTCATTATTCCTATAAAAAAAAAACATATGAAAATCTTCAACCACCTTCAAATATTGATATTGATAATGTTGATGAATTTGAACTCTATAAAAATGAAAAAATAATTCCTACTAAAATACGGTAAAAATCATTTAATATAATTATAATATTATATCTTAATAAAAATTATAATTAATATTATAAATTTAAATAAAAGTATTCTTAATATAATAGATAAATGGATTAAAACATATAAAGATGAGGATATTTGTTTGAATGATAAATTAATTGAACAATATTATAGTTTTGCATACGAAGCTAGTAAAGATGAATTAAAACCATATAAAAATAAATTAACATTTACAGATAATACGGTAATTGTTAAAATTTTAAAACTATGGAAAATTAGTTATTGAAATTAATATCTTTTATTGATATATTTATGTTTGTATATATATATATATATATATTTAAAAGAGTCCTCCAAAGATAAAGAATGATATTATAAGTGTATCAAATGAAGAACCACTTCTTCCAAAACACATAACTATGAATGAATTAAGTAAATTAGATAATTTATTGAAAAATGATAGTAATTATATATTTTTAATTCCGGAAAAAGAATTTGCAAAACAATTAACATTAATTGAAAGTAAATATTATAAGTTGGTTACTGGAACTGAATGCCTTGATCAGATATGGGGATCAAAAAGACAAAAGGAAATTGATAGTTATAATAAAAGCAAAGATAATAAAAATAATAAGAATAATAATGATAATAAAAACAAGGACCAAAAGAATAATTCTAGCAGTGAACTTATAGAATATCCTAATGTCACTAGAATGATTAAGCATACAAATACAGTAAGCATTTAAAATTTAATTATTAAATATTTATTTACGCACTAATATTATATTTATTAACCATTTGTTGTTTATTTTTAAAGCTAACAACATGGGTTGCAAGTTGTATATTAAATTCTGAAGTTTTAAAGGATAGAGAAAAGACATTAAGATACTTTACTCAGCTTGCTTATGTTTGTATTAATTATTTTAATAGACATTTAAAAAAAGTTAATATTAAAATATTTAAATAATTATAGGAATGTTATAAAATTAATAACTTTAATGGTGCTACAGCAGTCGTTGCAGGTTTGTCCATGGGTCCTGTATTTCGTTTACATAAAACATGGAGAGTAAATAAATACTTTTTCTTCTTTATATAATATAAAAATTTTTATATATTTATTTTAAATCTAATTGTATTTATAAAATTGTTTCTAATCATATAGGAATTTAGAGATAAAAATAAATTATTAAATGAAAATTATACATTAGTTTCTGATATAGTAAGTCCTAAAGGTCAATATTCTAATTATAGAAAGAAACTTAAAGAACTGGATGATAAAAATGAAGCAATTATGCCATTCTTAGGTAATTTCAATAATTATAAAATAGTATTTTTTATAATTATTATCATTATTTATTTATTTATTTATTTATTATTATATTTCATTAATTTTCTTAATAATAATATTGGTAAAAAATTAATAAGTCATTGACTTTTTTTTTTTTTTTTTTTTGAAATTAATTTTTAATTGTAGGTGTATATTTTACTGATTTAACGTTTGTAGAACTAGGAAATAATGATTATTTAGATAAAAATAGTAATTTAAATTTTGAAAAAAGAAGAAAAGCAGCAAGAATTATTAATGAAATTAAACATTATCAAAAAAAAACATTTACGTTTAAACCAGTAGATCCTATTATAGATTTTATTGAAAATTTAGAGAATAATGAAAATCAACCTAAATATAGTGAGGATGATTTATATGATAAGTCATTAATGTATGAACCAAGAGAAGAAGAGGATGACGATGACGAAGAGGAATAAATTAATATTATTATTTAGATAAATAGAATTTAAAAATTATTGTATATAATCTTTAGTATTTAATTTCTTTTAATTTTGATTACTATTTAATCAATTATGATATTATTAAAATTATACAATTTAAAATATGAGACATAAATTTAAATATTTATTACAAAGTTTATTATTTATAAAATGTAATCTATATATAAATATATATATATATTATTCATTTACAAAATTAAAGATTTTATCAAAAATTTTATATTTTAATTCTTTATCTTTAAATTATTTATTTTTCGTTTTTCAAAAAGAAAAAAAAAAATTATAAAATAAAATAAAATAAAATGAAATGAAATAATAAAAATATATATATATATATATATATAATAAATATTCTTCAATTTAAGACCTTAATTAAATAAATTAATTGAAAAATAAAAAAAATTTTTAAAAAAAAAAATTTAAATAAAATTAAATATAATAAAATTATTTTTATTGGTAATTTAAATTTGATATTTTAATTTCGAAATTTATAATTATACAATATGAATATTTCATTATTGCTATCTAGTTGAGACTGAATATTTTGTTTATACTATTTAGTTAAGGCTAAATATTATTATTTATAAAAAGAAATGAATAGTAATATACTAATTAAATGTATTTCAAATAATAATTTTACTGCTATTGATATTGAATCAAACAGTTTAAAGTTAGTAAATATTTAATATTGACAAAATATCAATAAAGTATAATTTAAAATGTTAAATCATCATTTTTTTATACATATTCTATTATAAAGGTTACCTTATGAACATAAAATAAAGTATTTAAAACGAATAATTTGCAAAAAGAAAAATGATTATTATGTTGATTTAAATGAGTTTAGTGATAACATTATAAAAAAAAATAAAGTTACTGCTATTGTAGAGTTTTCTAATATAAATGAATATTTCAAATTTTCAAATGGTATTCAATTTATTAAATGCCATTATAATGAAGAAAATCAATATAATATAATGAATATGTACAATTATATTACAAGTAATATTGAAAATATTAAATATTATCAAATAAATGATTTAAATAAATGTTTTGAAGATAGTACAATTATATATAGTTAAGTTAAATATTATAATACATTAAAAATAAAATAAAATATTATAAAATCGTACTTTTTTTTTATTAAATTAAAATACTATTTTAAATTAATTAGGTAATTTCCAAAAGCGAGAGGATGAACAAACAGAAAATAATAATAGTTTTGTAATTTATTTTATTCTTATATTAGTTCTAGTTGTATTAATTATTGGTACAATAGTTTTCGCAGTAATACATAGAAAACAAGATAAAAAAAAAGAACAAAAAGAAATAGAAAATAATAAGGTCAATAAAAATGAAAAAAGTAAGGATGAAGAAAAATCAGTGAAAGACAAAAATAAATTGGAAACAGAAATGTCAAATAGTAGTTTAGACAACGAGCAAGATATAACAGAAAAAGGAGAATCAAGTAATTTCAACTTGATGAAGAATGCATTAAATGAAAATGATCAAACTAAAATAAACAATGACGATCCATTAAATTTATCAAATGATTATTATTATAAAGATTATTGCCAGAAAAGTCCAATATTATATAATAACAAAAAAAATAATATTACGTTTGATTATAAAAATATGAATAATAATAATAAAAATAATTTATTACCAATGAGTAATCGACCACATTCAAAGCAAAATAGAATATCAGTAAATCCAAATTGTTTACCTGAAATAAAAATTAGACCAGAATCACTAATGCTTGAAGAAGAACTAGCAAAGGAAGTATCGCGAATATTTAAAAACTACGATGAATCTTTTAGATATTCGAAAACTTCATTCAAATCATTTGATCCAAGCCCATCTCATAGAATTAATAAAAGCCAAACAAAAGATTTAGAATCAAGTTCTAAAAGAAGTTCAAAAAATTTACAATTAAATAGATTATCTAAAAATATAAAAAGAAAAAAAGGTAAAAATGCAGTTCAAAAAAGAATTAGTAATAATAGATCGTTAATAATATTACCAATAGAATCTGAATTATCATCAAACAGAAATTCATTATTGGATAATAAAAGAATTAGTTTTATTCAAAAAGGTACATATTCACATAGTAAAAGTGAATATTATTTCGATCATAATACTGAATCACCTGATTCAGAATTATCATCAGAAATATCACAAGTATCACCATTTAGTAATTCAAATTCTACTGATTCACCTATATCAGCGACATTAACAACCCCAACTGATGGTAATATATCAATTGATATTTCAAATATGAATGTTAGAAGTAAGAATAGAATGAGTAAAAATGCTGTTAAAACAAAAAGTAGCATATATCAAATACAACAAATGCCTCATACAATTCAATATAATGAAGCAAGTAGATATGATTCAATCAATATTATGATAGAAAATGCTGACGATTCAACAGCTGATGAATGTTCAGTAGTAATTCAAGTTAATGAAAATGAAGATAATAATAATAACACAAAGTCAGAATTAAACAATAATAAAAATGAAAATAGTACAAATGATGAAAATAAAGATTTAAATATAAATAATGAAAATAGTAAATTAATGATAGTAACTAAACAAAATAATAATAAAGAAAAATTAAAAAAGGAAGTATCAAGCTCTTCATCTGTAACATATGATGTTTGTGAATCTGTATTTGAAGAAAGTGAAAATGAAAAAGATGAAAATGTTAAATGTTTAATGAGTCCTGTATGTGAAAGTGATCATATAAGTGATAATAAAATAGAAATTATAGATAAATTACATCTTAACCAAGATGAAATAAGCATTAAAAAAAGAAATAGCAGTCAATTTTCAGTTAATCTAGAGTGTAAAGAAGATGAAGAAAAATATGAGAAAAGTTCTAATAATAGTAGTAATTGTGACCTTCATCAAGAGAATACTAATACAGAAATGATACAAAATAAAAGAAATACATTTGGATTCTTTGACATTAATTCAAAAGATGCATTAAGAACCCTGAATGAGAATATAAATAAAAGGATGACATTATCAAATCAAAAAGATTCTCAAGATATGAATAATTAATAAATATATTTTATTTTTGACAAAATTTGTAAAATTAAAATTATTATAAATAAATAAATAAATAAATAAATAAATAAATAAATAAGTAAATTACGTTTGATTAATAATGTAAATGTTTATAAAAATGTAAATGTATTTAGATTTACTATACTGTAATTAAATAGTAAAAGTTGATAAAAAAAAATAAATCATCATAATAATCCATAATATAATTAATTAATTAATTTATTTATTAATAAAAAATATATATTATCAATAATACACTATTTATTAATTTTATATAATAAAATAATATTATTTTAAATTTTTGACTTATAAAGATTTTTCTATTTAATAAAATATTAAAAAAAATAAGAATAAATATAATCAATAACGGAAAACATATAATAACGACCTTTAAAAAAAATAATAAAATTAAAAATAAAATTAAAAATAAAAGTAACAAAATAATATAAATATTATTACAAGAAAGAAAAATTGTTATATATAAAATATATAATTTATAAATATAAATTTATAAAGAAAGTAATATATAAATATTATTTATTTTTAAATAAAGAAAACAATTAAAAAATATTATAAAAAATAATTTTCGAAAATTTATTTTTAATAAATTTTAAATTATGAAAGTTTTTTTTTCTCTCTTTAGAAAATAAAAAATATAATAAAATAAAATATAAATATAAATAATATTCAAAAATGATGAACATATTGATGAGACCTCCAAATCCATTGGATGATATTGTTGGTAAATTTCAAAGAATATAAATGTTTTTTATTAAGAAATGTATGAATTAAAATAAATTGAATGATATTGAATTTTTAATAATTTATTATAATGAATAATAGAAAGAGCATGTAATCCAGCCTTGTATGAACCAAACCTTGCTTTAAATATGGAAATTTGTGATATTATTAATACAAAAAAGAAGAATTAGTAAGTCAATATAAATATTTTAATAAAATTAAAAGTAAAAATTATTGAATATAATAATCATTAATCATATATAAATAATTAAAAAAAAAATGTATAATAAATATCTTCTATTAATATTAATATAAATATTTAGTCCAAGATTTGCAGCAATTGCAATTGTCAATAAAGTCAACAGTAGAAACCCAACAGTATCTCTTCTTGCACTCAGTGTAAAATATTTATAATCTATATATATATATATTTTTATATAAATAAACGAAAATAATGTTTATTTATGTTTATTTTATTAAAATGGAAATTTGATTTTGTATAAATACTATTTTTTTAAAAATATTAATATTAATATTATTATAATAAAAAGTTACTTGATCACTGTGTTAAGAATTGTGGTTATCCGTTTCATTTACAAATTTCAACAAAGGAATTTTTAAATGAATTAGTTAGAAGATTTCCAAGTCAACCACCTGTATTTATTATTATTATTATTATTATTATTATTATTATTATTATTATTATTATTATTATTATATTTTTATTTATTAAAATTATCTTCATTATTTATTAATTATATTTCTATTGTTATTTTATTAAAATTGTAAATATTAATATTTACTACAATGTATTATCGTTTTAATATATATTACAATATAAATAAAAGCTCGGTTATAATCCTGTTGAAAGTAGAATTTTGGAATTAATTGAACAATGGAATTGCACTTTATGTGAGAATTCAAGACATAAGGAAGATTTTAAAAATATTGTTGAAATTAAGAAATTGTTGAGATTCCGTGGTAATTAATTTAATATAAATTATAGAATATATTTATTTTATTATTTACAATTACAATATTTATTTTATATTATATTGTATTTTATTATATTATGCTATGTTAAATTTTATATATTATATTAAAAAAGGATATCGTTTTCCAAAATTATCAAAGGAAGTTATTGCTGTTATGAATCCAAATTCAGTAAGTAGTAATATTTTTATAATAAAAATTATTATATCCACTGTAAAAAGGATATATTCAGTAATAATATTTATTATTTTTTTATTGTATTAATAACTTATAAATTTGTAATATATATTAGGTTTTAAAAACTGAAGAAGAATTAGAAGAAGAAGATCAAACAGCAAACGCAGCTGTAATTATTAATATAAATATAAATGCCATTTAATAATAATAATAATAATAATAATAATAAAATATATTTTTTCAAAATATTAACTTTAAAAAAATTAATTTTATTATTAATTAAATAACAAAAGAAATTGGATGAACTTTTAAGAAGAGGTACACCAGCTGATCTTGAAGCTGCAAATGATTTAATGAAAATTATGGCTGGATATGTAAATTAATAAACAACAATAAATATAAAAATGAATAATTAATATATATAGTAATTAATATTATTAAAATATATAGGATAGAGAAGCTATTCCAGATTATAAGAAACAAGTTTCTGATGACTTACAAAAAATTGAAGAAAAAGCAATGGAATTAAATAATCGTCTTGGAGAAAATTGCAAGCCTCACGAATTATCCCAACCTGATATTCAAGTATTATAGAATAGTAATTATATGATAAAATAAAATTCTATATTAATTTTAATTTAATTTTAAAGGATTTAGTTGCATCTTGTAAAGCTGCTCAACCAAAAATTCAAGTTTGGGTCACTGAAACTGAAAACGAGGAAAGAATTGGTATTTAATTATATAATTTTTTAAAAAATATATTGAAAATAAATATTGAAAATCTAAAATTTTAATATTCATTTATTATTTATTAATAATCATAAAAAAAATATAATAAAATAAAAATAAAATGAAATAAAATAAAATTAAAAAAAAAAAAAAAATAAAAAAAAAAAAAAATAATAAAAAAAAAAACAATTATTAGCTTATTTATTATCATTAAATGATACTTTAAATGTTGTATTGAAGAAGTACGATGATATTAAGAATGGAAAGAAGGTTGAAGAAGAATTTATTGAAGCTCCTTCTGAAGCTGTTAAACATCAAAAAGAAGAACAAGAACAAATTGAAAAGCAGAAAGAAGAAGAGAATCAAGCTCCTCTTATTGATTTCGACAGTGATCCAATAGATATGTCAAATCAACAAAATAATGTACAAGCTAGTATTCCACCAAGTGGTTCAAACAGTAATATAATTTATTTTATAGATATTTTAATATACTCCAAATTCATCTTTATTAATTATACAATTATAATTATCATTTATAATTTATACCAAAAAAACAATAATCAGATTCATTACTTGATGACCTTACTGGATTAAGCTTTACAGTAAATATTGAATTGAAATAATATCAAAAAACATTTATAATTATTTGAAATAATAATATTTACAAAACTAATATAATTTTAGGATATTGATAAATCTTTTGGAGTTGGGGGTAGTATTGCTCTTACATTAACACCACCAGTACAAAGAAAAGGTAATAATAATAATTATTATTTTAAAAATTAATTAATTGAGTATGTTGTTTCTTAATAAAATTACAAAAATTAATTATTTTATAAAATAGAACCAATGGCACCATCAACAAACAGTCCTTACGTTGTTCCAAATATTTATCAAGCTAATAAAAACCAACAAAATGGTATAATATATATTATTATTATCTCGTTTTACTTTATTTTATTTTATTTTTTGGAATTAAAACATGTACTCATTATTTTGCTAATAAAATTTAAAATTTAAAAGATATATTTAATTTATCATGGAATGATGTCGAAAAAGAAAATCCAGCATCATCTAGTTCTTCTGCTCCAGTAAATAGTTCATCATCCAATGCACAAACTGTAAATAATTTATTGGATTTGGATATTCCAAGTATGAATAATAATAATATACCCGAAACAAACAAAAACGATAATAATAATAATAATAATAATAATGCTGAAGATAATAATGATATATGGGAATTCCAAACAGTACCAGGTATATA
This sequence comes from Neocallimastix lanati (nom. inval.), assembly GCA_016946835.1. Lineage (NCBI taxonomy): Eukaryota > Fungi > Neocallimastigomycota > Neocallimastigomycetes > Neocallimastigales > Neocallimastigaceae > Neocallimastix > Neocallimastix lanati (nom. inval.). The sequence continues at coordinate 515,679 of JACVTC010000056.1, forward strand.
TATATATATATAATGTAAAATATAATTAATAATAATTTTTATTTTAATTACTATTATTATTGTAATTATTTATTATATTTTATATATTTATTATATTATATTACATTATAATAATTTATTCTTATTTTTATTTTTAATAATTTATTTATTTATTTTAAATTTAATGATTAAATTTTTAAAAATTAAATAAATTGAATTAAAATTAAAATTATAAATAACAGTTCAAAATCCAGGTAAATTAAAATAATACTCATTTATTTATATATTATTTTAGTAATTTATATAATTTTTTATTATAATAAAAGAATATTATAAATTAATTTATAAATCTATTTTTTTTATATAAAACCATTTTTTATTTTATTTCTAAAGTTGCTGAATTTGAACAAAATGGTTTAAAAATAAAAATGGAACAAACTAAAGTTGAAAATAATATTCATGATTTTGAAGTATATTTATCTAATATGAAAGATCATGATATGGAAAATCTTATTTTCCAAGGTATTAAATTAAATAAAACTAATAATATTTAATGAAACAAATAAAAATTTTTTAAAATAATTATATAATGTATTTATAATGTAATTAATGAATATATTTAAATATTTTATACTTTTAATTAAAAAAATTTATATATATTATTAAAGTTGCTGTTCCAAAGTCTATGCAATTAAAGCTTAGTGCATTATCATCTAATGTTGTTCCAGCACAATCTAATGAAAAAGTTCATCAATCTCTTTCAATATTAAACAAAAATAATGTAAGTATATAATGTTTTAATTAAATAATATGATATTATTTATTAAAATCATATATTTATATATAATTATATATATATATATTTCCTCCCGAATATTTATATTATAATAGGATAATATTAAAGTTAGATTTAGAATACAATATATTATTAATAATGAAAAGGTTTTAACCCAAGGAGATTTATCATTTTAATTTTTAAAACGATCCAAAAAATAAATAAATAAAATGTTATTATTTAATAATAATATATATACATAAATATAAATTAAAACAGGTCTTTAATATATTAATAATTAAATATATGTAACTCTCAAAATTACATTATTAATACAATATTAAATATTAATAAAAAAAATCTAACATATAATAATTATAATAACAATAATATTAATGATAGTAATAAATATAAAAATAAAAATAACAAAAGATTACTTAAATATACGAAGATAAATATTAATAAGTAATAATAAATTATTAATATTAGTTAAATTAAAACTAATATTAATAATTTAAATGTAAAAAAAAAAAAAAAAAAAAAAAAAAAAAAAAAAGTATATTATAGTATTATAATATTAATAAACAAATAAATAAAATAAAGATTATAGCATTTAAAAATAATAATAAAGATTAAGCACCTTTTATACTTTTAAAATTGAATATTGTATGCCTTTTTTTTTTTTTTTTTTTTTTTATTTTTTTTTTTTTTAATAAAATTTTATTTAATTTTTAATATTATCATTAATAATTATTTTAATTATATTATCAATAATTTCATACATAATATTTATTTATTATTAATACTATTTTTATTTTTATTATTTTTTTTTTTTAAATCTTATTCTCTTTTCTTTCTTATTAAAATAATTAATTGAGTAATTTTATTTTTTTTTTTTTTTTCTCATTAATAAATTCTATATAAATATATAGAATAAAAAAAAAAAAAAAAAATTAAACAAAAATATTTATTATTAAAAGTTTATTTACATAAACTGGTAAATTCATTATAAAGATCATTAGAATTGATATCTTCGTAATGACTATCTCCAAGCAATATAGAATTAAGAATTATTGCTTTAATATTAGTAAATAATATTGATTTACATTTTTCGATGTAGCAAGTATCCTTTACTTTTTCTTTAAGTGCTAATTCATTTTTTAAAGCTTCATAGATATTGTCATATTCATAAGTTTTTTCAATGGCTGAATGATATGGGCAAAAATCACCATTAGTATCTCTAGCACAATATAAAGTGAGAGATGCTTTATAAATATCAAATATAGGTTCACTACAAGAAACTGAACCATTTATTATGTCCAAACAATTCTGATGATAACATATATCCGTTGGATTATCAAATACTTGATTTATACAATTTTGGAAAATTTCAGGGTTTGTACATGATGTATAGCATTTACTGCAAAGTAAAAGTATAATTAAAAATGTGTGAATTGAAAAAAATTTTATATAATTCATTATAAAAAGGTTTATTATAATTATTATTATTATTCAAAAATAAAAAAATAAAAAAATTATAAATTAAAAAAAAAAAAAAAAGAAAAGATTATAAAATTTTTATTATTATTATTAGTAGTAGTATTAGTATTATTATTTTTATAAATATTTTATATTATTATTATTATTATTATTAATCATTATGCTGATTAAATTAAAAAAATTATAATTTCTATACTATTTAAAAATCACTCATACCTTAATAAAAGAATTAAATAATAATGAAATATCTCGTATCCCAAAATATAAATAATATTAAGTAATAAATGATTAATAAAATTAATCATTTATTAAATTTTTAAATATATATATATATATATATTTTTTTTATAAATTAATTGATAATATTTATAAAAAGTCTTACATGTTAAACTTTAATTATAACCTTTTAAAAGTGTAATTATTAAGTATAATTATTAAAAATTAAAGAAACATTATATTTTATATTAACATGTATTTTTTAATTATTTTTTTTTTAAATATGTTAACTATTATTTAAACTAAAACGAAAAGTTTAAAAAATTACTGAAAATTAATATAAAACTACTTTTATATTATATATTTAAAAAAAAGTAAATATATATAAAAAATATGTAATTAATTTTATTAGTATTAAATCTTAAGTATTAATAATAATAATAATTATAATAATAATAATAATAACAATAATAATAATAATAATAATATAAAATTATATCTTAATTTTTTTTTTGAACTAATTATATGTAATTAATAATAATAAAGCTTTTATAAATATTTTTAAATACAACTGTATTTAAATATAATGTAAAAAGTTTTAATTAAATATTATTATAAAGATTAATAATAATAATAATAATAATTATGAATATTATTTTTTTTTTTTTAAACTAATTATATGTAATTAATAATAAAGCCTTTCTAAATATTTTTAAATAAAATTGTATTTTAAACACAAAATAAGAAGTTTCAAATATAATAAAAATATAATTCTTTGTATCATAAAGAAGTTGACAATAATGAAATTTTATGACAATAACCAATTTCTACTATTAATTTTTATAATGTTGCTTAAATTCAACAATGGTATAATATATCTAAATTTATATAAATAAATAAACAAATAAATAAATTATAAATAATAAATAAATAAATAAATAAAAAATAAATAAATAATTAAATAATTAAATAATAAATAAATAAATAATAAATAATAATTAATAAATAATAAATAATAGATATTAAATAATAAATAAATAATAATTATAAATAATAAATAATAAATAAATAATAAATAACAAATAATAAATAATAAATAATAAATAAATAATAAATTAATAATAAATAATAATAAATAAATAATACACGTACATTTCAATATATATAAATTTATTCAATATTTTATTTTATTATAAAAAAAGAATAAAAATTATTTTGATTAAATTTTAATTTTAAATAAAGTGGAAAATTTTGTGTTACGTTATAAATTAAAAAAACTTTTTTTTCATATTTTTAAAAAAATTAAAATTTTTTTTATTCAGATTTTTTTTTTTTTTTTTTTTAAAATTTGACATTAAATTTATTTATTAAAATATTGTATATATTAAAAATCAATAAATTATGTTATTTTAAAATAAAAAACAAAATAAAAAAATTAATTTTAAACTGTTTACCAGAAACATTTTCATAAATATAATATCAGAATACAAAATATAAAGAAGAGTTAAATAGAACTTTTAAAAATGAATTTTTTTTTTAAATATTTTTTTTATTGTCAATTTAATAATTAAATTTATTTTTTTTTTTTTGATTATTCTTTAATAAAAAATTATATATTATAATAATTAAAATAATAAAAATAATTATAATTAATTATAATTAATTATAATTATATTTATAATAATAAAAATAATTATAATAATTAATTATAATAATAATAAAAATAATAATAATAATTAATTATAATAATAATAATAATAATAATAATAATAATAATAATAATAATAATTAACTATAATAATAATAATAATATATAAAAAAATAAAATTAAGTATGTCTATTATAAAAACAGATGATAATATAAATAACCTTATTACCAATAATTCATTAACAGAAGAACAATTTGATTTAATGTTAAATCAAACTGTTAATTCTGATATATTTCAAATTTCCAGTTTACAATTTAATATTTCATCAGATCATTCCAAAGATTTAGAAATATATGAACCTCCTGAAACTAGTATTGAAAAAATAAAACAGGAATTAAATGATATGAATTTTTTTGAGGAATCAAATGAAAATCATTTTCAGGAATATGATAGTGTAGGAAATGTTGATAATATTGATGTAAATTTAGATTTGATAAATGATAGAATATTAAATTCAGATTTGAAGAATGATTTGAATGAGATTTCGATATCTACAGAATCTTATTCGATTCTAAATAATAATAATATTATTAATAATGACGATATTTATAAAAGTAGTATCAACGACAACGATAATAATAACTGTAAAAATAATAATATATATTTTGATGAATCTAATATATCAAGAATTTCAACCACTGAATTTTTAAAATCAGAATTAAATAATAATTCTTTAAATGATATAATAAAGATTGGTAATCGTAAATCATTGATAGAAATATATGAGAAGAATAAATCAATAGATTCAATACAAAGTATTAAAATTAATAATTCCTTAAATTTATCTTTATCAAATTCATTTGATGCTGAACGTAACACTTCAAAAGATACAATTAAAGCAATATCAAAATCACCAGAAAACGATTTTTCATTTCAAAATGAACATTCAATAATAGGAAATTCAGAAAAAAATCAATCTCAACATATTGTTATGAATGATATAAATAATTCTGGTGTATCATCAATATTACTTTCTAAGTCAAGAAATAGTAAGGATCATAATTCTTTATTATTTGATAAAAAAGATATAAAAGAAAATAACTATGAAAAAAAACAAAATGATTTAAATAATAGTAATCAAAAATTAACAAAACCTCCATTGCCTTCAAATTATATATCTTCTCAATCAACTATTTTAGATAGTTCTATAATTAATAATAATGAAATTTTAAATAAAAATCAAAATTCATTACCGAACATGGATAAAACTGATTCTCTTAATAAATCCACTATAAGTGAAAATGGTGCTAATAATTTAATTAATAATTCAACATTAAATAAAGTCAATGAAACTTCTAATGTTAATATTCTTAACAGAAGTCAGTCATCAAATAAATCGTTGTTAAATAACATAGTAGAAGAAAGTAATATAAATTCTTTAAATAAAAGTCAATCATCAAATAGATCTTTGGTCAATAATATTATTGAAAAAAATAATAATAAAAGCGATATTTTTAATAAAAGTCATAATAGTAAAAGCCCTTTGAAAAAAGAATTAACATCATCTACTCTTTATACAAAAGAACAAAATAGTTTACACGATATAGTAAATTATCATGACGTATCCTTTGATAAACACAGTATCTATGAATATATTAATAATATGAATAAAGAAAATAATACGAGTATGACTGACACTAGTATCTATAATTGTATTTTTAATATTAAGCCTGAAAAGATAATTAGTCAAAATATAAACGATAAATTGGATATTAATGATTTAAATGTTGAACCTATGAACAACATAAAAAATTCAGATGTTAATCCTCAAGATAATGTTAATAATGAAAGTATTAATAACAATAACAATGAAAGTATTGATAAAACTAAGAATAATATAAATAGTAATAATATTAATAAAAATAATAACGTCAGTGATGATAAGACCTGTACCGATGATAATAATAATATTATTCATAATAGTATAAGTAATAAAGATAATATTAATAAAAGTATAAATAAGTTTTCATTTTCTAATTCTAAAGAATTAATAAATGAAAATACCAAAAGTACATTGAATAATTCTTCAATAAATAAAAACAATATATCAGTCTTATCTAAAGATTTATCTGTTAATAATAATAATAATAATAATAATAATAATAATAATAATAATAATAATAATAATAATTTAGTTTTAGAGAATAGTTTACCTAAAAGTTTACCACAAAATGGAATGTCATTATCAGTAAATAAGTATATAGACTCTATTAAAAGTAAATATATTAATATGCCGTCAGAAGATATCAATAATCTAGTATTAAAGGAATTAACGGAAGAATGCAGACATTTAAAAAATTTAAATGAAGTACAATTAAAATTAAATAAAGAATTAGAATCCAAATTAGGTAAGATTTTAATAATTTATATGAATATTGTTACATATTTGAAATAATTGATAAAATTTTTAAATTTATATAACAAATTATGTTATCATGTAATCATATAAATATAATGCTACAATTTTATATAATAATAATCTGATAATATACATTAATATATAAATATATAAATATATAATATCAATAATTGCTTATTTTATTTTATTTTTTTTCTTTTTCAATTTTTCTTTTTATTTTTATTATTATTATAATAAATAAATGATTTTTATTAATACATATATATATTATATATATATATATA
>JACVTC010000056.1:527500-642500 GCA_016946835.1 Neocallimastix lanati (nom. inval.)
ATTTTTATTATTATTGTTATTAAAATTTCTTTATGAAAAAAAATAAAATAAAATAAAATAAAATAAAATATATCTCGGTATTATAAGAACATATTAAAAGTATGTATGGAGATATATATTTATATAAGATATTTACACATATATATATATTAAAAATTAAAGGTAAAAAAGAAGAAAAAAAAAAGGAAAAATAAATAAAATGGATAATAAATTTTAAATTTGAATATTTTATATATATATATATATTTTTTTTTTTTTTTTGGAATTTTTATAAATTATATTTTCAATTCTTGGCTCTAATGTATAAACTTAAACTTTTATTGATTTATTTCTTTTTATTTTTGGTTTTCGATGTTATTTCTATAAAATAAGATATAATTATATTATTAAGAAATTGGTTGATTAATACATATAATAAGTTCCTCAAAGTTTATAATAATTTTTTATTGTTAATATATATTTAAGTATTTATATTTTATTATTATTATTTATTTTTATTTTCTTATTATAGTTTCATTTCTTTAATATATATTAATATATTCTTGAATTTAAATTAAAAAAAAAAAAAAAAAACTTTTTTATTATAGTTGATTTTTATATATAAATTTTTCAAAAAAAAAAAAAAAAAAGATAGTTTTAATATTTGGTATATAGTATTATTATTATAATGTTATAGTGCTCATATCCCATGTATATATATAAATTTGTTTTTATTTCAAATAGTCACTTGTATTGAATATAAAATGGAAAAAAAAAATAAAAAAAAAAAATATTTTTTATTAAACTTTTAATTTAATATATTTTTATCTTTTTTTGCATCTTCGCATTAAAATGAAGAGAATTAAAAAAAAAAATTTAAATAATAAAAGAACTTAACCAATCTATAAATAAATAATATAAATATATTTATATGTACATGTTTATACTTTTTTTTCATTCCCTCGAAAATTTTTTAATATATATTTTAATATATATTCATATTTAATTATATTTTATGAAATCTTAATACATAATAAAAATATTGATTCAATTCAACAAATAATAATTATTTATAAAATATATATATATATATATAAAAAAAAAAAAAAAAAAAGCAAAAATGTTTATTTCAAATTATAATATGAATATATTACATATATATATAACATAATCTTTAAATTATTATCTTATTTCAAAAGATTTATATATAAATGTGATCTTTGAATAAATCAAATACTCAACTTTAACTTAATATATATATAACATATTCATAATTTATATAGTATTTTTTTTTTTTTTTTTTTTTTTTAAAAATTATTATTGTTATTGTTTAGAGTCAGGAATTTAGAGCTGGTAATGTGTCAACTTTATTAATATTATTTTATGATTAAGAGTAAATAATAATGGAGAGATTCTAAATTTTATTAACCTTAATTATTTTTTATTTATTTTTTTTTTTGTACATTATTATAATTATTTATCCAATTTAAAATTTATAACATATGCAAAAAAAAGGCAAAGTATTTATATACACATATAATTTTTTTTCAATTAATAAAATATATATATATATATGTATTTTAATAAAAGACTAAAATATTATTAAAAAAATAATTTATTTTATTCATTCAACTAAAATAATAATAATAATATGTATAAATATTCTTTTTTAATTTATTCTTAATCTCCACAAAAAATATGATGATGATGATTTCTATATTTAATTTTATTTATTATTTTATTTATTATAATAATTATTACCCATTAATATTATTTTATTATTAATTATTATTGATTACTTTTTTTTTTTATTAAAATTAATTATTATTGATTACTTTTCTTTATAAATACTTTTTTTTTCTTTTATTTAATACTTTTTATTTAATATAGTGGTATTAATTGTAATTTTACTTTTTTAATGCATTTACCGTTAATATTAATAATTGCTATATTAAATTATAATATTAACGGTAAATTATTAATATTAATATATAAATCTTAACCAATAATTATGTTGATATTGATTATTCTAAATTAAAATAATAGATAAAATAATTAAATAATTAAATAATAAATAATAAATAATAAATAATAAATAATAAATAATAAATAATAAATAATAAATAATAATAAATAATTAAATAATAAATAATAAATAATAAATAATAAATAAATAAATAATAAATAATAAATAATAAATAATAAATAATAAATAATAAATAATAAATAATAAATAATAAATAATAATTAATAATAAATAATAAATAATAAATAATTAAATAATTAAATAATAAATAATAATAAATAATTAAATAATAAATAATAAATAATAAATAATAATAAACAAATAAATAAATTATAAATAAATAATAAATAATAAATTATAAATAAATAATAAATAATAAATAATAAATAATAAATAATAAATAATAAATAATAATAAATAATAAATAATAAATAATTAAATAATTAAATAATAAATAATAAATAATAAATAATTAAATAATAAATAATAAATAATAAATAATAAATAATAAATTTCTAAAATATATTTATTATTTCAAAATTAAAGATAAAATTATTACTAAAATAGCTATAGCTTTATTTTAAAATTAATGATAAAATCATTACTAAAATAGCTCCTTAATAGCGTTATTAATAAAAAATAATTATAAATACTAACAAAATAATACATCTTCATAATTACAACAACAACAATAATAATATTAATTATAATTTTTTTTTTTTTTTTTTTTTTGCTTCGTTTCTTTTAATATTAAATAATATTACGACTTTTTGCGGTTTTATTGGTAAAAATAATTAAAAATATTAAAAAAAAAATCATTAATAAAAAATAAAAAAAAAAAAAAAAAAAAATAATAATAATAAAAAAAAAATAAAAATAAAAATAAATATATATATTTTAAAAGAATTTGTATTCTTTTCCTTTTCTTTATATATATATATATATATCCATAAATACAATACATGTATATTTCTTTTTATACTTAATTTCTATAATACTATATGTTAATTTATAATTATTATTATTATTATTTATCATTATTTATTATTATTATTATTATTTATTATTATTATTTATCATTATTTATTATTATTATTATTATTTATTATTATTATTTATCATTATTAATTATTATTATTATTATTTATTATTATTATTTTGATTAAATTTATAATATTATTTAAGATGGTAATAATTAAAATAATTAAATTTGAGTTTAAATATTTAAGATAATTTTTATTTTTTATTTTTTATTTCATTTTTTATTTTATTATTATTTCTTTTTATTACAATTAGTAAATTTTTTTTTTTTTCTGAATAAATATTTCTTTTAATAATAAATAATATATTTACTAATATAAAATGAGATTAAATATTTATGGAATATTATATAATTTAATTAATTTAAATGGACTTTATATATATTGAATTATTTAGAATGAATTATTTCATGTATTAGTAATTTTTATAATTAAATTTGATGACTTTTAATAAATAGTAAATAAAAAAAAAAATTATATATATATATTTATATTGTTATATTTATTATATATATATATAATTTTTTTTTTCTTTTTTTTGGATGTATAATGTATGTGTATATATTAAATAATGAATAAAAAAATTTATTTTTCTTTTTTTTTTTTTTTTGTTTTTTTTTTTGTTTTTTTTTATATATACATTATAATGCTGTAATTTTAACGAATATTTTGTGAATTTACATTAATATTATCAATACTAATTTGTTCTGTTTTTTCTGAATCATGTTCTGAATTATTTTCTAATTTTTCATCAGTTTCATTATCAAGTTTATGTTTAATATCATCAATTAAATTTTTTGTTGCTTGTTTACGAATTTCTGATGGATCATCAATGACACTTGCTTGTGTATCCACTATTGTACTATTTTCATCTTCTTTTGAAGATGATAATTCATGATCAACTTCACTTGTACCAGCATTTTCTGTATCATCCTTTGAAACTTCAGAAATAAATTCAACTTCTGAATCTTCTTCTTTCTTATCTTTATTATCCTTTTGAATATCCGTTAAAATAGTTTCTTCATTATTATCATCATTATTACAATTATTATCATTACTACTCTCTTCTCCACTATGAATTGATCTTGCGGCTTCTTCAGCATCAATTATTTGACTTTCTTTCAATATTTCATCATTACTTATGAGACTATTGTTTTGAATATCAAGTAAACTGACTTCTTCAATAAGTTCATCACCATCTTCCTCAAAAGTTTCTTCAAAGTTTATATTTTCATTTTTAGTAACATCTTCAGTATATTCTTCATTAGCTTTTTGAGAATTATCTAAATTTATAATAGAATCTAATTTTTTTAAGATATCATTATTTCTATTTTTGAAGTCATCAATAGCTAATTAATTAATAAAAAAAAAAAATTATATAAAATAAAATAAAGTGAAATAAAATAAAATACATTAATAAACATTGATATATATATTAAAAAAAAAAAAAAATTGATATTATTATTATTAATTTTCATAATTATTATTATATTTTTATTTTTTTTTATTTCAAAGTTCATTATACTTTTTTCAGTTTTCATTTCACTTGTCATAATTATTGGAGTTTCTTCATTTTTACTTGTAGAGGCTTTATCTTTTTTTTTTTTTTTTTTTTTTTTTTGTAAAAAAAAAATAAAATAAAATTTAATAATTAATAAAATTTTATTTTATTATTTTTTAAATTGTATAAAAATTTATTATTATTATTATTATTATTATTATTATTATTATTATTACCATCAACATTTAAATTCAATTGTTTCTGTTTAAATAATTCAAACGAATCAGCTTTTGATTGTTTCTATTTAAAATATTTTACAATTTTGTTAAAATATAATTTATATATATATATATAAAAGATAAAAGATTTTATATTGAAAAAAAAAATATTTACTTCATTTATTATATAATCTTCTAAATTAATATCCTGTACATTTAAAGTATTTAATAATTGAAGTAATACTGGAGAATTTTTTTCTTCAGTTTCGGTTTCTAAATTCAATTGATTTTTTAAAACATTTGGTGAAACCGCAACATCCAACTATTTTTGTATTAGTTAAAAAATCATTTATTTTAAAAAAAAACATTTATTTAGAAAAACATTAATTTATAAATTTTTAAATAATTTGCTACTATTCAATATTAAATATATATATATATGTATATTTTATAACTTACTAAAGATGCTTCAGATAATAATACAGATTTTGAAAATGTTAATCCAAGAATATCTAAAGCTTCAAGAATCAAATTAAACATTAATTTTCCTTCAACAGTGGATTTTATGTCATTTACTCTTTGAATTTGACTCATAAAAGTAAGTTTTAATTCTTTTTCTTTAAAAATTGAAAAAATTGATGCTCTTAATTCAGCCTATAATATATTAATTTATGATGTTAATAATGATTATCATTGTAATTGTTTAATAAAATTATTTATATATATAATTAATGATTTTATTTATAAATTTTAAATTAATAAAGTTTTAAAATGAAATTTTATATATATAGATTTTTTTTATTTTTATTTTTATCTTTATTTTCATTTTTATTTTTATTTTTTAAATTTGTTTTATTTCGTTTTTTTATTTTACCTGAATTTTACCAAAAATTCCCTTTTTCATTAAGGCTTCTGATAAAAGTTGTTTTAATTCAGACATAGAATTATCATCATCAGGTTTTACATCATTATTGAGCTGCATTTTTAATTAAAGATTAAATATTTAATGAATTGTTTTTTTTATTACTTTCAAATTGAAATACAAAAAAGCAAAGTTTATATATAAATATATATATTCTTTAAATATATATATAAAGTATTTATAATAAGTATTTTGTAAAATAATAATTTAAAAATATCCTGATTGATTTTGAATATATAATTTTTTTTTTTTAAATTAAATTTTCTTTTTTTTATAAAAAAAAGATAATATTTAAAAATATTATTATCTATAAATTAAATTAAATTAAAATTTATTTTTTTATTTAATTATCTTTTATCTTATTTTCTATAAAAATCTTTCTTTAAGTATATAAAAATAAAATTTTATTTTCTATCTTAATAATTGATTGTTTCTAAGATACAATTGTTTAAACTTTTATTGTTAATTTATTATATATTATATTAATAAATTAAAATTAATAGTATTATTAAATTACTTTATTATTATTTTTTTTTATTATTATTATTTTTTTTTTTTTAAATTTTAATTTCTTTTTTTTTTTTTTTTATAAATTTCTTTTGATAAAAAAAAAATTTAAAATATATAAAATAAAAATAAAAATCTACAAATAAAAAAAAAAATATTTTAAATTTGATTTTATATATTAATTTCACAAAGAATTTAAAAAAATAAATAAAAAAAAAATTATGGAATTAAAATAAATAAATAAATAAATAATAAATAATAAATAAATTAAATAATAAAATAAATAATTAAATAAACAAATAATAAATGTATTAAATAAATAAATAAATCATTATAATAATAATTTAATAATAAATAATAAATATATAATTGAATTGATTAATGAATAAATTGTATAATAAATAAATAAATAACTAAATAAATAAATAACTAAATAACTAAATAAATAAATAAATAAATAACTAAATAATTAAATATATTTATATCAAATTATATAAATTATATAACCTTGTTTATACTAATTTTTTTATTTTTAGAATATAATAATAATTCTTTAGTTTTAATCTATTAAATTGTTTTTTTTTCTATTAAACTGTTTCATCTTCAATCAAATAAAAACCAAAAAACCAAAAAAAAAAAAAAAATATTTTTATGAAATAAAAAAACATTAAAAAAAAATTTAAAAAATTAAATATATCAAATACATCAATATGATAATTATTTATATATTATTATATATTTATTTAAATAAATTCAATTTGTGAATTATTGCATACTATAAATGATATATTATAAAATACATAATTTATCAATATTCTTTTTTCATTTTATTTCGTTTTATATATATATATTTTTTTTTTTTTTTAATATTTTTAATTTTTAATTTTTCAAATTTTAATTTTTTTTTTAATGTATTTATTTTTCAACAATTTCAAAAAAAATAAAAATAAAAATAAAATTTTTTTAATATTAATTAAAAAGATAATTAATAAAAATCGTTCAAAATAATTTAAATTTTAATTAATTATTATTGATATAAATAATTTTTAATATAAATAGATTAAAAATAATAATAGATAAAAAATAAAAAAATAAAAAATATAAAAAAAAAATAAAAGTTTATTTTAAATCTTTTTAATACTTTTTAATAATTAATTAATTAATTAATTAAAAAAAATAAAATAAAATATAAAAAAAATAAAAAAAAAAGTTTTCCAATGAATAAAACTAAAAAAAATTAACCACTAAATATATACATTTATAAATATATATATTTAATATATAAACTTAATTTTTAAGAAATCATTAAAATAAATATAAAACAAAAAGACACATTTTAAATATTATATATTATATATATATATATATATATTTTTAAAAAAAAAAAAGACCGTTGTAAAATGTAAATTAATAAACTTATAAAAAAAAAATAATATATAGAAAGTAAAAATATATATTCTTAATAGAATAAAAAAAATGTATATAATAAAAAGAAAATAACGGATTTATAATGAAAGAAAATATTGAATTTATAATGAAATTTAGAGTATAAAATTTAAAAGGCTAATAATAATAATAATAATAATAATAATAATAATAATAATAAACTGTATATATACTTTACTTAAATATTAATTATAATTATATTAAAAGTAATTAAATAAAGAAAAAAAAATTCATCAAAGTTAAGATTTGTAAGTTTTAGCAGTGTTTTTAAGTTGAATTTTATACTATAGAAAACAGGGGTGGGGATGTATTTCGATAAGTCGAGTAACTCGTCAGAGAGTGTCGCAAAACAGCCCGAATCGCGCAGTGGAAAATGATGCAGGGTTAAGAGAAGGAGTAGTACACTTAATTGAAGTTTCAGACAGTCAAATTACTAATTTGAACTCACAAGTTAATTGGTTGATTCGGCAAGTGCAAGATCTTAACGGAAAAATGGTATCGATATTTACAAGAATTGAGGAGCAAAATCGATCATTGGAGGAGTGTAATAGTAATTTAAATTCGCAAAGTGCAGATCTGACGAAGCAAGTGCAAGATCTTAACACAAAAATGGCATCGATATTTACAAGAGTTGAGGAGCAAAATCGATCATTGAAGGAGTGTAATAGTAATTTAAATTCGCAAAGTGCAGATCTGACGAAGCAAGTGCAGGATTTAAACAATAAAGTGTCAGAACAGAAGCGATTAACCGAAGCTTCAAATAAAGATCTTATGACCTTATTGGAAAGACAACAGGAAGAACAGCAAAAAAGGTTGGAGAATCAGGGGAAAGAGCAAGGCGCCCAAGTTGCCGATTTAGTTCAACAAATGCAAGATTTGAGAAGTAAGATGTCATCAATATATGAAGAAATGGGAAAACACAAACAGTTAACGGAAACTTTTAATAACAATCTTACGAATTTAATGGAAAAGCAGAAAGAAAGAGAAAGGTTAGAGAAAGATTATAAGTATTGGCTGGAGGTAGCCAAGAAGCAGGAGGTAGCCAAAAATCAGGAAGTAGTTAATAATATGGTAGCGGCAGCAGAATCATGGCAGAAATTTGGGATCCCGAATAGTCTTTCATCATTACGCAAGTCGAATAGTCTTTCAAGATTTGGCAAGCCGAACAGTTGATTTAATGTTTTGATTTAATGTTTTCAGACGTTTTTTTTTTTTTTTTTTAAGATCGATTGATTGGCTTTTTTTATACTTTTTTGTATCTGTTTCTCACAAAAAAGTTCATTAAACTTTTTTTTTTGTTCATAAAAAAAAAAAAATAATAATAATTATATTCTAAAAAAAAAAAAAAAAAAAAAAAAAAATCTACGTTTTTTTTTTTATTTTAATTCTTAATTTTTAATTTTTATAATCTATCCCAGGTTGACGATTTAAAGTTTTTTTTTTTTTTAATACAAATCTATTGGTAATATCGATATCAATTATTTCCAATAATAAAAAATACATAAATTTATCAAATAAAAAAAAAAAAAAAAATAAAATAAAAAATACAAAAAAAAAAAATATTCAAGAAAAGTTTAAAAAAAAGAAACAATAATTAATTAAATATTTTTTGTTCCTTTTTTTTTTTTAACTTTTAATTCATACATGTATATATATATATATAATATATATATATATATATATAAAAGTATTAAAAAAAAAAAAAAAAAAAAAAAAAAAAAAGAATTAAAAAATGTACAAAACATAATAAATTATTGTTAATAAAAAATAATTATTGTAATATTAAATAATTATCAATTTATTTATTTATTTTTTTTTTTTTTTTATTTTATTTATTTTAAATTATATATTGTATAGAATTCTGAAAAAAAAAAAAAAATATATATATATATATATATAATAATAATAAAAATAAAATAATTAACATAGATATATAGATACATATTTTATTTTATATATATTATATAATTTTGAATGGAATGTCTAATTATTGATTTGTTTTTATTAAAAAAAAAAAAAAAAAAAAAAAAAAAAAAAAAAAAAAAAAGTTATACTTTTTAATAGATATAAAATTTAAATATAAAAATTTCTATGAACTAAAATAATTCAATATTTATAATATATATATATATTAATGAGGATATTATTATTTTTTGTTTTGTTTTGTTTTGTTTTAATTTAATTGCAATTAATATTACAGCTTTTTTTTTTTCTCTCATAATGTAATTGTAATTAATATTACAGTTTTATTTCATTATTATTATTTGTTTTTTTTTTTTTTGTTCTTTATATATATTTATATATATATATTTTAATTTTCATATTCTCCATCTAATTTTAAGGTTAAAACTTTACTACTATTCACTTCACGATCACGATAGATACCCACTAAAGCTTGTGCTCTTTCATAGAAGGTATTCTTTAAAGAAATAACAACAAATTGGAAATCATCACTTGCATGTCGCTTAACATAACTGGCAACTCTCATTACATTAGCATTATCTAAAGCAGCATCTACTTCATCGAGAACAAAGAATGGTGAAGGTTGATAACTATTATATATATATATATATATATATTTTTTTTTTTTTTTTTTTTTTTTTTATAAAATAAAAATAAAAAAATAAAAAAATAAAAAAAAACAAGAAAGAATTATATGAATATGTATAGATATAGATATATAGTATCATTGTTATTATAATAAAATATATTATATAATATATTTTATATTAATATTAATAAATTATTTTAGTTTTATTCTATTTTATTTTATTATATTTTATTTTATTTTAGTTTTATTTTATTTTATTTTATTATATTTTAGTTTATTTTAGTTTATTTTACCTATGAATAGCAAATAATAATGCTAAAGCAGCTACAGTTTTTTCACCACCAGATAAGTGATCCATATCACGGAAAGTTTTAGCAGGTGGCATTGCATGATATTTTACACCATCCAAATAGGGTTCCTAGTAAAATTATGATTTATTATTTTTTTTTTAAAAAAAAAAAAATATTTTTTAAAAATATAATATTTTAATTTAGATGTAATGATTTTTTTTTTAATAATTTTCTTTTTAATAATTTTCTTTTATGTAATTTATATATATATATATATATATATATATATATATATATATATTTTTTATTTTTTTTTTTTTTTTATTTTTTTTTAATTTTTTATGTTTTTTTTTTTTTTTTTTTTTTTTTTTTTTTTTTTTTTTTGAAATTAATTTAAAAAACTTACTTCACTATCTTCTAAACTAAGATAAGCTGTTCCATGTAGTACAGGACCATTGGCTGAAGTACGAGTTCTTGTTAATTCTTCATAGATAGGTTGAATCTTAGATTCCATATGCTTAAATGCTGAATAGAATAAATTATATCTTTTTATATAGATACATATATAAATATATATTAAATTTTTATAATAATTAATGACATGGATTAATATAATTTATAAATAAATAATTTTTTTTTTTATTTTTTATTTTTTATATATATGTAAATTTTTATTCTTTTTTTATTTTTATTTTTATTTTTATTTTTATTTTTATTTTTATTTTTATTTTTATTTTTATTTTTATTTTTATTTTTATTTTTATTTTCTTCTTTTCTTTTTTCTTTACCTCTTTTCCTTAATTTGATTAAATCTTTCCTTAGCTGTCTTTGCTTTTTGCCTTGAAATTTCAAAGATTTTATTTGTTTCTTTTAATTTCTGTTCAGTTTCATCCAATCTTTAAATTTATATTTGTAGAGATTAAATTATAATAATTAAATTACAATAATTAATTTAATAAAATTTATTATATTTTATATTTGTGAATTTTTTTTTTTTCATTAAAAAAAGCATATATATAATAATATATAGATAAATAACTAAAACTTTTATATTTTATATTTTATATATTATATATATTATATATTTACTTTTCATAGGCCTTCATATTTGGAATAATAGCTTCACATTCTGCAGTTACCCTTTTCATTTCATCCAAGAATTTTTGATTCATTTCTTTATCCTTAAAAATTTTTATATAATATTATAAAAAATATAATTATATATAATTATATTTAAATATTATTATTATTATTATTATTATTATTATTATTATTATTATTATTATTATTATTATTATTATTATTATTATTATTATTATTATTACTTTAAATTTTTAATTAAAAATTATTTCTACTAATTTAAAATATTCATTTATAAATATTTATTATAAATATAACTATATATATGATAAATGGTACGAACCTCTCTTAGTTTATTATCTAACATGGAATAATCTATAAGTAATCTTTTATTATTATCATGAGAAACTTGGGAATTTGCTATTTGATCAATATCCATAGAATTTGGATTATATGAAGTCTAATATTAATAATAAATAATAAATAGTAATAATAAAATAACAATAATAATAATAATAATAATTATATATAACAGAAATAATAATATTTTAAAATGTTAAAAAATTTAATAAGAATATATCATTAATATAAATATTTATATTGAATGAAAAAAAAAATATAACATATATATTTGAGATATATATTTATATCATTTATATGATATATTTATATTATATATTATTTACTATTATTTTATTAATATATTTATTTGATGATTGATTTTACCTCAATTTCATTATCCATAAGTTCTGATAATTTTCCTTTTAATAAAGGAATATTTATATCATTCATTTTACATTTTTTAAGAATAATATATCTTTCACCATATAATTTTTCCAGAGAGGTATCTATATCGGTAATTGCCTTTTCTAATGAATTTATATTCGATGAAATCTTATTAATATCTTTTTCTTTAGACATAATACTATCTTTAATTTTTCTCAATGTATCCTTTTGTTCATTTAATACATCCATAATAGATTTTGAATTAGCTTCCAACTTTTCTATATTGCTTTCTAGATCACCTAAATCAATTTTTAAATTGGCTAATAATTCTTCTTCATCAGATATAGAATCGTTTAATTTTTCTTTACGATTTTCTAATTCTTTCATTTGATCTTTTTGGAAAACCAATCTTTTTATTATTATTATTATTATTATTATTATTATTATTATTATTATTATTATTATTATTATTATTATTATTATTATTATTATTATTATTATTATTATTATTATTATTATTATTATTATTATTATTATTATTATTATTATTATTATTATTATTTTAATATATATTTAAATTTTCATTTTAATAAATATATATATAGTTTATTAGAGTTTATAGTGTATTTGTATTTAAATAACAATACTTACTGACTAGATAATTTAGATTGTTGTGTTGTAAATTCTAATCTTTTTTCATTAATTTCAGTTGTTATTCTCTGTTGATTTTCTTCATATTCTCTAATATTTTTAACTTTAATGGTTTTACAGAAATCTTTGAAGACTTCATCGGTAATAGCATTGATTTTATTTGTAGTCACATCAATTTTATAATTGGCATTATTAATATCAATTTTTAACTTTAAATATACGTATTAAAATAATAATAATAAAAAAAAAAAAAAAAATAAAAATAAAAAAAAAAATAAAAAAATTAATAAAATACATTATTAATACATATATAATTCAATAAATTATATATTGTATATTGGTAATGTTATAAATATTATAAAATAAAATATATCATAAAATACATAACATATTATATATATATATTTTTTTTTTTATAACTTACTTTTGAACTTAATGGTTCCAATTTTGCAATTTCTTTTAATACATAATCTGCTTCCTTTTGACTACTTTCAATTCTTTTTTCCAATGTATTCTATTATTAAATAAATATATATATTTTATTTATACAATATAAATAATACAAAAAAAATTATTAATAATAATAAATATAATTTATACATATATTATAAATTAATAATTAAAAAAACAAATAATTATTTATATAAATTTATATTTATATTTTATTTTTTATTTTTATTATTTACCAAATCTTGTTTCACAAATGTAATTTTCGTTTGATAACTGGAAATTTCTGAGTGAAGATAGTCAATACGTGAAGTCTTATACTTTGATCGAGCAATTTCATTCAACTTTTTATCGAGATCATCCTTCATTACCTTTAATTCTATTTAATAAATAAATATATATATATTATTTTATATATTAAATATTGGTTATATATAATATTAATAAAAATAGTTTTTTTTTTTTTTTTTATGAATAAAAAAATAAAATATTATAATAAGTAATTAATAATAATAAGTAATTAATAACAATAATAATAATAATAATAAATAAAAAATAAAAAATAAAAAATAAAAAATAAAAAAAAAAAAAAAAATGAAAATATAAAAATAAAAATAAAATATAAATAAAATTTTTAAAGTATACCTTCAATTTGTTTTTCTTCCCATCTTTTAGCTTGACGTGAAATACCAGATTGACCACCAGTGATCATACCAGTTTTATGAATAACTACACCATTTAAGGTTACAACTATTGAGTAAAAATTATATATGAATAAAAAATAAAGAAAAGAAAAGAAAATGAAAATGAAAATGAAATTAATATATAAATATATTAATAATAATTTTTTTATTTTATTTTATTTTATTTTATTTTAATTATAGTTATATATATATATAATATTTTATTATTAAATAAATATATATTTTAATAAAAAATAAATAGATATATCTTTTTTTTTTTTTTTTTTTTTTTTTTTTTTTTTTGAATACCTTTAATTTCTTGTTTACGATTATAGCAAATATCTTTAGCAATACTAAGATCATCACATACCATAGAGTTACCACAAATGAATTGAATTACTTTTTCATAGATGGAATCATATTGAATAACATCAATAGCTAAATGAGCACCTTTAACATAAGATCTATATTTTTCATTAATTGGTTTTACGGAAATTGAATTAATAGGTATAAATGTAGAAGAACCAATTCTTTTTTCTTTTAAATACTATTATATAAATAAGAAGAGATTAATTAAATTATTTAATTTAATAGATAATTGATAATTGATAAATGCATATATATATATTATAAAATAAAATGAAAAGAAAAGAAAGAGTATATATATATTTATTAATATAAAATATTGTTATAATAATAATAATAATATATTAAATTGATTCTTTATCTATACTTTAAAAGATAGATAGATGGATATATATTATACATACTTGAATACATTCAATAGCTGTTTTATTATCATCAACGACAATAGCATCTAAATTTCTACCTAAAATAATAGAAACCGCTATATCATATTTACGTTGAATAGGTTTACATAAATCTAAAACTCTTCCATGAACACCTATTTATTGAAGTAATAATAATAATAATAATAATAATAACAATTAAAAAAAATTATTAGCTTTTTTAAATTATATATATATATATACAATTATAAATTACCTGGATAAATCTTTTTTAATCTTTTAATGGTTTCTTTGATAACATAATCACGATGAGTTTCTAATTTATCTGCTTTAGCTTGCATAAGTCTTTCATGAATATCATTTAATTTATCACTTAATTCTTTTTCCATTAAACTTTTTTTTTTTTTTTTTATTCATTTAATTTTATTTTGTATTTATATATATATATGTATTTATTATTAAATAATAATTAAAAGGTGTATTATGTTATAATAGTTATTATAATGATCATGATTAACTAATTATAAATATTTTCATTATTAAATATATATATATATATATATATTTACGCTGTCTTCTGTTGTTGAGTAATCACTTCATCTAATTCTTTCTTATTTTCATTTAATTTTCTTGTGAAATTTTCTAATTCATCCGTTGACTATTTAATATAGCCATTTAAATTTAATTTATTATTAAATAGAATTATTGATAAGTAATTTTTTTTTTTTTTTGAATTTATATTATATATATTTAATAATAATAATAATAATAATAATAATAATAATAATAATAAATAAATAAATAATTAATTAATTAATTAATTAATAATATTTTATTTTAAATTTATATTAATAAATAGATATATATATATATTCAATTTCATATATTTACATTATTCTTTTGAGAATTAAGGGTTCTTAATTCGGTATTCAGTTCATTTTGTCTAATTCTAAATTCATCAATTTTTCCCTTTAAACGTTGATGAGATTCATTATCAACACGTTTCTTTCTTTGAATTGTTTCTATTTCTTGAGATAATTGTAATGTTTTTATTCTAGCATGTTCCTTTCTATTAATATATAATATTTTTATTTTTATTTTATTTTATTGATTGATTGATTTATAATAAAAATATATATATATGTGTGTAAATAATTTTAATATAAATTTTATAAAATATATGTATATATATATATTTATATATATATATAAAAACAAATAAATAATTTGGAATTTAATAATTATACGAATGAATTCATAATAAATATATGTATGTAGTATGTTTGTCGTTAGTATAGGTGAAATAATCTTACTTACAATTTATTATATTGTTGCATAGCATTTGAATTTAACTTAATAATTTCACTTTTTTCTTTATTTTGAATATTTTGTTCAAATATTTTTGCAGCATTATTAACTTTATTTAATTGATCTTCTAATTCCATAATAGCATCACTCTATTAATTTAAATATTATTAGTATATACATATATAAAATAATAAGAATATATAAATATTTATTTATTTATTAATTTGTATTTAATATATTTTCTTTAATATAATAATTATTTTATTTTATTTGATTTTTTATTAAATATGTACTTGTTTTATATAATCTTGTTGAATTTTTTCTATATTCTTTTTAACTTGTCCTATTTTTTCATTACAATTTGTAATTTGTTCTTTAGTACTAATTCTTTCAAGTTTCTATTTAAAATAATAATAATAATTATAAGAATATAAATAATATATATATGGAATTAAAAACATTAATATAAAACAAATAATGTATAATATATAATATATATATATTTATAGTCATTAATACTAATTAATTAATTATTCATTTATTTAAAACATGCTCTCTTACTCTTGAATTAATTTCCTTTTCCTTATTTTTTCTTTTTTTCTCAGAGTGAATAATTGAATTAGAAATAATTGATAAATCTTTTTTCATTCCTTTTAACGTAACTTCTTCTTGTTTCTTTATATTTATATTAATACCATTAAATTTATTTATTATATTTATTTATTATTAAAAAAGAAAAATATATAATTATTAAAACAATTAAAAACATATATATATATAATAATATTAATAATAATAATATCTATAAATATATATATATATTACTTTTTCTTCTGCTTTTTCATTAATTTGATTATTTTTAGAATCAATATCATCCTTCAATTCCTTAATTTGTTTATCCATTTGATATAATTTCCATAGCATATATTTAACTTTAAGATCTTCTAATTGTTTGGTTAATTGTTTATAATTTTCTGCTTCTTCCTTCTGTTTCTTAAATTGTTTCATTTCTGCATTAATTCCTCTTTTCTTATTGAAATTATAAGTGGAATCTTCAGTAGCTTTTTCTTGTTCTTCTTTTAATCTTTCATATTCTTCTTTTAATTCAAGTGATCTAAAATATAACAATTATTTAAATATGTATACATTTATTATTATATATATATATTTTTTAATTAAAATTATTATATTTAAAAAAAAAAAAAAAGGAAAAAATAAAAAACTATATATATATATATATATATAATATATATATAATAATGATAATAAATATATATATATATAAAACTTACCCACTAACTTGTTCAATTAATCTAGTTAAATCTCTTGGAGATTGTGATGCGATAGCTTCAACATCACCCTATTCATAATATAAATTATATTATTATTACATAAATATATAATACATCATATATTGAAATATTAAACATTTTAAAATTGTATATAAATTATTTAATTTTTATTTTTAATTTATTTTATTATTTTATGATATTTTATTAAATAATTTTAAATTTTAAAAAAAAAAAAAAAAAAAAAAAAAAAAAAGTTACTTGAAAAACTAAAAAGTTTTTAGCTTTCACTAGAATATTTTCTTTTTCAAGTTCCTTATTGTATTTTTCATAAGTTGTAACTTTTCCATTAAATCTATATTCACTTGCACCATTAATAGTAATACTAAATAGTAAAAAATTAAAAAAAAAAAAAAAAAAAAAAAAAATAATAATAATAATAATATTAAAATAAGTAAATATACATATTATAAAATATAAAATATATATTATATAATTAAAATTTATATATATTAATAAAATTTTCAAACAGAAATAAAAATTTTATAAATATATATAACTTTAATATATGTATTATATCAATAATTATTAATTTATTATAATTCTTTTTTCTTCTTCT
This sequence comes from Neocallimastix lanati (nom. inval.), assembly GCA_016946835.1. Taxonomy (NCBI): domain Eukaryota; kingdom Fungi; phylum Neocallimastigomycota; class Neocallimastigomycetes; order Neocallimastigales; family Neocallimastigaceae; genus Neocallimastix; species Neocallimastix lanati (nom. inval.). Next base: position 545,533 of record JACVTC010000056.1, read on the forward strand.
TGTCCATTAAATTAAAAAATATTAATATAATACTTACACTCTCATAAATTTTAAAACTCTTCCATCTGTAGTATGATATTCGGCCATAACCCAAGCTTTTTTAGGACCTGCAGAATTTGTAGAATCTGTTTCTGTTATAGTATCACCGGGGCTACTCACAGAATTGTTAATGGCACCACCACGATATATTAAATCTTTTAAATGTGATGAACGTAACTGTGAAGATTTTACACCCAATACAAAACTAATAGCATCCATGAGATTAGATTTCCCTTTTAGTTTTTTTTTTTAAAAAAAGAAAAATAAAAATATAAAAAAATAAAAATAAAAATAAAATAATTTTGATAATTTTTAAAAAGGATAATATAAAATTAGAAATTATAATAATTTTTTTTTTTTTATTTTTAATAAATCTATTTATTTATCTACCTGCACCATTAGGTCCAATGATACATGAAAAATTATAAAATGGACCAATGACTTGATGTCCTTTATATGATTTGAAATTTTCTAATTCAAGCTTAAATAAACGTCCCATTTTTCTTTTCTTTTTCTTTTCTTTCTATTCTTTCTTTTTCTATTTTTTAATAATTGAATACAATTTTTTAATTTTTATTAATCATGGAGAGAAAAATATTTATATCTATTTGGTGAAGTCAATATGTTTTATTAATTGAATAGAATAAAATTAATAATTAATAATATGTTTTGTAATGTATATAATTAAAATAAAAAAAAAAAAAAAAAAAAAGATAGAATAATATATAATACAATATATAAAAAAATATATATAATAATAATAATAGTAATTAGGAGATTTCAAATGTGTACTAGTAAAATAATATTATTTATGATTGTTTTGATAATTTTAAAACTTTAATTGGTTCTTCTTTTATAAATTTAATTCCTGTCATATATTTATAAATATATTGATTATTTACTAAAAATGAAAGAGTAAAAAAATATTCCATCAATTTCCACAATATAAAAGATTAATTCATATTTATATATTGTTTAAATAATCCAATACTGATAAGTAAAAACCTTTATAATTTGTTATTGTATTCTTACTTCTTTAGAAATATAAAATTTGAATATTTTAATCCTTTTATTTTGAAATTAATTGACAATGAAATCCAATAATTTTTTTTTTTTTTTTTTTTTTTTTAAATAATATTAATCATTGTTAAGAATAAGATTTCATTAAGTCCAAAAAGTTTATTGATATATATAAAAAGAATTTTTTTAGGTTTGATTATTTTACCTTTTTATTTATAATAAAAAAATTTAATTTACAATTTAATTAAAAAATAGTAAATTTTATCAAAAAAAAATAGATATATATATAATTTTATTCCTTTTTTTAATAAATTTGTAATTTAAAAATTTAAAATGTAAACTAAAATTTTAATGAAGAAAAAAATAAAATTAAAATAAAAAAATAAGTATTTAAATAAAAGATTTCTTTTTTTAATTTTTTATTAAAATTACAAAAAATAGTGTAATAAATGATATAATAATTTAATAAAATTTGAAATTTATTAATCTATCTATCTATTTATTCATTTATCTATTTATATATTTATTTATCTATTTATTTATTTATTTATCTATTTATTTATTTATTTATCTATTTTTATTTATTTATTTATTTATCTATTTATTTATTCATTTATCTATTTATTTATTTATTTATCTATTTATTTATTTATTTATCTATTTTTATTTATTTATTTACTTATCTATTTATTTATTTATCTATTTTTATTTATTTATTTATATTTTCCAAAAAAAAAAAAAAAAATATTGTACAATACTTTTTTTTTTTTTTTATTAATTATAAAAAGATTGAAATAAAGATAATTAAATAATACATGATTATAATATATTACAATCGATTCAAAATAAATTTTCAACTTACACAAAAAATAGAATAAAAAAAATTAAAAAATTAAATTTTTTTTTTTTTTTAGACTAGGATTAAATTAAAAATTAAAAAAATATAAAAAAAAAATTTTTTTAAAAATATTTCAAATATTTTTAAATTTATTGCATCATACATTATCAATAAATTTATTATAATTAATATTAATAGAAAGAAGCATATAATCATGTAAAAAAAATTTTTGATTAAATAAAAACTTTTTAGTTTAGATACTATAATATATAAATATTAATTTTTCTTTTATTATTAACACTAATAATGAATAAAATGCAATATAGAATAACTAAAAACTAATAAAACATAGATAAAAATTGTTAAACAGAACTTATTATTAAGTATTTTGTTTTTAAAAGTAGATTTATTTATAAATATGGTATAAATATATGTATTTAGCAATTATAAAGTAATAACAATAATAATAGAATGTAAAAATATTATTAATAATAAAACTAAAACAAATAAAATATATATCTTTAAAAGTTTTACCATTGTTATAATAATTAATAATTAAAAAAAAAACTTTCAGAAACTTTTTTTTTTATTTTTAAGAATAATGAAGATTTTATTAAATATTATATCATAAAAAGATTATCTAAAAAATAATAATTATCATATTAATAAAAATATTTTACAAATAATAATTGTTTTATTTAAACTTTTATTTTATTTTTTATTATTATTAAAAATGTTAACTTTATTATGAATTTCAAAATTTAATGATATTTTATTTATTAATGCTTTATAATGAATGAATCAATAACCAAGTAAAAGTTAAACTATTTAGTATAGAAAAGTGTGTTAAATATTTATTTAAAAAGTTTAATAAGTATTAATTATGTGTTTTAGAGTTTAAATTTTATAGTCTATGAATGATAGATACATTTATAATTTCTATTGAACATAACAGTTAATCATCAGTAATTATGAAGAAAGAAGACAGCAATAAAAGAAATAAAAAAAAAGGTAAAATCTATTTTATTAAATAATTTACAATTAAAAATACAGTTCCAAATGATCTATTATTCATCGAAATAAAGGATTCGAGTATGATTAAAAACCATTAATATAAATTTATTATTTCATATATTATTTATATATTAAATGTTTTATATAATTTAAATATTTTTAGTTTAAATTTTTTTTATTTTTTATTTTTATTTTTTTTTTTTGGTTAATATTTAAACTTCAATAATTAATTAATTAATTAATAAGAAAATTTTATTTTTATTTTTAATTTGGGATAATTAGAAATAATGAAAATTATTTTTCATTAGATGAATTCTATTATATATATAATTTAAATATAAAGAAATATATTGAATATATTATTTATTTATTATATATAATATATTAAAATTATATTTATATTTTATTAATAAATAAATTATTTTAAACAATAACTTTTTTTTTTTTTTTTTTAATTATTTATCATTTAAAGAGTTTTGAACTTCATTATATGAAGTTCAAAACATATTTTATTAAATCTCGAAATATGGCATATAATCATATAAAAAGTTTTTATTATTAAATTATAAGCTTAAAATGATAATATTTTAACATATACATACCTTATATATATAAAATAATACATAATTATGTAAAAGAAAAAAAATTATAAATTATTTGTTTAGAATACTACTAATACTATAACTAATACTATTATCATTACTACTATCACTACTACTATCACTACTACAAACTATTACTAATTATATTATTATTATTATAATTATAATTATAAAAACTATTACTTTAACTTTTCAGTATAATGTGATAACATACAAATAGTAAAAGAGAATATATAATAATTGAATTTTAAATATATATTTTTAAAATTTTAATGAAGATTTAATTATATATATTTATATTTTATATTATAAAATAAGTATTTTATATAGAGCTATATATAGATTTAATTAAAAGATGGTAATAATAATAATAATAATAATAATAATAATAATAATAATAATAATAATAATAATAAAATTATTATTATAAAAAAAAAAACATTTTTATAAAATTAAAATTTAAAGTAATATAATAAATTTTATTTTTGATTTTTGTAATAATTAAAGAATATTTAAAAAAAAAAGTCTATTAGTATGTTCATTTGATGATATTTAACTCAACTCGATAATTAATAAAAAAAAACTTTAATTAAATAAAAAATAAAAAAAAAAAATTAATGATACTTTTTCTAGTTATATGTATCATCTATTAAACATTTTAATTTTTTTTTTTCTCTTTTCTCTTTTTTTTACTTTTTTTTTTTTTTTTTTTTTTTTTTTTTTTTTTTTTTTTGAAAATACAAAATTTATAATTTATATGTATTGACTTTTAATAAATAAATTAATTAATTAAAATATTTTAGTTTTTATTTTATTTTATTTTATTTTATTTTTTTTAAAAAAAAAAAAAAGTTAATGAGACAATTTTAATACTTAAAAGTTCGACTTTCAACAAATTCTTAATTTTTATTTATTTTTAATTTTTGTTAACATATTTTTTTTTTTTTAAAAAAAAATTTTTTGATATAAAAAATTATAAATATAATATATAATATATTATTACTAAATAAATATATTATATATTAAATAAAAAGAAAAGTGTGTGTTATTGAATTACTGAATTATTCAATAAATCTATTTATATATTTATTTTATATATAAATAATAATAATAATAATAATAATAATAATTAAAAAATAATAACAAAAAGGATTAATAATTTCAGTATATAAAAAAAAAAAGAACGAAAACTATTAAAAAATGGCAAATATTGATAATTCAAATAATTTTTTTATTAAACCACCAAAGTTTTCATGGTTAGAATTTTCATATTCTCAAGAAATATTGAATGATATCAATTCACTTAAAAATCAAGATTTGAAGCCTAGTAATAATAAAAACCAGCCCACCAACAATACTTTTAAAAATTTTAATGAAATTAAAACGGAATCAAGAAGTCAAAGCTTTATTGAGCTTACAAAGTTATTAACGGATGATTGTCAATATGGTATTTTAGATGAATATGCTGGAACAAAAGAAGAAAGGGAAAAAGAAAAACATGAAAAAGAAATAAAGCAACAAAAAAAGATGGAAGAAGAAAAAGAGGAAAAAGAATTTGAAGAAAAAATTAACAATGGTAATGAAATTAATGCTAATTAATACTACATAACACTTTCATTAATTTAATAATATTTTTTTTTTTATTTTTTCTTTTCTTTATTATTATTATTATTATTATTATTATTATTATTATTATTATTATTATTATTATTAATTAATTAATTAAAAAAATTATTAAAATTTATTGTAAAAAAAAAATAAATATTATTGAAAAAATAATATTTATTAACAATATATAAAAATTATTAAAAATATATATATATATATACAATATATATACAATATATATTATTTATATTTTTAAAATATATATGAAATACTTAATCATAAAGAATATGTGTTTGTTGAAAAAAATGTTCCAGGAATTACCCCGGAAGAATTTAATAGAATGCTAATGAAAGAAAAGGAAAAAAAGGAAGAAATGGTTCAATCCAATTCATTAGAAAAAATAGATTTAAATCTTATTGAAAAAAAAAATTTCAGTCGTTTTCCATTTTCTGCTCCAGTGAAATCAAATAGAGATGATAACTTTAAAAATATTGGTATTTTGTTTTACAAGAAAATTTTTTTTTTTTTTTTTTTTTTTTTTTTTTTTTTTTTTTTTTTTTTTTTTTTTTTTTTAGTATTTAACATTTTTACTACATTTTCTTTTATACTATATAATTATAATCTATGTAATTATGATTATGATTAAAAAAAAAATAAAATGAAAAAAAAATAATAATAATAATAATAATAATAATTTAATAATATAAATATAAAATAAGCAATAATAATTATAAAATAATAACGACAATAATAATGACAAAAATAAAATATTAATATAATAGTATTACAATAATATAAATACTAATAGCAATAATATCATAGAATAATTTATAATATTTAATATAGAAAATTATATTGATGATAAACAAAAATATATAAAAAAAAATATATATATATATATATATTTTTTTTTTTTTGATGTAATTTACAATAAAAAAAAAAAAAAAAAAAAAAAACTAAAAACTAATTTTTTTTTCTATAATAATAAATATTAATACATATTATTAATATATAATTTATATATGAACTGGAAAATTTATAATAATAATAATAATGATAAATTAAAAAGAAAAATTTAATAGAAGAGGTAGTTTTGATCAAAATATTATTCATATTAATGGTCCAGAACCAAATAATACTTCCAATATGAGAAGTATCATTAAACCCTTAAATGATGTTTCAATTTTAAGTAATAATAATATTGCAACGATTGAGATAAAAACCCCTCTACCTAAAGAAAATAGCTCTGATCTTTTTAAGGCGTTTTTAAAAGGAGATTATGATCCTTCCAAAGGAGATGAAAATACCAATACTAAGCCTTTGAAAAAAGAAGAAGAAGTGGAAGAGGACAGTGAATTTTTTGAAAATAGAAATAAATTAGAAAAATTCAAGACGAGCGAATCCAGTACATCCTTAAACGTTTTATTAGAAAGTATTAATATTAAATGTAGTGCGGAAAGTCTTTCAAGAAATGATTCCTTGGAATCCTTAGAATCTGTTGACTTTGATAATACGAAAAAAGATCCAAGAGAGAATGATAATGATAACTCCTGGATTTCCAATATTTCCAAATCTTTTCAATCATGGCTAAATCAGAAAAATGATTATGATTTAAATTATTTCACTCGAACCGATAAGGATGGAAATATTCAAATTTTGTCGGTGAGTTCGATTATGCAATTGTATGGTATTGATTTTGATCAAGCCATTAATATTCACGAATATGTCACGGCGAAGATACCAAAATTCCCACAAAATATCACAGGATATACCAAATATATTGAAAAACTTAATAGTAAAAATGCTAGTCCAAAGGAAACGAGAATCCTCGAGCTTGTCCATCGACACCGTGGTTTAAAACCTATTATCTCAGGAGACCTTGCTCGTCAACTTCAAAATCAACTTCCCGATAATTTACGTTCAAAACGTAAATGGACCATGCAATTTTCATTAAATTCTTTGGATAATAACAGCGATTCCTCTAAAGATATACTGAATCTAAGTCAATTATTATATGCCTCGAATAATCATGGACCATGTCTCATTATTATTCAAGATGATAATAACTATGTAAATATATTTAAAAACAAAACAAAAAAAAAAAAAAAAAAAAAAAAAAAAAAATTATAAATAATTTTATAATTATATAGATAAAATTTTTATTCTTAATTTTTTATTAAATCAAAGTTTTTTAATTTTTTTTCTTTTTAAATGATAAAACTCATATATATATATATATATATATATTGAACATAATTATATAGGTATTTGGTGCATTTATTAATGAAGAATTACGTAATGATATAAATAATTGTTATGGAACAAAGGAATGGTATATATATTAAAAAAAAAAAAAAAAAAAAAAAAAACTATATATGTATATATATAGTTTTATTACTATAGTTTTAATGAATTTAATAAATATTATTTATTTTTATATAAATATATATATATACATATTGTCTTACTATTACTAATGATATGATTATTATTTCTAACTAATATTAAAAAATTATTATGACATAAAAAGCTTCATATGGAAATATCAAAATTCGAATTTAGAAATTTTCAGGCCAGTAGAAGAATGTAATGATTTAATATATAGTAATGCAGAATTTTTATCTATTGGTGGAAAGTATGTTATAATTTCTATAATTATTATTAATATCTATATTTATTTATTTATTATTATTATTATTTTATAATATATATATATACATATTTTTTTTATATTATTTCATCATAATTAATTAACTTTTTTTTTTTTTAATATTTTTCTCAATATCATTTAACAGTAATGATGGTCAATTTGCTTTATATCTTGATAAACGTAAATAAAAATATATAATGATAGTTTATACAAAAAAAAATTTTTTTTTTCTTTTTTTTTTTTGTACAAATAGTTTGAGTTTTATTAATTAATATAATAATTCATAATATATAAAATTTTATTCAATTTTCCCTTTTTTTTTTTTTTTTTTTTTCTCTCTCTCTCTCTTTCTTTAATAATTAGGTCTGAAAAACGGTCACTCTTATCGTAATAAAACTTTCAAAAGTAAAATATTATCATCCTTTAATGATTTCTATATTTCAGAATTAGAATTATGGACTTTTAATTAAAATAAAAAATTATATAATAATATAGATATATAAAACATTTTTGATTTATTTTTTTTTTTTTTTTTGTTTTATATTATATTATTTTATTTTATCCTTATTTTTTTTTTTATTACATATATACATATATGTATATGTTTTATGTTATATAATTTAGTATTTTAATATTTATAATTATTAAATATTAAACCATGTTTAAAAATTCTTTTCTTTTTTTTTTTTTTTTTTATTTGTAATAAATTTTTTTTTTTATTTTTTTAAAAATATATATAATAAATAAAATATAATATAAAAATACTACTAAAAGATGAAAATCTCTTTAAAAATCAATAAAAAAGAAATTATAGTTATTATAACAGAATAGAAAAAAGAAAAATTTTAATAAAAAAAATTTTTTTTTTTTTTTCAAATTATTAAATAAATAAAATAAATAAATAAATAAATAAATAATAAAATAAAAAAGTATATTATAAGTTCCCTGTTCATTTGTTAATTAAGTTATATTTATTAAAAATTATAATTAAGACAAAATAATTTATTTGATGAATGATATTGATAATTAAGGATAAGAAGATTTACCATAAATAATGAGGATCAGGAAGAACTAAATTCTTCATTATGTGTTTTGATAGATACTGAAGAATATAAAAAATATTTTATTATGAGGTCAAATATTAATAAAATGAAAAACTATTATTAAAATAAAAAAAAAAATTATTAAAAATTAATATAAATTTTTTGTATATAAATAATTAGAATTTAAAGTTTAAATAAGTTTATAGAATTATATTTTATTTACATATTCAATAATTCATATCATGTTAAAATAGTGAATAGATACTAATATTATTATTATTATTTTTTAGTATTTTATTTTAAATATTAAAATATAGATAATTATTTATGTATTTAATTTATAATAAACTGATTGAAAAATATATTAAAGTAAATTAATGAAGAAAAATGTAATAGGAGTAGTGATTAGAGAATAATTATGATAGTTTTAATATAATTTTTCTATTAAAAATAAAAATATTTATAATTCATTCAAGTATTTTTATCTCATGATATATATAATATATATAATAAGGATTGAAAAACGGTCACTCTTATTATAATAAAAACGTTTTAAAAATATAATAATATTATTATCCTTTGATGATTTTTTATATTTCAAAATTACGGACTTACTTATGTATTATATTATTATTTATATAAACTTATTATAAATTTTCTTTTTATTAACTATAATTGTAAAATATTTTTTAGCATTAATATATATACATAATATTCAAAAAATATCCTTTTTTTTTTTTTATGATATAAATTTTTTATTATTAATATTTACTTTTATATTTTTTTTTTATTAATATTAATATTATATATTTTTATTGAACTTTTTTATATTTTTTATACATATCATAAATAAAATTATGAAATAAAGCATTTAATAGTACCATCATAAATATTTAAAGAGGAAAAATAAAATAAAAAAATTTTTTTTCTTTTTTTTTTTTACAAAACAATAAAATAAAATAAAAAATTTTTTTTTTTTTATTTTTCAACACTTTATTTTATCATGGTTATTAAAACTCAGAATACACTAAAATAAAATAAAATAAAATAAAAAAAAAAAAAAAAAAAAAAAAAAAAAGAAAAAAAAGAAAAAAAAATTTTTTTCTGGATTTTTATATAAGAATTAAAATTTTTTGAAGTCACTTTCGTTTATAATTTTAATTTTATAATCCATTTTGAATAAGAATTTTTATTTTATTTTATTTTATTTTATTTTATTTTATTTATATATAATCTAAATTAATAATATATTTTACAATATTTTTTTTTTTTTTTTTTTTGATTTTTTTTTTATTTTATTATATTTTATATAATTTTTTTTTTTATAAATTTTTTTTTTTATAATTTTTTTTTTTTTTTTTTTTTTTTTTGGTTTTTATTTATTTTTAAACTTTTACAATTTTTTAATTTATAAACATTTTTTTTTTTGTACGTATAATTAATTAAAATAATAAGGGAAAAAAAAAATTCCTTTGAAGATTATAGAGAGAAAAAAATTAATTGACAATTAAAAAACAAAATAGAAAAAAAGAAAAAAAATTTTAATATAAAAAAATTTTATTTCCAAATTATTAGAAAAAAAAAAAAATTATAAAACAAAAAAAAAAAGGTTATTATTAGTTCCCTATATTTCATTCATTTATCTTTTCTTTTCTTATTTTTTTTTTCCTCTTTAATAAAATTATACATATATATATATTAAAAAAAGGATAAAATTAAGGCAAAATGTTTCTGATGGATGATATTGATTATTTAAGTATGGGAGGATTTACCATAAATTATGAGGATCGTGCAGGATTAAATTGTTCATTACGTATTTTGAAAGATGCGGAAAAATATAAAAATGTTTCATTATGGGGTCGTATTATAGGTGTTCAGAAAGATTATTTTATTGCCCAATGTTGGAATGATGACATTTTTGATAGAAAATATTTCTATAGGTATTAAAACATTTTTATTTTTATTTTTATTTTTTTTTTTATTTTATATGTCATCTAAATAATAATTTATCTCTCATCTCTATATATAATTATGGGTATATTTGTTTGTCCTTTTTTATCTAATATCTATTCCTTTTTTTTTTTTTTTTTAAGTTTTCTTTAAAATTTAATTAAAAAAATCAAATCAATATGTATAAAAATTGAAATAATTATTTGAATCATATTTTTATTAGAATGGATATAACATATACATATATATATATATAATTAGTAATATTTTAATAATATTTTACAATATTATAATATAAGAGATAATAATATGATTCGGAAAAAAAAAAGAAAAATAAAATAAAAATAATTAAATATATATATATATATATATTATTTTTTATTATTATGCTAAAAAAAAATATATATATATAAATATTAATACATATATCTCTATCTCTATATATATCTATATATCTATATATATAAACATTTTATTTTTTTTTTTTTTTTTTTTTTTTATATTTATTTATTAATTTATTTATCATCATTTTTTTTTAATAAATAAATTAAATAAAAAAAAAAAAAATAGTACTGATACTATTACTTGGCTTCAACTTCCAGAAATCACAGATGAAGAATTGAAAGATATTTCCGAAATTTATTCAAGATTTATTGGTGATCCATCTTATGAATATCAATTACAAAATCAAACTCCTCAAAGTAATAAAACCTATTTTAGAAAAAAAAAAAAATAAAAATAAAAATAAAAATTATTAATATTAATATATATATATCTTAATCTTTATTTCTTATCATTATTATTATATTTTAATTTTTATTATAAAGTTTAATATTAAAAAAAAAATATTAATATTATTTTTTTTTTATTTGCTATTATATATATAAATATATAAATTAAAACTGTTCATATTTTTTTTATCATGAATTAAAATAAAATAAAATAAAAAAAAAAAAAAAAAATCAAATCAAATCAAATCAAATTATTTTGAAATATCAAAAGATAACCAGCAAATTTTAGAAGATGAAGTAAAATAAAATAATAATACTAATACTCATAATACTCATAATAATAATAATAATAATAATAATAATAATAATAATAATAATAATAATAATAATAATAATAATAATAATAGAAAGTTATTTAAATTTTATTAAACTATTTCAAAATTATAAAATAATTATTATAATACAATGTATTTATATATTAAATCTATAATATAGTATAAAATAATTAATTTTTTTTTTTTCCTTTATAATAATTTTCATATTACAAAATAATAACATATTTGATAGAATGCTCAAGAAAAAGAACCAATTAATGAGGAAAAAAGACTTTCTGGAGTTATAAAAATGATAAATTATGATGTTGAAATTGTTCCTAGAGGTGCCTATTATCAAGACAGATTAAGAAATATTCTTTCTAATGAAAAATTTAAAGGTAAATTTTTAAATGAATATTTATTTTATTTTATGCATTAATATTAATATTATTATTATTATTATCATTTAGTATTTATATATAATTATTATTATCATTATTATTATTGTTAAAGTTAATAAATAATTGATTTAATTATTATTAATAATTAATAAAAAAAAAAAATTTTTTTTTTTTTTCCATTTTTTCTGATATATTAATAATTTTAATTGGGGGTTGGGGTATTCATAGGATTAACTGAAAAAGATATGATTGATCTTGCCTCCTATTTCCACTTCAGATCAGGATTTAAATTATCTCTTGAAACGGTTGAAGATAGAATTAGTATTGATCAATCGATAGATATCTTTGACAACATAGAAAAGGATAAACCTGATGGTATATGGTCTCTTCAAGTCGAAAAGGGTGGTTCCACCATCACCTTAAGAAGTTTATTATGGCCAGGTTACTTCTTTTTCCATGCTCCAAAAACTGAAATGAGACAATGTAAATATGGATCGATGTATAATGGCTATGGTATAAAAAATGTTAATCTTGGAATTATGCTTTAGAGAAGGAAAAAAAATAATAATAATATAAAATAAAAAAAAAAATTTTTTTTTAAAAAAAAAAAAAATAAAAAAAAAAAAAAATAGAAATAAATTACAAATATATATATAGATAGAAAAAAAATACATACAATAAATACATATATACATAAATTTTTAAATAATATATTTCATTATTGTTAGTAATTTTTGTTTTTTTTTTTTTTTTGTTTAATTTCATTATTGTTAGTAATTTTTTTTTTTAAAATACTTTCTTTTCAATTAAAATATACATATACATACATATACAAATTTATGTTATTTTATTTTTCAATTTAAATTTATTAAATACCAAAAAGTTTTCAAAATAATAAAATAAAATAAAATAAAATAAAATATATAATATGTAATAAAAAAAAAAAAAAAAAAAAAAAAAGAATAAAATAATATAATAATAATAATTTTTGAAATGTAATAATACAAAGAAATTTCTCAATAAATAAATAAAATGAATATTTTTTTAAATAGATCCAATTAAATAAACATTAAATAAAAAAAAAATATATATATATATATATATAAATTAGTGGTTTTGGTTACGTTAACATTAATTTAAAAAAAAAAAATTGCATTAATTTATTATCTTTGATAATTATAAAAATTTTTTATTATTATTATTTTTTTTTTTTTTATTTTTGTAGTCATTTTCTATTGATCGAATGGACTTAACTATAAAAAAAAAATTATATAAAAAAAAATAATAATAATAGTAATAATAATAATTTATGAAAAAAAAAATCATATCGATAATAGAATTTCTAAATAACATAGAATTATATAAGTCCGGGAACAATTTGGATTTCGTAACCCAAGAAGAGTTGTATATGTCACTACCACTATAGTTAAGAATTATATGTTAAAAGGGTAAATTTGAAAATAAAGAAAACGTATCTTGCTTTTTAGAACGGTGTTCGTCAAAGTTTTGTACCATGCCCTCTCACCAATTTTATTTTGTTTTAACTTGTTCATTGATGATATCTTTAATAAATATGATAACTATAGAATATCGAATGGAGATAAACGCTGGTATGGAGAGGAAACGCTTGCTATGAAGGTCTCTCTTTTGTAGATGACCTTGTGTTATGTACTCCACTCCAACCAACAAAAATATATCAACTTAGGAAATTGTTAAAAAAAATATAAATTAGTCAGTTAAGTGGATTAGAAATAATGGAAAAAAATACAATTTGGTATCAATAAAATGCTCTAAGTTTAGTAGTACGAAAGGGAGGGGAAGTTTCCAAATTACTTAATAAAAAAAAAAAAAAAGATCCTTACCTTTTTTATCTTTCAAAACAAAAGAGTTAACTTAAATGAATTGTTATACCTGCCGAGGTATACCTTTTTTTTTTTTTCAAATGATTTAGAACTGAAATCTATCGTACAGAGAATGAATAGAAAAGAGTAAAGTTTGAAAAATCATTTTATTCCATTAAAGGATTTCGTATGAATCCTTCTATTCCTATCCCCTTATAAACGAATGTTATTTCCTGCTATAGTAGTTGGCCAAGTTTGATATTATTTACCTCTACTTGGATTTAACAAAGAAAGAACGAGAACTTCACCAACTCTAGTTAGTACAGGATTATACTGAATCAAAGAATTTTCCAATGCAAATAGTTTTGCATCTCTTTATTGTGTTTCTAAAGAACCTAATATTTCTCCTCTGTCGGCGAAATGTGTGATTGATTGCTCAGGTGAGATGCTTTAAAAAAAATGAAAAAACTCGAATTATATTATCTCTGTTTGACTTAGAGAGATATCGTGTTATAGATGTCATGCATGAGATAAAGAAAATAAAAAATTTTTAGCATACAAATTAGATAAATTTCCATCAAAAAAAAAAGTAAATGTAAACTTTTACTGGGATAAAAGATACAGCAAGAAAATCGAATCAATGGTAAGGCTTATATGAAAGAATAAATTTGAGAAGAAAAAAAAAAAAAACTAAGAGACTACTCAATTCAATTTAAAAATTCAACTCAACTATAAGTATCCTGACTATAGCATTAGTTTTCCGATAGATACTTTTGTACCAAATGTGGCTATATAAATTTCGATATTCATGTTTGCCAAACAGTAGACAAACACTTTTAATAAATAACTTTTTTTAAAATTAGTTTATTGAAAGTTATCATATTATATTTTCCAAAAATAATTAATCATAACAACTCTATTTTTCAATTAATACAAAATTACCATTATTTATTTTATTTTTTTTTAATCCATTATATTTTAAATATTAATCAAATTCATTAAAATTAAAAACATTTTACACTTAGGTATAATTCATGAATTGGGTATGTAAAATTTTTACAATTATTTTTATTTATTTATTAAAAATATGTCAAAATATAAATTTCAAATATATTGTTATATTTCATGATATTTTTTTATACTTTTATAATTTATATTTAATGTATCAATTAATTAAATTAAATGTATATATATACTTTTCTATATTTTATTCTATAATTATGTAATTTATTATAAATATAAGTAAATGTATTATATATATATAAAAAAAAAATTAATAATAACTTTAATAAAAAAAAAAAAAAAAAAAAAAAAACATATGTTAAAAATCATATATCTTTTATAATATTTTTGACAAAATATTATGATTATCAATTCAATTAACTAAGTTATAAATAAAATTTATAATTTATCAATATACAATATACGTAAATATCTAATAATAATAAAAATATTTAAAATAAATTATGAAAAAAAATACAGAATTATTCTATAAAGATATAAATAGTAATTGTAATCCAGATATATTATTACAAATAGCAAAAAAAAAAAGGCATTTTTTTTATATGAACCTTTATTTTTTAATCATAAATTAAAATATCATGAAAATATAATTGAAATTATTGTATTAGCTGAACATTTTTTTATTGATATTAAATAGAAAACAATATCAAAAATTTAAAGAATTATCATCAATAAAAATATATAATATATATCCATTTAGGAACAACCCTTAAAATATCTATAAATTACTTATCATAAATAAATTATTTAATTGAACAATTAATGATAGAAAAAGATGAAAACTTTTCATTTCATAATATGATGATTATCTATTACCCACAATCTTTCACATAATTTTTTAAAATCTATATTATATAGTTTTTCCTTTTTTTTTTTTTTTTTTTTTTTTTTAAATAAAAAAAATTATTAATAAATAATTTTATTATCATCACTATAAAAAATATTTGATATTATTAACTATTAAAAAAAAATAATAATAATAATAACAGTAATTTATTTTTTAGGTATACCATATAAAAAAATAAATATACATACATACATAAATATATATGTCTTTTTTTTTTTTTTTTTGTTAAATATGTAAATATGTTGAAGCTTAATTTATTAATTCCTATGTATTTATTATCACTATAAATATTATTAACTATTAAAATTAAAAAAAAGTTTTTTTTTTTTTTTTTTAGTATGTATGTATATAAAAATAAGTTTCTTATATTTATTTATAATATATATATAATCAAGTGAATATAATATATTTCATATATATATATATTTAATAGATATAATTTATTTCATATACTCTTTTTTCTAATAAAAAAAAATTTTTTTTTTTATTATAAAGGTATATGATAATAATAATAATGAGTAATCTTTTTTTAATTTTTGTTATTTTTTTGTTTAATTGTTTTTTTTACTAAATAATTTTTTTGATGTTTTTTTTTTTTTTTTTTTATTTTTTCTGTAAATACAATTCCATAAACAAGGTAATCCCCAGTAATTCATGAATTCCTCCCAGTAGCCATATCCATAACAATTTTTTTTTTTTTTTTTTTTTTTTTTTGTAATTTGATTTATATATGAATATATATATATATATTATTAATTTTTATATAGATTTTTTTATATAAATTCTTGTATATATATATTGTTTTTATCATCTTTATTTCTTTTTCTCTCTTCTTATTCTTTTTTTTTATTTACAATTTAGATTTATAGGTCATATATATTGTTTTTATCATCTTTATTTCTTTTTCTCTCTTCTTATTCTTTTTTTTTTTTATTTACAATTTAGATTTATAGGTCATTTTATGTTGAATATGTTTTGGTGAAATTTGGTCAACTCTGGTACATCCAGCGATGGCCATGGTTAATCTAAATTCATCCGTTAAAATATCCATCATTTTTTTCACACCATCGGCCCCCATTGCATTTAAGGCCCAAATGGCAGGTCTACCAACAAAAACGGCATCTGCTCCTAAAGCAATGGCTTTAAATATATCCGATCCTCTTCTGATACCACCATCAAGGAAAACTGGAATTCTTTTGTTCACTGCTTTAGCAACCTGTTTTTAATATTAGGTTTATACACAAAATACATGAAAAAAAAATATATATATATATATATATATATATTTATATTAAATGATTAATTATAAAAATAGATTAATAAAAAATAATTAATATATATATTTGAGATTAAAAAGTAAAAAAAAAAAAAAAAAAATATTTTTATTATTACTATTATATATTATATAAATTTACCACTGGAAGAGCTTCTAATGTTGTACAAACCGATTGTCTACTATCATCATTTGAAACAATAATACCGTCAGCTCCATTTTCAACAGCAAGCTTTGCATCTTCTTCAGTTAAAATATCTTTTTTTAATTATTATAATATAATTATTATAATATAATTATTATTATTATTAAAGTCATTATTATGCTATTTTTTAATACTAAAAATTCAATTTTTTTTTATTATTATTGTAATTTTATATTTATATCAAATACTGATGAAATATTTATATATATATTAAAAAAACTAACAATACATATATATAAAATATTAAAAAAAAAAAAAAAAAAAAAAAAAAAAAGCTTATTAATCTATCTATACATATTAAGTAATATAAGGTTGATATACCTTTTATTATAATTGGTAATCTTGTCAATGATTTTAATTCTTTAATGGTATTCCATGTGATATGACTATCTAATTCTATGTCTTGATTTAAATTTTCATTTATACTTTCTGATAATGGTATAGCATGAATTGTAGCAGATGAGATATTAGTTATAATGGATCTGGCATCATCATCATTATTATTATGATTTTTATTATTATCATCATCCTCTTCAACTTCTCTTACATTTCTCTTTTTAAATGATTTTAGTAACTGATAGTTATTCTCACCATCTGAATTATACTTTCCATCATCAGCAGAATTCATTGTTAGAACAATACCTTTAAAATTACATTTTTCAGCTGTTCTAATCATATTTTTAATGATATCTATATCTTGAAGGTATATATGAAGCATAAGGAAGGCATTTGGATTTTGACGAGCAATATCTTCAATATTTGAAGTACAAAAATTACTAACAATCATTAAAGTATGAGCCATTGATGCACCTAAAAAAATAAATTAAATTATAAAAGGTTTAATTAAATTTTTAAAAAAATATAAAAAAATTTTTTGTCGTTTTTTTTTTTTTTTTTTTAAAAAAAAAAAAAAAAAAAAAAAGAGTTTATAATTAATACTGTTAATTTAATTTGAAAATATTTTATAACAATATATAAATTAAACTTTTTTTTTAATATTGTTAATTTTCAAATTAAATTAACAATATTAATTATAGAGTTTAAATTATTGATGTTCCTATTTATTTTTACCTTTTGCCATTCCAATTTCTCCTGTAAAGTGAGCCATATTTTGCATAGCCACAGGTGCTAATAAAAATTATAATTAAATATTTATATATAATATTGAGAGAGAAAGTTTTAATTTTAATTACTTTTTTTTCTTTTTTTTTTTATCATTAATTATTAAATATTATAACAGATAGTTTAAAAATAATATTATAATTTAATTACAAATGCCCACTGGAATTGGTAAAATATGACCAAAAATTTTAACACTTGTATTAATTTTAGAAACATCTCTCATTACTCTTGGACGAATTCGATATCTATTATTTTAAAAAATATAAAAATATATATATACATTAATATATATATAATATTCAAGTATGAAACTAGTTATTATGAACTTTATTTTATATATATATATGTATATAAATATTTAATTTCATTAATATATTTTCTTTTTTGAATGTTACTTTAAATAGGAATTTAAATTTTCTGCAACACTTTCGTTATTATTAGCTCCATGAGCCTAAAAGTATATATTATTTTTATTTAATAGAAAATATATATATATTTAAGAAAAAGAATATTTAGAAAAAGAATAATTCAAAATAATAATTAAATAAATTATTAGAAAAAGAATAATATAAAATAATTATCATATAAATTATTAAATATTATATATATATTTTTTTAAAAAATTTTAAAAGAGAAAGTAAACTATTTTTATTATTATTATTTTTTTATATTTTTAATAAATATATATATTTATATATTTATTATATTTTAAGAATATCTTTAATAATATATTTACATAATAATTATAAACTATTTTTGGCAAATGCTTTTTGGAGTAATTATGAAAATCATCAAGATTCATTGGATTTAATTTTTCCGCCATGATAAAATTTATAATTATTTTAAAGTATTAAAAATATTTTTTTGATATATATATTTTATATATTTTATGAAAAGTTTTATTTGATTTTTATTTTTTATTTTTTTTCTCTTTTTCTTATTTTGTAATTTAAAAAATAACTTTACTTTTTTATAAACTATTTCATAAAATTTAAATTTCAAATTTCAAATTTTATTTTAAAGAAAAGTTTAAATAATAAAAATAAAAATTAAAGTATTTCAATAAATAAAAATGCAAAGTATTTCATATTATTAATAAAATAAAAAGAGTAAAAAAAAAAAAAAAAAAAGAAAAAGAAAAAAAGAAAAACTTATCGATATATATATACAATTTTCTTTGGATGTTTTTTGCTTTATTATTATTATTTTTTTAAAATTTAAACTTTCTTAATTTTCTATTGAATACCTCAAAAATGTTTAAATTTTTTAATTAAACTTTTAAAGAAAAAATTAAAAAAAAAAATTTAAATTGTTATAACATATTAGTTAATAAACATCCATATATTATCAATTAAATAATAATATATACACTTAATTTAATTCTCCTAAAAATTCAATATAATTTAATTTATTTTAATTTATTTCATTCAATATAAAATTTAAAAATTTTAAAAAAATTAAAAAAAATTTTTTTGTTAAAAAAAACGAAAAATATAAAAAATGAAAAAAAAATTAAAAGTTAAAGTATTATGTAAAACAATAAAAAACATGGAATATCATTGAATAATTGAATAATTGAATAATAATTTATATAATAAATAATTGAATAATTGAATAATAATTGAATAATTGAATAATAATTTATATGATAAATAATTGAATAAGTGAATAAGTGAATAATTTAATAAGTGAATAATTATTAAGTGAATAATTTAATAAGTGAATAAGTGAATAATTGAATAATTGAATAATAATTTATATAATAAATAATTGAATAATTGAATAATTGAATATGTGAATAAGTGAATAATAATTAGTATATAATAAATATACAAATAAAATATAATAAAAAAAAAAAAAAAAAAAAAAAAAAAAAGAGAATTAAATTTATTAATTTTTAAACTTTTTTATTATAAATAATTTATAATAATTTATTTAATGAATATTTAAAATAAAATAATATTTAAAAAAAAAAAAAATAAAATAAAATCAACTAATTTTCATTAATCTTCACTTGATGTACTACATATAATTTATTTTTTATTTTTATTTTTTTTTAATAATTTTTTTTTATATTTTATTTTTATTTTAAATATTTATTATATATAATTTATATTATATTTATTATTTATATAATTTATTTTAACTATTCATTATATTCATTATATATAAATTTATTTTATAATTTATTTTTATTTTTAATATAGATTTAATTATAAAATATTTAAAAATAGAAAATAAAACTTTTATATATAACATATATGAAATGATATGAAATAAATTATTAAATCATTGTTAATTATTTTAATCCTATAAATTTCACTAATTTCGACATCATTCCCAAAAAAAAAAAAATGAAATATAATAAAAAAAAATAAAAAATAAAATAAAATTTGTTTAATTTTATTTAATTTTAGAACTATAAAATAACTTTTTATATATATATAAATATATAAATATGATTATATGATGAAAAATATTATTTTTGAGAGCTTTAAAATTTTCATTGAATGGATTTTAATTCATTAGGAAATGCATCATCCTAATCTATTTTATAAATGAATATAAAAATTATTTTATGTAATTCCAAATCCATTTCCTAATTTCTAATTAAACTTTTTATAGACTTTGTAATAAACATTTTTTTTTTTAAAAAAATAAAATTTAAAATTTAAAATTTAAAATAAAAATAAAAATTAAAAAAATGCGGAAAACATATACAAAGCAATATTTTCAATTTGTATATTTATTTTATATATATTTTTATTGTTATTTTTATTTTTATTGTTATTATTTGTTTGCTTTTGTTTAATTAAAAGCCATAAATTTATTATAAGTTTATTATAAATTATATGTTAACACATTTTCATATAAAAATAGTTTCAAATATTTTATTATTAAAAATTTCAAAAATATTAAAAGAATAGAGTACTTTCAAAAAAAAAAAAAAGATTTAAAGGAAAAAAACAATTTTAAATGTGGATGAAGAATAAAGTTAATAAACATTTTAATTAATATTTTTTATTTTTATTATAATATTAAATAGTGAATTACCAATAAATAGAATATATACTAATAATATAGTATTTATATAGCATATTTTATGTTTTTTTATTAAAAAATATTGATAATTGTTAATTTTATATATATATTACATATTTTAAATAAAAACAAATTTATTATTCAGATAAATATTAATAATTATTTTTTTCCTCTAAGAACAATAACAATAATAAAAAATCAATATTCAGTTTTATCTTAATTAATACATAAACAAGTAAAAATGATCTATGTCATCTTTCTTTTAAATATATATGTATAATTTTTTTTTGTTGATGTATGTAATTAATAAATTTATATTAAAGAAGTTTAAAAAAAAAAAAAGAAAGAAAGAAAAGAAAATAAAAATAAAAATAAAAATTTTAAATTTACTTTTTTATTTTTAAATTTTTTTTAAACAAAAATTAATAATATTTTTGATATTTATATAATGTAGAAATTTAAAATTTAATAATTATTTTGCCATTTTACAAAGTATAAAGCATAATGAATAATGGGTAATAAATAAGAAATGTTATTATAGAGAATTGTTGAAGTAAAAAAAAAAAAGTAATATAAAAATCGAAAATGATCATGGTCAATACACGTTGAAATATTTTAAATGAAAGTAATTTTTTTAAAAAAAAATTTTATTTCATTATAATAAATTTATGAATTTATAAAAGAAATAGAAATTTGTATAAAAAGTTTAAAGAAATTTAAATTTGTATTTTTTTTTTTTTTTTTTATTTGAATATATATTATAAAATTTAATGAATATTCGAACCAATTCCAGTAGTTTCATGAAAATTAAAAAAAGAAAAAAAAAAAAAAAAAAATATAAAAAATAAAAAAAAAAAAAAAAAAGATTATTATATATATAATAAAGATTTTAAGATTTTTTAAATTTTTTTTTTATATAAAAGATTTTGAAAAGAAATTTTTATTATCTTATATATTAAATTTTATCACTAATAAATGCATAAACATTTGAAACTGGATTATATTTGATTATACTAAAATGATAAATGGTAGTAACGATTTAGAACATTAGATATCTAATTCAAATGAAAAAAAAAAACTTTTCTCTTTCATCAATTAAACTAGTTAAAATAATACATTTCATATCTACAGATTTAATTAATATAGTTTAAATAATTTTTATAAATTTATAATTTCATATCTTTTATTATTTTTTATTTAAAAGATCTTTTTCAAACTTCTTTTAAAAAAAATATATATATTTAATTTAGTTATTTATTAATAAATGGCAAAAAAATAAAAAAATAAAAAAATAAATATTATACACTTTATTTTATATGAAATAAAAATAATATATAATATATAGTATATTTTATTAAAAAAAATATATATATATAATATATATCTTTTATTAATTAATTAACTCTTTGAAACTTTTTTCCAACATATAAAATAAAGTTCACATAATATCTCTTTTTTGAATATTGAATAAAATTTCAAAATTTTAAAAATAATTAAATGATTGAATAATCAATAATATATTTTAGTAACATAATATAATATATATCTAATATATATCTTGCTATTGTTTATTCTTATTCTTATATTATTATATCTATTAAAATATTAAAGAATATAATGATATTAATTAAAGTTTAATATAATATATAATTTGTAATAAATAATTTCATAATTAATAATAATATAGAATATTTTGAATACATAAAAAATATTATAATTAATTTGTTAAACGTATACATTTATTAATTTGTATACAATTTCAATTTGAGCAATTTCTTTTTTTTACATTTATATAAAATAAAAATTTTAATATATTTAAACACTTTTTTTTTTTGGTTAGATTATGTTTTATATTAAGACTTTATAATATTTTATTAAAAAAAAAAAAAGTTTTTTATTTTCTTTTTTCATCTTAAGTCTTATATAAATCAAAATTTATGGAGTAATATAATAATATCTAAATGATGGTAAAAAACAATAACAAAATATTATTTAACTTATTTAAATAATTAAAATAATACTGAAACAATTAATAACTTTTTTTTTAAAAAAAATTATTTAAAAACTAATTGATTTTAATTAATAATTAAAAATTTTATTATATAATAATTATTTTAATTGTTAAAATAAAAAATTAAACTTTAATATCTATATATTATTATTAAACTTTAAATATCTTATATAGTTTTATTGATCCAAATGCATGCAAAATAGGTATATTATGCATATTTATACATTTTTTCAAATGGTGTATTGGTATGGTCCGCAATATAACTATTAAGTATTGTAGATGTTTCAGATATATTCAAAAATTATAATAGTAAATGAAGCTATTAAAAAGAAAATATAGTTGATATCAATTACCAATAAAAATATTATTGAAGAGATAATAAACACATTAATGTTCAAAAAATAATAATTCTAAAATTTTATACTGCGGATGATAATATGGAGATATATATAAAAAATATATATATATATATATATATTCATAAATTTTATGTATATGATGATATATTGAATCAAAAAAAAAAAAAAAAAAAAAATAAGAATGTATGAATTTTCACAACTATGAATATCCTGAAGGCATTGAAAATGTTTTTGTTACATATAATGCACATTCTAATTTTTTTTTTTATAATAAATGTATTAATAATATTTTTTGTGTTTTTTAATGTTTTTAATGATAATTCTCTAATAATTCACTGTGATATCATTTATAAACGTTTTTGCTATATTTCATTAATCATATTTACTTTTGTGGAAAAACAAATGGGTTAATATGTGTCGATCATAATTTTTTTTTTTTTTTTTTTTTTTACTTCCGGTGTGTACAGCTTATTTTTTTTCAGCTCAAGATATGGAAATATTGAGGAAGTCATAATACTTCGGTGCGCTTTCGCATAGGCGGATATTATCCCTGCTAGACGGCCTTAACCGAGTGTTCATTATTGGCGTTCTAACATCTGACATGCATATTATTACTAAGAATTTTCTAGTTCGCTTTTTCTCGGAATGCCTCTCCAGTTCCTAACTTCCCTTTGAAGCGTAGGTATAGAAATCAGAAGGACTGCAATTTAATGGAATATATCTACATTACTTTAGTAGAAACATATCTAATTGGACATATGATATGTATCCATATGACAGTAATTTCCTCATAAATATATTAAATGACAGTACTTGCAAAACCTTTTCAGGGCCATAATTAGGGCAGTATCTTATCCATTATTACTCAGGAGATTGAGAATAATATATATATATATATATAAGGGAGAAAATACTTACCTATAACCCTAACCACCTTATTCGGTAAAAACCATTGATAAGGAAAACCTGGAAAATGGTCAAAGGGCGGGACCGAACCTGGAGCTTTTTGCATGCTAGTACATGAACTAATAATCAGAATAGAACCTAGTTCGATACTGATCCTAATGAATATTCATAAGAAGCGTGTAGTGGTGGAACATGAAATTTGCCTGTAAACAGGCCTGAAATATAAATGAATTTACTAAACAAATGAAAACAAATTTTTTTTTTATCTTAGCTCTAATTGGTGTAATTATACTTATATTATTTATAATATCTACTGCTGTTATAAAAATAAATATAAAAAAATAAATAAATAGAAAAAAAAAATTAAAAAATTGGTAAATTATATTTAAAAATTTAAAATATAAAATTTTTATTTTATTCCTGGTGATTCTAACCATAGAGTTTGTGTAAATAATGATAAATATTTTGTAGATTAAAATAGATTTAATTATCGATTTAAATAAAAAAAAAAAATAAATTCTTATAGGAGTAATATATGCGTTACTTCTGTCTAAATCTTTTGAAAAAAAAAAAAAAAAAAAAAAAAAAAACAGGGATTACAAATATGTTTATAGCTTATTACATCGAATTCCTAATCGAAAAATTACAATTTTTGATGATGAAAAGAACTCTCAAAAATAAAAACTGAGATGAATATTTGGGAAAATTTAATGTGATTTCATTAGATATTTCAAAAATTTTTTAAAAGAAAATAACATAAATAATGTATTAGAAGAAATTAAAAAAAATAAAAAAAATAAAAATAAAAATAAAAATTCAATTATTGATAAAATAAAAGAAAAAAAAAACAAGATTTTAAATGTTATGAAAAAGAAAACTTTAAAACAATTATTAAGAAAAAAAAAAAATATATATAT
Source organism: Neocallimastix lanati (nom. inval.) (assembly GCA_016946835.1). Classification (NCBI taxonomy): domain Eukaryota; kingdom Fungi; phylum Neocallimastigomycota; class Neocallimastigomycetes; order Neocallimastigales; family Neocallimastigaceae; genus Neocallimastix; species Neocallimastix lanati (nom. inval.). The sequence continues at coordinate 571,289 of JACVTC010000056.1, forward strand.
ATATATATATATTTATATATATATTCTTATTAATGATGATTAGGAGATGATTAGGATTTAGTTTTACGGAATGGATCTTATGATACGAAGAAAGTTTAATAAAGATTATTTGAATTTTCTAACTTTATTAATTAAAGAAACCAAAAGTATATGGCTTTAACATATATATGACAGGAATTTTACCTTTAAATTCAGGTCTTAAAAGGTATTTTTGATGAATTGAAATCATCTTTTGGGTGGGTGGATGGTGAAATATTATTGGTTTTTTTTGATGAATTATTTCATAAATATTTTAATTAAAAAATAAAAAAAACAATGAAAATAATGCCAAGAGTTTATCAAATAAAAAAAAAAAAAAAAAGAGGGAGAGAGATTTAATAATTTATCATTTAAAAAAAAAAATAGATGACAATAGAAAAGCAGAAGAAGAATTTCCATATATAAAATTGATGAAAATGAAAATGAAAAAGTTGATAAAAAAAAAAAAAAAGAATTATTGTATGAAAAAATGAAAAAATTTTGTTAATAGTTATAAATTAAGAGACAAAATTTTAAATTATAATATAGGATGTGTATTCACCGTATTCTATTATAAAAGCCATAAAAGAAAATTTTGGTACAATTGCTTATTTTCAGTAGCAGATAATCAATCCTATTTAATCAAAGTTAATTAAATAATTATTTTAAAAAAAAAAATTTTTTTTTTTTTTTTTTTTATGAAATAGTAGTATCATTTTTCTTTCATGTATCCTTTTTCCTTTTTTTTTTTTTTTTTTTTTTTTTTTTCCTTTTTTTTCACTTTTTCATATTTTCATATTTTCATTTTTTTTTCCAAGTATTTACTATTCCACCATGTATGAATCTTTTATGTATAGTACTATAATGTTATATTTATCATGTCTTTTTTTTTTGGGGGGGGGATAGTTATATAAGTAATAGTACTTTTTTATATTCCTGTATGATGGAATTGATTCCACCTCATGTACCTTTTTTTTTTTTTCTTTTTTAATTTTTTAATATATATATATTTTGGATGGTTGTGAAATTATAGTACTTTTTTATATTCCTGTATGATGGAATTGATTCCACCTCATGTGCCTTTTTTTTTTTTTTATTCTTTTATTTTATAATATATATATATATATATATATATATATATATTTTTTTTTTTTATTATTATTTTTGTATAAATTTTATAAGTTTTTTTTATTTATTTTTATAATAATTTTTTTAATATATATATATAGTTCAGTTTTTGTTTTGAAAAATGTAGAACGACTATACAAAAAGGTCTGTAATATTTGGGTCCTAACCATGAAAAAATTTGCTTCAATTTTCATTCAAGACCTTGAATCTTGGACTGAAATTAGACTATGGGAGTTCTTAGTAAAAAAAATATTTATATATATCAAATTTTAATGAAATTATTCATGAAATTATTGAAAAAAAAAAAAAAAAAAAAAAAAAAAAAAAAAAAAAGATATATATAGTAAATAATTGATAATTGGTAATGATAATAGCTATAAATAAATTTAATACTTTTAAATAATCAAATATAGCTTGAAAATAATGTATTTTTATTCATTAAAAAAAAAAAAAAAAAAAAAAAAAAAAAAAAAACATATATTCTTGAAAAGGAATACTATAGAGACCACTTTTTTTTTTTTTTTTTTTTTTTTTTTTTTTTTTTTTTTGTATAAATTTTATTAATTTTTTTTTTTTTTTTTTATTTATTTCTATAATAATTATATATATATATATATAGTTTAGTTTTTATTTTGAAAATGTCGATCAATTATACAAAGAGGTCTGTAATATTTGGGTCCTAACCATGAAAAAATTTGCTTCAATTTTCATTCAAGACCTTGAATCTTGGACTGAAAGTAGACTATGGGAGTTCTTAGTAAAAAAAAAAATATTTATATATATCAAATTTAAATGAAATTATTCATGGAATTGTTGAAAAAAAAAAAAAAAAAAAAACTCTATTTTTATATGGAAAATTACTTCATTCTAAGAGTTAAACTATAATAATAATACGAATTATTTAAAAGTTATTTATACGATTGAAAAAAAATTTTTTTATAATATTTTTAAATAATCAAATATAGCTTGAAAATAATGCATTGTTATTTCATTAAAAAAAAAAAAAAAAAAAAAAATATATATATATATATATATAATAAATATAATAAAATAATTGATAATTGGTAATTATAATAATTATAAATAAATTTCTACTATGTTTAAGAGAGAATCTTTATTTTCATATATATATCATATAAAATAATATATAAAATATATATATATATATATATAGACTTTTTTGTTTTTTATTTATCTATTTATTATATTTTGTATATTTAAATTTTTATTTTTTTTTTTTTTTTTTTAAATTTAATTTAACATTAAATAAAAGATAGTATATGAATATTTACTTAATTTAATTGTATAAAGATGTATTTATTATATAATATATGTTTATTGAATAAATATGAATTATGACTTTAAAAAATTATATATAAGAAAAAAAAATCTAATTGTAAATTATTTCTATAATTAAAAATTAGAATTTTTTTAAAAATAGTAATATTGAATATATATTTATTTTTGGCTATAAATATTTAAATGAGTTAATATTATTTTGGAGGTCAATTTGATAAAATCTATTTCAATTATTTATTTATATAATTAAAGAAAAAAAGCCTTTCGTTTTTAGCGTTTGGTATTAAATTTACTATCGGTATTAAAATTAATTGTTCGAATACTTTTAACAGTTGTTTTTTTATTTCCATTTCTTTTTTTTTTTTTTTAAAAAAAAAAAAAAATAAAATAATTTTTAATTATGTAAAAAATATTATATATATATAGTATATAGAATATAGATATGTATAAATTATTAGAATTATTAGAATTATTAAAATTATTATTTTAATTTAAAACATATAACTTCAAAAATAAAAGTAAAAATATATACTTCAATATGTCCTTTAATTTGGATTGAAGATAAATTAGTATATCACCACTGATGAAATTTGGTATATATCCTCCTAAAAATTCAACATTATTTGGATTTAATAAAAGCACTCCTCTAACAGCTTCTGCATTTTTAACATATAACTTTGCACCAAGTTGCATTTCTAAATGAAAATGTTGAATTGGTGAATTTTCAACAGCATATATAATTCGTTGACCATCAGAAAGGGTTAACTTTAACATTCCTTTTTTCAAATTTATTGGTTTACCAGGATTAGTTTTTCTCTCACTTATTAAATCTTCAACTTCTCGTAATACACTCTGTGATGACAGCCCTATTTCTACAATATCTATTATTTGAAGTAAATAAATTTTTTCAATTCTTGGAACGGTTAACGAAGACGAATTATCTGGTAGTTTTGGTTCGGAGAGTGAAACTTTTAAATCTGAATGTATAAAATTTTTATATATTTCTAAAGCCATATCATGTTCATTCAGTTGTTTCGACTGACAATAATCTTTACAATGTTTTAACCATTCCGGATTAATTACTACATTATCAAACATTTTTTTTTTTTTTTTTTTTAATTTTTTTAATTTTAATTTAATTTTATATATAAAACATGAAATTTAAAAATTTTAATTCTTTAATTATTAATTGTTTTTTTAAAAAAAAAATAAAAAAATTAAAAAAAAAAAAAAAAATAAAAAAATTAACTAAAAAAAATAATAGTTAATAGTAAAAAATTAATGTAATAGTTATTTTATATTGAAATTATCAAGCCATAATATTGATAGTTCCTTTATAAATTTAATTAAATTATGTATTTTAATTTACATATTTTTATTTTATAGCCATTTAATTTTTAAATTTATGTATTTGCCACCATATTTGTATTAAAAAAAAAAAAATCAAAAAATTATTACAAAGAGAAGCATAAAAAAATAAAGGAAAAAAAGAATATTAAATCAGGAATATTATATATCAAAAACCACTTTTAAATTTTAGAAATCCTAAAAAATTTACTCTTATTTGATAATTTATTAAAGTTAAGAAAGAAGAATTTCTATCTATCTGCCATTTATTAATACAATTAATTAATCCAAAATTATATATGTATATATAAAATAAAATATTTATAATATGTTCAATGGAATTCAATGGAATTAAATATGAAATTTTATATTCAAATCAATTAACTAAAAAAGTAAAATATATAAATTATAATTAAAAAAATATTTTTTAGTTAATTTTCTTCAATTTTTTTTAACTTCTAATTTTTTAAATTAAATATTATATATATTTAAATTTATAATTTATTTTTTTTTTATCATTCATTTAATAAAAGAATAAAACATGGAAGGATGGATATATGACATATTTTCAAAAAGGTAATAGAGCCTACTTATACGATGAAAATAATAAGAAAATTGATAGGTATAAAAATAATAATAAATAATAATAATAATTTAAAATTTTATTTTATTTTATATATATATATATATATATATATATATTCAAATACTAAATATTTAAATTCTTTATATAAAAATATTAATAAAAATATATATAGTTTATATGGTATACGTTCAAATCCAGAATTAGACGAAGAAATTAAATTTGACAAACATGTAGTTCTCCCTCAAACTATTATTCAAGACGCTCCTAATATAAATAATTCTATTAAACAAAATGTAATGATAAAAAAAAAAAAAAACTATTAAAATTTGGTTCAATAATATTTTTTTTTAATAACAAATTATTTTTTTTTTCTTCTCATTTTTTCCTTTCATAATTTTAATTCATATTTCAATGTCAGAATGAAACTAACAACAAAAAAGATTCTGAAATTTCATCAAAAAAAATTCCCATTTTAAGAAAAACAATTAGTAAAAGAATAAATATCAATAATAATAACAATAATAAAATGTCTTCAAAAACAAGATCCATTTCACAATTACTATCACTATTTAACCCTTCAAAAACAGTACCTCAGGATAATGAGAATGTAAAAAAAAAAAAAAAAAAAAAAAAAAAAATATATATATATATATATATATATTTTTATATATTTAATTTAATAATATTTATTAAGAATTATTTTAATTATAATTTATTAATTCATTTGTAAATATTATAATATATATATATATATATATATATTTTTTTTTTATATAAATTTTTTATAAAGAATAATGAAATTAAAGAATCAGAATCTATTGAATTTCAGGATTCTATCGATATTGATGACGATATTTTATTCAATGTGAATATAAATGAAATTTCAAAGATTTCAAAATCTGATAATATGGATATTGAAATGTTCGAAACTAATAAAATGGATAATATTAATAGTAGTGTCAATAATAATTATAACAGGAATGATAATATTACTAATAATATTAATAATGATAATAGCAATGAACATATTAATATCAATCACCAAAATAAATATCCAGATTTAAAAAAATCAAACCTTGTAAATAACATCAATCATCCAAAATTCAATGATAATGATATAAATCAATCTATTAAAAACAATAATCACTATGATTATATTCATGATACCAAGGATTCTAATCATTCTTTTAATACATCAAATACAAAAATTAATACTAATACTAATGCTAATATAAATACTAATACCAATATTAATGCAAATATAAATACTATAAATACTACTACTGCTAATAATAATAATAATAATAATAATAATAATAATAATAATAATAATAATAATAATAATAATAATAATACCATTAATCAAAATCAAAGTATAAAAGGAACTAATAAAGAAACTAATCATCTATTAAAAGATATAACATTAAATACAAATTCAAAAATTAATAAACCCAATAATATACAGCTGAACAAACTAAAAGAAAATATTCAAAAGTAACATTAATTTATAAATAAATAAAATAGATAAATAATAAATAAAAAAAATAATTATTTTATATTATAAATTTAATTTATATTAATAGTAATAAAAATTTATACATATTAAAACGTTAATCTTTTTTTTTTTTTCTTTTAAACTTTTTTTTTATATTTATTTTTTTAGAGATCTAAAAAAATGTGAATTACATTTTCCATCTACGGAAGAATGCCTCGATACCAATGATTCTAATTTAATTAGAAAATCAATAATACCCATCAATTTTGTAAGTCATATCTCTTTTATTAAGTTAATATTATCAATAATAATAATAATATTTTTTTTTTCTATATTAAAATATATATATATATATATGATAAATATTAATATTAATAAATAAAAATAAAATGAAATAATAATAATAATAATAATAATAATAATAATAATAATAATAATAATAATAAATTATAAAATTAGACAAATGTATCAGAATATCAACTTTTATTTAGAAAAGCTATTATCGAAAGTATTCAAATTGAATTAACTAAATTATCTATGAAATATCGTTCCTTACCTTTCTTAAATGAACCTTCCTACCGATCAAATGGAATTAATTATTATTCAGAATGTATTTTAACGTAAATAAATAAATATAAATAAATAAATATATATATATATATTTATATATTATGTATAATTATAATTATCATTTATGTAACTGTTAAATTATATTTTTATATATTTTTATTCATTTATATTATGATTATAATAAATATATAATTTTTATAATTTATATATATATATAATGCTCTAATTATATATATATATAATGTTATACAGTCGATTTCAACCGGTATTTCTTAAATATAAAAAGAAAAACAATAATTGTAACTATTTGTTAACATTGGCAAGAAAAGAAAAATCATCTTCTTATTCTAAAGGTTTTTATTTAAAAAAAAAAAATATAAAAAAATAAAGAAAGAAAAGAATATACAAATATATATTATAATAAATAAATATATATATATATATATATTTATGTTCATTATCATAAAATAACATGTTTAATTATTTAATTATAAATAAATTAATAAATAAATAGATGACATATGGGTTATATCATTAAATAAAAATTTTGAAAAAAATACAACATTTCTAGCAAAGAGTGTTTTTTATGGTCCAAATGGAAATTCGGCTGTGGAGGTGGAACCGATAAGTAAAGATGACATTGAAATTTCAAAATATTTAACCAACAGCAAGAAACCAATATTTAATGTTTTTGCAATACGTGCCATAAATATAAATACTGAGGTAATGAAGGAATCATTGGAATCATGGAAATCATTCATTTTTTAATTATAAAAAAAAAAAAAAAAAAAAAAAAATACATAACAAAAAAATAATAATAATAATCAAATAATAAAATAATAAATATAAAATATTATTATTTTATATTACCATAATATATCTATAAAATTGATATTTATATATATATTATGTATTTATATATTTATTTATTTATTTCTATTTCTATATAATTTATATAATAAATAGGAAATTATATTAAGTAATTTAAAGTCAAATATTACAAAATCATCTGTTCTACCGTACTTATTAAATTATAGTAATACAATGAGAAAGAAAAATGATAAAACAAGATTTAATTCTCCTCACATGGCTTCTCTCATAAATGAAAAGAAAATAAGTGAATTAGATGAATTTTTAGATGATATTATCATTCAATATAAATTAAATGAAGATCAAGAGGCTGTCCTAAGAACGTTTATTGAAAGTTTAAAAATACCATCAAAAAGTCCAATTACTTTAGTTCATGGGGTATTTTATTTTTTTTTTTTTTTTTTATTTTTTATTTTTTAAAATAAAAAAAAAAAAATCTTTATATATATTTATATTATATTTATATTAAATATATATATATATTATTAATCTATTAATCTTTAATAATATATTATTATTATATATTTTTATATATCTACTTTTATTACTATTATTTAATAAAATTTAGGTATTTGGTGCAGGAAAAAGGTACATAAATATAATTTACAAAAAAAAAAAAAAAAAAAAAAAAAAGCTTTTTCATCAAATTTATAAAATTTTAATACTAAAGTATTTTATTAAATTAAAAAGAAAAAAAAAAAAAATACTAACAAAAAAATAATATATATATATATATATATATATTTAAAGTTTGTTGATAAGTATCATTATCTTTTTCCTCTATAGATCTTATATTTCAGGATTTATTAATCCTAAAATTAATTTTAAAATTTTAGTTTCATCAATGACTAATGGTAAATTATTAATAATATTCATTAGTGTTTATGTTTATATATATATAAATCTTTAAAACATTTGTTAAGTATATATATATATATATATGATTATCATTATTATATTTATTTAAATATTGAATACAGTGGCCGTAGACAGAATTTTATTGGTAAATATAAATATATATTATAAAAAGTGAAAATATTATAATAGTTAATATTATCATCTTTTAAACAGTATAATTTTTTTTAAAATAAAATCTTAATAAAATGTTTTATATTGTTTATTAAATATTTTAAAATATATTTTTTTTAAAAAAAAAAAAAATATAAATACATATATATATATAGTATTTAATGGAAAAATTTGATTTTAAAAATTTTGTTAGAGTTGGAAGGTAAATTTAACTATAATCATTTATTTTTAAATATATAAATAGCATAAAAATAAAATTAAAAATAAAATTAAAAATAAAAATAAAAATTAAAATAATATTAAAATATTAATAATAAACATTAAAAAATATATATATTTATTAATATTTAATAATTTATATTAGTTTAAAAAAAATAGCTAAACCTTTATTACCATATGCAGCTCAAATTAGTAAAGGAAATGAAGGTAAATTTTAAAAATAATAATATATTTTAATAATAAAAAATATATATATATTTATCAATATAATAATGTAATAATGTATATATATTTATATTAATTATATTAATTATATTAATTTTATTAATTTTTTTTTTTTTTTTTTTTTTTTTTTTTTTTTTTTTTTTTTTTTTTTTGAAATAAATGTTTTAAAGATATTGATGAATTAAATAGTTTGTTGAAATGCGATGATCTTTCTCCAAAGGAAATAAAGTATATTCAGGAAACAATAAAAAAATTTAAAAAAAATGAAAATAGAAACAATATAAAACATTCTTTTTTAATTGCAACAACTTGTATAGCTTCATCATTTGAAATATTAGATCATACTAAAGTACCAATAGTAATATTGGATGAATGCTCTCAATTTATTGAACCATTATCATTATTACCTATTTGTAGATTTCAAAGTGAAAAATTACTCTTGGTGGGTGATCCAAAACAATTATCCCCAACAATAACCACAAATTCTGCTTATGAAAAGGATCCAGTAAATAAAGGTTTAGATAGAACGCTATTTGAAAGATTAGCACTTTCCCAATGTACCCCTATTTTATTGAGAACACAATATAGAGTAAGTAATTTTATATATATATATATAAATTACACACACATATCTTTATATTTATAAGTATATATATATATGTGTGTGTATATATGTGTTTGTGTTTGTGTTTGTGTTTGTGTTTTTAAAACAATAATAAAATATTTGAAAAAGTATTAAAATTATAATTTAAAATTTACTGAATTTTTTTTTCTTTTTCTTTTAAAAAAAAAAAAATTATTACCTAATAATAATAATAATAATAATAATAATAATAACATTAGTGTCACCCTATTATTTCAAGCATCAGGTAAATATTATTAAATATAATAATTTATAATTTATACAACATTAATATTATTGTTACTAATTATTAATTATTAATATACATATATATATATATATATTAAATAATAAAATTGTTTAAATATTTAAATGTAAAAAGTAATAACTTATTTTATGAAAATAGATTAATTGATGGACGAAAACCAGAAATAAAAGGAGAACTATTAAGTGATAAATTTCCTATATTATGTTTTGTTGATGTTAATAGTGTTGGTAAATCACAATTTTCAAGTTTTGTTAATAAATTGGAAGCAGATTTTATTGTAAAATCTATTGAAAAACTAGTTGAATTCGGTGTTAATGGAGAGGATATTGGTGTTATATCATTATGTAAAATATATATATATTTATAAACTTTTTTTTTTTTTTAAAAAAAAAAAAAAAAATGCAAATATAATTATAATTTTAATTTTAATGATAATAATAATAATAATAATCTAATATATAATATATATAATTTTATAATTTAGATAAAGGACAAGCTGATCTTATAAAGGTTTATATACAATATATATATATATATTAATATTACTATAAATTGAATTATAAAAATACTATAATATTAATTTTATATATATACATATATAAGTTTATACTAATTAAACGATTTTTTATTTATTTATTTTTTTTTTTTTAATAATAATAAAAATAATAATAAATAATAAAAAATTAATAAATAAATAAATACATAAAATTCTAGTCCCGTTTTGCAGCTAATCCAGCTGATCAAATTAAAACGATTCAAGTTTCAACTGTTGATGCTTTCCAAGGTGCAGAAAAATCAATAATATTTTTATCCATTGTTAAAAGTAATTCCTCTGAATTTATTGATTCTGATCGACGTGTTAACGTCGCTATTACTCGTGCAAAAAAGTAATAATTAAAAAATTACAATGACAATGACAATAATAATAATAATAATAATAATAATAATAATAATAATATATTAGAATGATATATACGTTTTCATTTATAATAATAATAATAATAATAAACTAATGAATCATTATATTAAATAATTTTTTCTTTCTTTTTCTTTTTTTTTTTAAAAAAAAAAAAATAATAAAAATAATAAAAAATAAATTAGTCATCTTATTTTAGTTGGTAATAAAGCAAATCTACTGAAATTTAGTATTATTTGGAAAGATATCATAAGTAACCATTGTCAAAGTAAGTAATATTAAATTTTAAAAAAAATTTTTTTTTTTTATATTTTACTAATTGTATCAATAAAAATAAATAAATAAATAAAAATAAAAAAATAATTTTATTAATTTTAAAAAAAAAAAAAAAAAAAAAAAAAAAAAAAAAATGAAAATAGAATCAGAAAATGGAATACTTAAGCCTGATGAATTTTACAACTTAATAGAATAATAAAAATCAAATAATTTTATTAAACACCCGTTTATATCTATCAATTACATTATTATTCCAAAATAATAATAAAAATGAAAATGAAAATACCAATAAAAATACCAATAAAAAAAAAAAAAAAAAAAAAAAAAAAAAAAAGACATATATTATTTTTTGTTATATTAAATATATATATATATTTATTTATATAGTTAATTTATTCTATATATTATTTACTTATACTTTTATAATTAAATAATTATCTCTCTTCATTTTCATTTTCTACTCCTATTAATTTATTTACTCCTAAATTTATATATATTTATTTAATATTATAGAAGATTTCAAAAAAAAAAAAATAGAAGATCATTAAAAATTAAAAAAAAATAAAAATAAAAAAAATAAACACCTTAAAATATATAAAAATAAAAATAAATTAAAAATTACATTTATTTTATATTTTTTTTTTTTTTTTTTATTATTATAACTATTATTATTATTAAATTTTTTTTGTTTTTTTATAGTTTATATAAAAATGACAATATTAAAAAAAATAAAAATTAAATATACATTTAAAAAGTTTTTTTTTTAAAAAAATTTTTTTTTAAAAAAAAAAAGTAAAAAAAAAAAAAAAAAATGAATGAATGATTATGTTGTTTACAATGTTTTTTTTTTTTTTTTTTTTTTTTTTTTTTTTTTCTTTATTATTATTATTATTATTATTATTGGTTTGTATTTAAGTATTTAAAGATATTTTAATAAAATAAAATGTAAAATGTAAATAATAAAAAAATAAAAAAAAAGATAGATTATTGTTTCTGGATAATTAATTATTATTAAAATAAATGGAATGTTTATATATATAAACATATATTTTATTTTTATTTTTATTTTTTCTGTGTATTAAATAAATATACAAAAGCTATGGAATAATATGATATTGGATTTACAAAAAAAAAAAAAAAAAGTTATTAAAACACAAAATCTTTTAGGTTTGCCTATATAAATTATTAATAGAATAAAAAAAAAAATAAAAATAAAAATAAAAAAAAATCATTAAATACTTTAATTTTTGATAATAATAATTTTTTTTTTTTTTATTTTATTTTATTAAAATATATATATATATAATAATATATATACCACTAAAGCATCTTGTATTAACATCATTCTACTTCCTATAACACAAAGCGTTAGCCATCTCTTTAATACAAGATCATATTTATTAACATTGACTCTTTCCACCATTTTTCTCTATTATAATTTTAAAATAATAGTAATAATAATGATAATTATAAATTTAAAATAGATTAATATTATATATATATATTTATTTAAATATTAATATTATATATATATATATATTTATTTAAATATTAATATTATATATATACATATATTTATTTAAATATATAAAAGTATATATGATCATATTTTATTAAAAATAAATTTTTTGTTTGTTTGTTTGATTTTAAAATGATTAAATACCTCTCTTTCTTTTTCAATTTCAGAACACATATCTTTATATTCAATCTTCTTCTTTATTTTATCTAACTTTTGATATAGAATTTTCCTTTCCTGTTTCAAAACTTCTAAAATATGTTTATTATATCTCTCAATCTTTTTATAAGATGAAAAGATAAAAAAAAATTTAAAAATAAAATATATATATTAATTGATAAAGAATTATTATTATTATTATTATTATTATTATTATTATTATTATTATTATTATTATTATTATTATTATTATTATTATTATTATTATTATTATTATTATTATTATTATTATTATTATTATTATTATTATTATTATTATTATTATTATTATTATTATTGTTATTATTATTATTATTATTATTATTATTATTATTATTATTATTATTATTATTGTTATTATTATTATTGTTGTTGTTGTTGTTGTTGTTGTTGCTTTTTTTTTTTTTTTTCTATAATTAAAAATTATTAATTACTATAATTGAAAATTGTTAATTACATATTCATTTTTAAGCTGTTTAAGTTCTTCAATCTTCTTAATTTTTCTATTATTCACAAGAATATTGAAATTAATTTTTTGTATTTTTCTTGTTTGTAGTATATGTTCTATTATTATTATTAAAAAAATATATATATAATTTTTTTTTGTTTAATATTTTAAGAAAAAAAAAATATATATATATATATATATATAGAGAGAGAGAGAGAGAGAGAGAGAATTTAATATGGAAAATATAAATATAAATATATTCATATAGTTATCTATCTATAGATATAGATATATAGATATATAGATTATTCATAATAAAAAAAAAAAAAAAAAAAAAAAAAAAAAATACCAATTTTTCTTTCAAAGTTTTCTCTCTCGATATCATTGTTTCTTAAATTATCTAATTTCATTTCTAATTCTAAATTTATAATTCTAAATGGTTTTCTTCCAGTAAATGACACTTTTTGAGAATCTGATGATCCGGAATCAATACTACTACTTTGTGTCCTTTTCCTATGCCTTTCATTATCTAAATTAATAGTGATATTTTGTGTTGAATCTTCATTAAATACCGGATTTTTTGCATAATCTAAAAATATATATATTAAAATTAAAATAACATAAAAAAATAATAATAATTATTATTAATAATAATAATATTATTTTTTTTTTCTATTATCATTAATAATGATTATTTCATTGATTTTTTTTTTTTTATTATTTATTTTTTTATTTATTTTTTTCTTATTTTTTTTTTTTTTTTTTTTATTTTTATTTCTATCTTTATTTTTATTGGTATTTTGATTGTTATTTTCATTTTCATTTTTATTACTAGTGATATTGTTATTGTTATTCTCATTCATATTCTTATTCTGTTTTTTTTTTTTTTTATTTTTTTATGAACAAAAAAAAAATATATATATATATATATATATATATATATAATATTTTAATACCTATTAATTTTTGAAGATCAGTGAAATATTTATCAAAATTTCTTTTAAAGTTAGTATCAAAACCTGATGAACTATCATTATCATCCTCTGACATATCTTCATCGTAATTACTCTTTATTGAATCATCACCAAGTTTTAATCTATTTCTACCTCTACTACCTCTTATCGGTTTCGACGATTTATTTGAATTTTCTATACTTTGTCTTAATCGATTCTCACTTTTCCTTGAAAGAATTGAATTGGATGGTTGAAGCCACAATTCTCCTTTTAAATCTTTCAAAATTACATCTCCATCAATAGTACTATCCGCATATGCAATATACTGAGGAGGCTTACAATTTTTTAAATCAATTAAAGTTGGGAAATGAAAGACTTCCTCCTCTTCCTCATTTGAATTATCATTATTTATATTTTCATTATCATGACCTTTTTTAATTTTTTGATTTGAACTATGACCTCTTTTATTTATATTTTTTTCTTTCTTATTTGTTGTATCCTCATCAACTTCAGGTGTTTTTTTTATACTCTTACGAACTGAACTTATAACATTTATATCACTCATTGTACTATATATAATTTTCTACAAGAACATAAAAAAAAAAAATTTTTTTTTTTATTTTTTATTTTTTTTTTATTTTTTTTTACTTAATTAAATATTTAAACTTTATGTTAAAAAGTATCTGTATTTGTTTCTTGATTTAACTTAGCGAATATCAACTATATTTATTACATTAATATACTACAGTTGAAACTTTATTTAATTAAAAATAAAAAATAAAAATTGAAAAAAATATTATAGATGTCATATATATATAGTACGTATTAATATTTATATTAATACAAAAGTATTATTAATGCTTATTAAATTTTTCAGATAGATAAAACAAAAAAATTTTTTTTTAAATAAATAAATAAAAATCACTCTATATTATCTAATTTACAAATTTGATATTTAAAATCATTTTATTTAATTAATATTAAAAGAAAGGAAAGAAAAAAAAAAAAAAAAAAAAAAAGTAGAAAAAAAACTAAATTAATATACATAAAAAATTATTTAAGTGAATTAATCGGAATCAAATTTTAATTAATAAAATTTGACAATCTTTTAAAATTTTATATATTTATAGATATTTACAAATTTTAATATATCTATTTAAAAAATAAATAATAATAATAATAATAATAATAAAATATAAAACAGAAAAAAAAAATTAAAATATATAAATATAAAATATATTAAATAACATTGATTATCAAATGATTAAAAAAAACAAAAAGACTTTTCTATATTTATATTTTTAATTTTTTTTTTTTAGGTAAAAAAAAAATAAAAGAAAAACTTTAATAGTATTTATGATTCTTTTTCTTTTATCGTTTTTAACTATTTTATTATTTTGATTTAATATATTATTTGTATTATTATTATATATATATGTATATATAAAATGACAGATATATATTTTAACTAGAAAAGATTTATCTTCCAAACAGTTACTATAGTTATGTTTTATTTATCAATATTAATAATCATTTACAATTAATTATTATAATGACTTATTTAATAAATAATTGTGAAAGTGATGTTAATTTATAAAAAAAATATTAGTTCATTATGTTTTTATTGTTATATAATTTTACAGCCATAATTATTTTTCAGCAATAATATATATATTCAATGTTTGTTACACTATCTGTAATGAAATGTTCATTAATATTAAATATTTATACATTGATTAAATTTTATAGTTAAAATATTATTAGAAAAAAATAACCCAAAATTTTAAATATATATATATCTACTAATATTTATTTATAAACTTTTATATACAATATTAAAATAAAAACATATATATATAATATTTACCATAAATTTACCATAAAGTATAATAATTTTATTTTATTAAATTTTAAATAAAAATAAGATAAATAATACATGATATATATGATATGATATTCTATTTGATAAAATATTACTTTATAATAATTATAATTATAATTATAATTATAATAATAATAATTTTTAAATAAAGAAAAGAAAAATAATATTTGATATATGATATACGATATTTTAAATTATTATATAATATTACTTTATAATAACTATACTAATAATAATAATTATTTTCATTATTATTATTAGTAGTAGTAGTAGTAGTAGTAGTAAACTTTAAATAATTTTTTTTATATAATTTTTACTACAATTAGTATTATTATTAGTATTACTATTATTATTACTATTGTTACATATTGTTACATAATATTGACATTTATTATTATTATTTACTATTATTATCATTATTACAATTATTGTTATTGATTATTGATATTATTATTATGCTATTATGATTATTATTATAATGTTATTATGATTATTATTATTATATTAGTATGGTTATTATTATTATTATTGAATACTATTATTATAAATACAATTATTAGTATTTTGTTCATTAGTAGTATTAATGATATTTTTTATATAAATAATAAATTATATATAAAAAATTCTATTTTTATAGATTATAAATTATTTACATGGTAATTAAGGTATAAATATATTATCAATATATTGATTATATAAATAATTTATTAAATTAATTTAATTTCATAGGACATATAAAATTATAATAAATAAGAATTATATTAATTGTTAATTATCGAATTAAATATAATATTTTATAATCCAAAAAAAAACTTTTTATTGTTGATTCTCGTTTCCAAAAAAAAAAAAAAAATAAAAAAAAATAAAGATAGTAAAATATTTTTAGGTAAAAAAAGGAAGCTTTAATATACAATTTGAATAAATATGAAAATATTCATAGATATCATATATAATATATATAATATTTAATAATATATAATTATATTTTTTTTTTAAAATAAAATTAAATTAAAATATATACTGAATATAAAAAATTTTATATAATAAATTATTTATTTATTTATTTATTTATTCTTATATATTTATTTATATTTATTATAATAATATTAAATAAAAAAAATAAAAAGAAAAAAGAAAGATAAACGGTCGTTGATATCTTTTTTTGAAGAGGAAATAGATATATCGAAAATTAAATTTAAAAATAAAAGAAAAAAATTTTTTTTTAACAAAAAATATTTCAAAAATTTCAAAAACTATAAAACCTTAAATTTCTATTAAAAAAAAAAAAATAAATAAATAAATAAATAATGGATTCTCTTAAAAATATGACCTACTGGGATGCCGTAGGTTTAATTAATAAAGTTAAAAATGTTGTTATGAATTATTCTGAATGGGAAATCAAAGTTAGAGATGGTATAATATTTTTTTTCAAAAAAAAAAAAAAAAAAAAAAAAAAAAAAAGAGTTATATATATAATATTATAAAAGCACTACAATAATTTATGTATATATAAATAATAAAATAAAATTATTCATATTAATTTCAAAAAAAATATATATAATTGAAATTATATATTTATATATATTTTTCATTTATTTAATAATTAAAGCTACTAATAATGAACCATGTAAGTTGATAAATTTATAAATATAAAATTCAAATTTTCTTGAAAATTTATCTTTATCATTTTTTATCAATAAGTAATTATAAAATAATATATATTGCACATAAATTAATAATTAAAAAATATATAATTTAAAAAAATTAATAATTAAACAAAAAAAAAAGGGGGTGCCTCTTCAACTTTAATGAAAGAAATTGCTAAAGGAACTTATCAATATGATAGTTTCAATGACATTATGAACACTATTTATTCAAGGTTCGAATAAAATATAATAAAATTAAATATATTGTCGAAAACATTTTTACCAATTGTAAATTTCCTTAATATTTATTTATTATAATACAAAAATAAAAATAAAAATAATAAAGATTAACTGAATGTACTGATGATAAATGGAGACAATGTTACAAAGTATATATTTTCTCAACATCAATATATATAAATATATAAAATAATAATAATAATAATAATAATTACCATATTTAAAATAAATATTTATATAAATTTTTAAAAAAAATAATGGTAATGTTAATTATACTAATTATATTACTTATAAATTAATTAAATTTACCCATAAAAAAAAAAAAAAAAATTCAGGCTCTTCAACTTTTAGAATATTTAATAAAGAACGGTTCAGAAAGAGTTGTTTCCAACTGTCACGAAAACATTTATACCATTAGAGCTTTACAAAAATTTATATATGTTGACCCAAACGGCAAAGACCAAGGAATCAATGGTATATATAATATATTTTATAATTACATTAAAAAAAAAAACATTTTTATCAAATAAATAAATAATTGAAAATGAAATATATACGAAAAGTTAAAATTAAAAAATTCTTAAATAATAATAATAATAATAATAATAATATATAAATAAAAATGAAATAATAATAATAATAATAATAATATATAAATAAAAATGAAATAATAATAATAATAATAATATATATATATATATAAATGATTATGATAAAATAATATAAATAGTTCGAGCTCGTGCTAAAGAAATTTATGATTTATTACAAAATAAGGATAAAATTAATGAAGAAAGAGCAAAAGCTAAAGAAAATAAAAATAAATATAAGGGAGTTTCATCCGAAAAAGCACGTTATCAAGGATTTGGATCCTCTAGTGGATTTGGTTCAGGAACATCAAAAACTAGTTTCAGTAGTAACTGTAAGTTTATATATATATAAAAATTTATTTTTTTTTTTTTTTATTTATATTTACATTTATATTTACATTTATATTTACATTTATATTTACATTTGAATTTATATTTATATTTATATTAATATTAATATTTATATTTATATTTTATATTTTATATTTTATATTTTATATTTTATATTTTATATTATATTTATATTTATTTATTAACATTATTATTATAATTATTATTTTATTATTATAATTATTATTACTTTTATTTATATTACTATTATTGTTACTATTTAATTATAAAAAAAAAAAAAAAAAAAAAAAAATTAACAATATATAAAGTCAAAGAAATTAGTAAAAATGAAGAAGAAGCTCATGCTGCTGCTGCTAGAGCTAAAGCTGCTCAAAAATCCTCTTCTTCCTCCTCATCTACCAATGCTAAAAATGAAACTTCTTCCACCTCTGCACCTGCTCCTGCTAAAGAAGCTAATTTATTAGATTTCGATTTTGATGCTCCAGCATCCTCTTCTAATAATAACACAACCACTAAAGCCTCTACTAATGATGATGAATGGGCTGAATTCCAATCATTTGATAGTAAGTATTATCTATATTTTATTATATGTATATAAATATATTTATTAATTTAAATGATTTTAAAATATTTTACTATTCATATAAATATTAATCTTCTATTACTTATATATATATATATATATATTTAAATATAATTTATCAAATTATATTTTAATATTTATTACTTATTATTAATTTATCCAAATAATAATAAATAAATATTTAATACAATAATAAACAATTACTACAATATATAATAATAAATTAAATAATTTCTATTATTAGATAAACCATCCACAAATAATAATAATTTTGATGATTTTGCTGATTTCCAATCCTTTCAAAGTGCTCCAGTTACCAACGCTAATACTACTACTACTACTACCGGAGTAACAACAAATACCAATACAAATAAAGCAAATGATGATTTATTCTCATTATTTATGTCAAGTCCAGCACCAGCTTCCTCTACCACCACAACTACCAATAATACCTTTAATAATACCAGTAATAATTCTACTACTATAAATAATAATAATAGCTTATTTAATTCTATTTCAATGCAACCCATGCAAACTAATTCTACACCAATAATGAAACCAATGCAAACAAATACTACTACATTTGGTTCCTCCACTACCAACAAAACCTCCTCATCAACATCAAAAGGAAAAAGTAATGATTTATTCAGTGATTTAGTTTCCTTTGATTCCTTAACTATTTCCAATAATAATACCTCAAAACCAGCAACCTCTAGCACCACCACATCAAATAATTTTATGATGTCCACTTCCACCACTAATAATACTAATAATAAAAATAATATGAATAATTTAAATTTTGATTCATTAATTTAAGATTAAAAAAAAAATAAAATAAAAAAAAATAAAATATAATTATAATATAATATAATATAATATAATAAAGAAATAATAAAAATAAATGATTAATAATATTGTTTTAATAAAAGAAAAAAAATTTTTTTAAAAAATTATAAACTATAATAATAATAAAAAATAATAATTATTATTATTATAATAAATTAATAAATCAATCACTCAATAAATAAATAAATAAATAAATAAATAAATAAATAAATAAATAAATAAATAAATAAAAAAAAAAAAAAAAAAAAAAAATAATAATAATAATAATAAACCATAGAAAAATTTTCATCATAATCCACTACTACATTTCTTAATATATATATATATATTCTTTTTCTTTTTCTTTTTTTTTTTCTACATTTAGACTATCTTCTCTTTTTTTCTCTCCTTTTAATTTTTTTTTTTTTTTTTTTTTTTTTTTTTTTCTATTATTATTATTAATTTATTTTTAATTTTTAAGATTTTTCTATTTTTGTTATCTTTTGAAACTAATTTTATTTTATTACCTTACTAAAACAAATTAAAGTTTACAAATAGAAGAAACAAAAATATTAATTTGTTAACTTTAAATTAGCATTGAAGATGGTTATTTACTTATACTCAATACCAATTTAATTTTTGTATATCTTTTATATAATTTTTATTTAATTGTATTTATATAAATATTTATTATTTTTTATCCTTTTTTTTTTTTTGGGTTATATATATTTCAGATTACAAACCTTACTACACAAAATTCTAAGGCGATTTTAACATATCAAGACAATAATTTTTATCAACTTTTATTAATTATGTTCAATGAATTTTTAAATACTTAATTAATCAACTATCACTAATTTGAAACAATTAATTTGAACTTATCCGAATATTATTGAATCTTTGATAGCTTACGTTACTTTAACAATATTGAAAAAAAAAAAAAAAAAAAAAAAAAAAAATTATTATTATTATTATATAATATTCATTCATGATCTCATTCTTCAAACCATATATGTATACTTCTTCAGGAATAATTTAATTCATTCTTCAAACCATGTATGTATTATGCCTTAAGGAAACTCTTGACAGATAAGTTTTTTCGGGTCATGAATGTTTCCTTCTCTTTATTTACAATTACATTCTAGTGGTAGAGGTAGCACAGATAAATTTTATTCCAAATGTTATTCATGATGTGGTAAAAAGGTGATCAGTTCTTTATCCATTAGATATTTGAATATTTCACTTACTTTTTTTTTTTTTTTTTCAAATGCTAGATTGAAATCATTTTAGATTTCAGTAATGACCTTTTTTTTTTTTATTTTGTTAGGAAGTAAAATAAAATAAAATAAAAAAAATGGAAGTTACCTTTTATTCATCTTCCTATTCATCTATTTTAAATATTTTAGATTGTGAAAAAAAAAAAAAAAAAAAAAAAACCCTTCACAACCAAGAGAGTCAATGTCGAATCGATATAGGCAGGAAAAAAAATTTCTCTATTACTAGTCATCCCCTTAATACATCTTTACATAAATAGTAATGATCCTTTTTTTTTTTTTTTTTTTTTTTTTGCCGAACGAATCGATGGAAATTGAATCACCTGAGAACGTTTCACTTTGGTTTGAGGAAGAAGTTTAGTGATCACCACCACACTATCTACTTTACAGATGGTACTTTTTTTTTTTTTTTTAGTTTTATTTTATTAAATACTTTTTTTTTTTTGGTAGAAAATGATTTCTATTCATATCTTAATACCATAATAACTTAACTTTTTTTTTTTTTTTAAAAAAAATTTTCTCTATTATTTCCATTGTATTTACATTATATAGTATTATTTTTTTTATTAAATTTTATTTTTAATATTTTTTATTTTTTTTTTTATCTTAATATATATTTAAAAGGTAATTTTTATACTTAAATGTATACAATTATTAATAGTTTTTAATAATGAATAAATCAAGCAATAGAAGTCTATTCTCCTCCAAGCCTTAAAAAAAAAAAAAAAAAAAAAAAAAAGAAATACTGTCCTAATTGTGGGGCCCTAAGAATGTTTCGTAAGTACTATTATTTAATATATTTACAAGGGGAATTAGCATTCGAGTACATATCTATCGTATTATGTATCCATATGTCCATATGGATATATTCGACTAAAGTAATATAGTTATATTCTACTAAAGACTTATATATATGCAATGGCCACAAGGGAGTTCGTACGTATCTCATTGGATTAGGTTATACCGGCCTCGCTTCAAAAAAAAAAGGGAAATTAGGAACTTGGAGAAGCACTCTCGAGAAAAAGGCGTAACTAAAAAATTCTCAATCATAATAAAATACTGCATGTCAGAGCGCCATTACTAAACACTCAGTAAAGCCGTCCAACAGGGACAATATCCACCAATATCCACCAATGCGAAAGCATAGAGAAGTGTTATGACTACCTTAATATTCCCATGCCCTTGAGAGGGAGGGCTTGAAAATAAAGGCGGTATATATTTGAAATAAAAAAAAAAAAAAAAATAAAAAAAAAAATAAAAATAAAAAAAAAAATAAAAATAAAAAAAAAAATTGATATTATTTTTAATAATTAATAATAAATAATGTAATAGAAGTATATTCTCTTCCAAGTCTAAAAAAAAAAAAAAAAAAAAAAAAATTTAATCATTTTACATTTCTTTTTATATATTAAATTTATTAAATATTTATTGAATTTTTTTTTTTAGTTTTTATAAATTTTAATAATATAATTTAATATTAATAATGATAAATATAAGTAATAAAAAAAAAACTATTATATGATATCTGTAAAATAAAATTGAAATAAAAATAAAGTAAAATAAAATAAAATAATAAAAAATATATATATAAAATAAAATAAAATAAAAATAAAAATATAAAATATAAAATATAAAATATAAAATATAAAAAATATAATATATATGTATAAAAGAAAAAATAAAAAATTTTTTTTATCCTATTATTTTTCTTATTATTAATTTTTTTTTTTTTTTATTTTTTTATTCTTTTATATATATTATATATATAGCCTATTATATTTTATATCAAATTATAAAAAAAAAAAAAAAAAAAAAAAAAAAAAAAAAAAACTATTTAATTAAATTAATTTCACCATATTAATAACTTTTGTGATATATTATAAATAAAAATTTTTATTTATTTAATTATTTATTTTTATTTTTTTTTTTTTTTTTACAAAATATTTATTGATCTATTATAAATATTAATATTATTATTATTATTAATTTGTTTTGATTTTTTTTTTTTTTAAAAAAAAAATTTTAGTTTTTAGTTTGTTTGTTGGCTTATTTTTTGGTATTATTAAATTTTTGTATTATTTTAATTTATTTAATTTAATTTTTTTTTTTTTTTTTTTTTTTTTTTTTATTTTTTCTTTTATATACTTAAAAATTTTTAATTTTACTCTTTATTGTTATTATTATTACTATTATTATTATTAGTCTTTATTTTAACTTATTTTTTATTTTCACTTTTCACTTATTTTTACTTATTTTTATTTATTTTATTTTTATTTTTATTTTTATTTTTATTTTTATTTTTATTTTTATTTATATTTTGTGATTTCCCTTCTATTTCCAATGAGTACGTTTTAAAGTACCATCTGAACCACAGGAATAAACATAATCATCCTTTGCAAGTAATTCATTGACACCCATAGTACCCATTTTTCCTGATTTTTCGGAATGACCCTTCGTTGATTTCTTAACATGTACCTTTGGCCAGGCACTTACTTGAGTAAAGTCCTCCTTCAATGACCATATCTTTATTTCTCCTTCAATGGAACTAGAGATAAGATAATCATGAATTTCATCTACCGCTAATGATTTAATTGGTAAAGCATGAGCCTTGAAAGTATTTACACAATTCATTTCCTTAATATCATAGATATAGATATCACCACGTTTACTACCAACTATTAAAAGTTTATATTGTCCTGAATAGGCTAAAGCGAGGGCATTTTCTTCCGTCAAAGAGAAGGTCTTAACTCTAGAAGTAGATTGTGGTAATAAGGTATCAAAGAGACAAACATTATCTTTATTGGAGGAGGATAAGGCGAGAGCTACCAGACTACTAGAGGATAAGAATTTAAAATCATTAATTGGACTATGATTATTCGTTATAATTTGACAGGGTTCTGAGGAAGATTGAGCATTATCAAAGTTCCATATATAAAGATCACCATTACTAGTGCAAGCACCGAATTTTTGACCATAAGAATCAAAACTACATTTTAGTATTTTTGAGGTATCATTCGTTGGATAAATCATTATTTGTTCCTGATGACCAAATTGGAATAAAACAATAGAAGATTTAGAGTACTGCGTATCATTAATGGCAGCAATATAATAATTATTTGTAGGATGAGCGGAAAGGCAGGTGACATGAAGGGCTTGTCTCTTAAATATGACAATATCATCAAGATCATTTCGTAGCGTAGTACTTCTACGACTTCCTGAAATGGAACGTCTGAACGCTCTTTGAATAGAATCATAACTAAGATTTCTACCCAAGGATATGGATGATTTTGGAGAACTTGGTACACTCGTTAAGGAGTATTGACTCTCTGAAGTATGAAGTTGACTAGCATTTTCATCATAAAGTTGGGATGTTCTCTTACCACCATCCATTGTAATATTACTTAATACATCAAAACTCTTTATCGTTCCACCACCAATGATTCCATTATTACCATTAGCCTTTTGTTCATAATATATTAAAGCATTTTCAATATCAAGTTCATAGATTGCCTTGGCGGTAGCCACTGCAATATATTTATTATCAATTGGATTAATACTGAAGGATAGTATAGGTTCTGTTAATTTAAATATTAATTCATGAGTTTTATTGGTATCAACAACATTAACTTCTCTTTCTTCAACAGTACTACTAGGTGATAATTTTTCAATGATTAAATCAGTTTCCGTTACACTTCTCAATAAATCCCAATATTTCTTTTCATACTTATCGGTCATGTAAGACTTTAAGTTATCCTTAAAGGTATAACAATCTTCAAGTTTACTCTTCACTTCGGTTTCATAGGTATAAGTCATATGAGAAAGTGGTTTCAATAAATATTCATAGAAATAATTACTTAATTCATCAGAACTTATATTTTCTATATCTAATAAATATTTTTCACAGGATGAAATAAGATAATAGTAGGTAATTAATTCTAATAAATTTTCAGTTTTTTCTCTTCTTTCCTTAATAGTATTTTCTTTATTTCTTTTAATATCCTCTTTGTTTACCTCCTTTACTTCTTTTCCTTCATCTCCTTTTCCTTCATCTCCTTTTCCTTCTCCTTTTTCTTTTTCTTTTGCTTCACTTTCACCTTTACCTTCACCTTCACCTTCACCTTCAATTTCATCTTCTAATAAAGGATCATCATCTAATTCTTCCTCTCCATTTGGAGGATTAATTTGAACCTCAACTCCATTAATAATATCCTTAAAAATGGTATGAAGGGCACGATGATCACTCGTTTGAAGACCGGTTAAGAAACCCTTAAGATTATACACCAATAATAATAATCTTTTCCAATCCTTTAAATGAATTGTCGTTAATAATAAGGAAAGATAGGTGGCATGAGCAAAATTAATCATCCTAGATGAAAATTCCTTAATATTTGATTTATGTAGCTGTTTAATCCAATGATCTAAAGTAATTAAGAAACGTTTAGCAACCTTACTAATGTAATGATAGTTCATTTCAGAACCAGGGAAGTCGTCATTACCATCGGATAATCTAAATAATAATCGACTTAAGGTATTACTTTTTTCATAAAAGATACCATCCACAATATCACCAAAATCAACAGCTTTACCATTAATTGGGAAGATATCGATAAAGGCTAAGGTTGAATGATCTTGATTACAACCCCATATTAAAACACAATTAATAATTTCTACTGGCATATTAATTAATTTAGATAATTTTTTTAATCCATTATGCATCTTTTTAATAAATTGTCTAAATATTTGTCTTTCCACAAGAACATATTCATTTTCTAAAACATTGGCAATGGAACTACAACCATCCCAGATAGCTCTTAAACCAAGATACCATTTTAGTAATGTAATACTATGATCAATATAAACATTTTTATTATTTAATGAAGAATTGGAATTACTCTTGGATTTTGACACATTTCCAATTTCATTATTATTATCCCCCTTATCGTTACCTTCATCAATAGAGGCAATCGTATTCTTTCTTTCTCTTTCATATTCACTCCAATCCAATTTAGTGGTAGTTTCCGTTCTAGAGTAAAGCCAATCATAATTATTTTGTGATGAATTAGCCTTTGTAGTAGAAGTACTATTACTATTACTATTAGCAATAGTGTTGCTGCCGCTGTTGTTGCTGCCTCCAATTCCAAAAGATCCCCAATCTAATAAACCAGAATTTAAGGAATTCATATTCACATTATTTCTTGAAATAGACGTTGGACCCGACAAGAAACTAAATGATTTTGAAATTTCTCTTGGACGATATTGTTTCTCATCTTCTTCCTCCGTCTTCAATAAAGTATCGGAATATTTATTAATAAGATCCAAGGAAAGCATTGGACAACCCATAATTTCATAATTATTAATAGCTCTGAAAATAAGTTTCTTTTCTTGGGATGGTTTCACCGGGATTGGTCTACGAAGACTCTTATAATTATCCTTTAAATTTTGGTATAAAATTAATAAAACAGGATCTTCCGGTTTCGTTTCTTGATAATACTCAAAACCATCTAAATCAGCATAGGCATTAGAGGTCACTTTACTTCTGAATTTTTCTAATGAAATAAAAATGGATTGTAGAGTATTTTCGGAATCATTTAAGAAGGAGAATACATGATTAGCTAACCAACGATCATTATTATCAATAGCTTTTGGTAATAAATAGTTAATGTATAAATCCTTTAAGACTGGACTTTCATCCCCTTCATATAACCTACAAATGGTGATGGCCAATTGAATATCTTTTAATTGTTTTATGCAAACATTTACGGCATCAAATAATCTATCCCCTAATAAGAAGAAACCAACGGCATGTTCAAATCTTCTCTTACTTAATAAGGCAAAAGCATTCTTTAATGCAGCCTTTTGCCATCTTGGCTCGGAAAAATCATGATCAAAGAAGGCAAGCATCTTTGCACGTTCTGGATGCCATACAGCATTCTTCCAGAGACCAATGATGACCTTTAATTTTCTCATAGCCATATAGAAGATAAAACAATTATATGGATTATTTTCACCATTATTCATGTATTGATTTCTGGCAATAAGTTCAATTTGATGACGTAAGGTATTATTATTTCTAATCCATAAACTTAAACCTAAGGCTCTGGCATCTTTCCATAAGAATTTATTATTATCACCACAAGAGGCCTTACAGAAATTAATCAAGAGATCTTGAGATTCACTGTAGAAGGCCCAAGTAATATCTCTAAAATTCAATTGAGCATTAGGAGAAATAAATCTTCTGGAATAAATGAAAAGCTTCATAGCAATTAAATATCTCATACCATTTTCATCAAGTTGCATTTTTTGTTCCGTGGCCCATAACAAAATATTCACAATACCAACAAGATTCTTTTGTTCATGCTTGTTGATGTAAGGTAACTTAATTTGATAGAGGTATTCAGTTAATAACCTGGCTTTTTCATTTGTGAACGTATTTTCATCCTCGGTATTTTCCTCCTCAATAGAAGTACGGAATAAAAAGTTGTACTTTTTACTGGAGCTAACAACATTTTCATTTTCTTCTTCGAATAATGACCATAAGGGTGATGGAATATCGATGATTTCTCTATTGGCCTTCTTCATCAAATCAATATAGTGATAAAGAATATTTAAACCATCCTTAGCAACATTGTAACGACCCCATAAAATATAATTAATTAAATGTTGTGGGTGATATAATGGAAGTCTATGAGTTTTATAGTTAGCCGTTAATAATATGTTGGTTCTTGGTTTTTGAATAACTTCTTCGTTTTGTGGAATAACCCATTTATCAATAGAATAGACGACGGCTTTGTTTGCATAAACAAGTGTTCCATTTTCAAGCCATTTAATTAACTTTTCACTACCTTCTTCATAATTTTCTACTGGATAGGCTATCTTACTAAAAACTTCCCATTTAACATAGTTTGGATTATCTTCACTCTTTCTTGTTCTACATAAAATATGGATTTCCTTTTCAAAGGCAAGAGCTAAAAATTGTTGACCTTCACTAGTAAAATACCAATCCATATCATAGACTTTGGAATTTAATATTACGGAATATTGTCGCTTAATGACTAAATTATAAATATCATTAATAAAGATATCTAACTTATGAGTACCATCAACTTCCGTAACTATAGCTAAGGTATTTAATTTTGAATTCTTTGCCAGTACCACTGGATCATTAAGTTTCTTTTCAACAGATTTAACTAATAGATTTTCGGTGATCACTTTATCGGAATTGAAGAGAGTTTTTTCATCACCAATATGCCAATATCTTAAACATTTATCTTCAGTGTATGTACCAAAAAGACCAATTGGAATGTTAGTATAAGTGAACGCAGTAGAGAAATCACTTAATGAAACCAACTTAAGAATTCTACCATAATCATCTAATTCAATACAGGATTTATAAATTAAATCAATTTTATAGTTGTTTTCCTTCAATTGTACCTTCCAAATATATAAGGTATTGGATTTTGAACTTAAAGCATATAAATATGATGATTTTTTCTTAGAAAAAGTATTCATATAAATTAATGGGAAATCATTGACTTCATAAGTCAAAACACTTTGAATTGCTTTTTCAGTAATAATATAAATATCTATTTTATTATCTTGATAAACATAAATATATGGACCTTCGGTAAACCATTCAAATAATGCACCAGATTCACTGATATTAATACTTGTAACCCAATCTAAATTCATTTTAGTTTGAATTCCATTATTATACCATATCATAATTTCACTCTTTCCATCTGAAGTAGCAATATATGGAAGATTTGGATGGCAAATCAAACTATTAATAGAATTTTGATGAGCTGCCCAAGAATAAATCATTCTGAAATGAGTTTCGTGTGTACTTAAAAATACATTATATAAATCCATTTCATAGCAATTCATAATACCTCTATTATTATGTGCTACTATCATTAATTCTGGAGATGAACATAAAGCTAAATAAAATAAAAATAAAATATAAATAAAAATAAAAATAAAAATGAAAAAAAAATATATATATACACATATCAGTATGAAGATAACATTGATATAATATTAATATAATATTAATGTAATAAAATAATAAATTAATTATTTTTTTTTTTATTTGTTCAAATAATTTCATTTAAGAATTATTCAAAAAATAAAATAAAATAAAATAAAAATTATTTTGATATATAATTATTACCATTTAATTCTTGTGAAGCTGGATCACTATAGATTAATACTGGATTTTTAAAGAAATTATAATCAAGGGTTGAAAAAGCTTTTGGAATCTTAATTAAAACTACTAAATGAGGAATACTTAATGGATAGGCATTAAGATTCTAATTATTTAATTATTAATTATTATGATACATCATTCATACAAAAATTAATAATATTTTAATATATTAATGATATATATATATTAGTAAATATGTGTAAAAATATAATAATAATATATAAATAAATAAAGAGTATTTATATTATTTTTTTTTCTATTTATATATATATTCATTGATAAAAAACCACAAAACCATAAAAAAAAAAAACTTACTTGAATACCCCAAATAACAACGGTACCATCAGGAGAAACATTGAATAATAAATCTTGATTATCTTTTAAAATATCTTTTAATTCCTTTTGATTTTTATTATCTTCATCAACATCACTATTGCCATCTTGAAGTTTATGAAGCCATTTCTTTTGGAACTTATTATTTTCTATTATACTTTTGGAATTGATAGCTCTATTAATTTCACGACTATCAATCCAATGAACATAAGAAACTTGTGGTTCATTAACAGGGGTATTATTTATTGATGGAGGTAAACAGAAAGGTTCTATCATTTTACACATATAAAACTTGCAATTATTATTCTCGTCATTGCATTGAGCCCAAAGACGACAAACATTATCACGACAAGTAGTTAATAAAATATTATTCATCTTTTTACTATTTTTATGAATTTTAAATTAAAAACAGGAAAAAAGGGAAGTTTAAATATAAATAAAATACAGTATATAAAAAAAAAAAATAATATATAATATTTAATATTTAATATTTAATATTTAATATAATATTTAATATATAGAATATAAAATAATAATTAAAAAATTAATATAAAATATTATTAATATAAAAATATTTTTATGATTATTTTTTTGTTCTTTTATTATTATTAAAAATTATGAATAAAATATATATATATATATAATTCAGTTTATACCTATTTTTTTCAACAGTCTTTCTCCAATCAAAACTAATAACAGATCTTGGATGAGAAAGATATAGGAAATCAAATTTGTAAGTGTTACTCTTATTACTCTTTTCTCCAGAACTAATAGATGAATCTTTTTTATATAAAATAAAAATAAAAAATAAAAATAAAAAATTAATATATATATAATTAAATTAATTTAGTAATAATTCAATTCATTAATAATTAAAAATAATAGACATAAATTATTTTATTTTAAAAAATAAAATAAATATATATCTATTTAGTGAAATTATACTTACAGTCACTATCCACAACAGTTCTACTAAACCAAATCTTAACTAAACAATCATACTAATAATATTAATTATATTTAATAAAAAAAAAAATTAATAACTTATTTATATCTAATTTAATATTTAACAGAATTAATTAAAAAAAAAGAAAAAAAAAAAAAGTACTTCAGTTAAGGTAGCAAAGATATTTCCATCCGGTGAGAAAGAAACAAGAGTAACTTCACTTGCAGATCTTTAAATTATTAAAATTATTATAATTAATTATTATGATTAATTTAATACCATTTATAATATCATACATATGCAATTATTTTTAATAATATATTAATATCATTTTTAATATTATTTATAAATATTTTTTATTATTATTATTTTATTTTAATTTTATTTAATTTTATTTTAATTTAATAATACTAACTCTTCTTCCCATATTAATTCATATATTTTTTCATTATTTTTAATATTTTCAGGTAAAGTCACTGAAGCAGTTGTTAGAGAAGAGGTTTCTAATTCATTAGTTTCAGATTCATTAGAAACTTCTTTAGTTGATTCGGTTTTTGGAGGTACATAAGCTTTGTTTTTCCAAAGAGATAACTTTTTACTACCAGCTAACAACATTTCTAATGATATTTAATATATACATATATTATATATATGTGTATTAAAATTATTTATATATATTATTAGGAAAAAAAAATTAAAAAAATTTTGGAAAATTATATTAATATTAAAAATATATATATATTTTAAAAAAAAATAAAATAAGTTATAATATAAAACTTTTTTTTAAAAAAAAAATGATAATAATAACAATGGTAATAAGTAAATAAATAAATTTTAATGATATAAAACCTTCATTATTATTGGTATTCCAATCAACACATCTTGGATTAGTATATGGAATAATTTCTTGAACATTCCATTGTATATTCTTTATCATGATATAATATTATGGTAATATAAAAATTGAATATAGATAAAAATAAATTAATTTCTTTATTCTAATAATAAAAATAACTAGATTTATATTAATAAAATATTTATTTATTTTTATATTTACTTTTGGTCCTTCTTCATTTGGTATATAAATAATAATTGATGTTTCATAGCCTACAGCCAACTATTTGCATATATATTTTATTTTATTTTTTTAAATATATATATTAAAAAAAAAAAAATAGTAAATTAATTAATTTGTTTAATATTCTATTTTTTTTTTTTCAAATAAATAGTCAATATTTATTTGAAAAATAGTTTGTGGCCATATTAAATAATTTCAAGCTTAAAAACATACTTTTCCATTTTCATTGAATGCTAAGGTATTAGCGTTTTCATGGCTTCCATCAACTGTTAATTTTTGTATAAAGTTAAAATTTGAGTCATATATAAAAACATTATTTAAACTACCATAGGCCTTAAATTTTTTTTTAATAAAAAAATAATAAATATATAAATAAATTATAATAAAATATATCAATATCATATAAAACATTATCGTGATTGTTTATTGTACATATATAATAATATAAATAAAAACGATAGACATTGTGTATATCTCAATAAAAAAATTATATTGTAATAATAAAATAATATTATATTAAGTATATGTTACAATATATCTGTGGTCTTTATATAATAATGTATCAGAACATTTTAAACTTAAATTTTCTCTTGGTGGTATTGGAAGCATTATAATTCTATTATAAATTATTAATAAGTAAATTATGGAAAATAATTTTAAATTAATTTTCCAAAATACTGTATACTGTATATATTAATAATATATATAAATATATATACTTTTTTTCTTCTGGATAATTACTTTTTTTATTTACTTCTTTTGTATTACTTTTAATTGAATTTTTTTTTCTTTTGTTAAAGATTATTATATTTTATTATTTTTTTATTATTTATTTGTTTATTTATTTTTGCTTTGTTTTCGATAGTTTTATTGATTTATAAAAATTATCTTCACTATTATAAATTTTTTTTTTATTATTATTAAATTAATTAAATTTATAAATATATATATATATATAAATTAGTACAAATTCAAAGCTAGTTATATTTTGTAAATTTATATATATCTATATATATATTACTTTATAAATGAAGAGGACTATAGCATATGTTATTGATTAGAAAAAATTATATATTTAAATTTAATTATACTTTCTATGAAAATAGTTATATATATTCAGTTAAAAATATATATAAATATATATATAAACAGATAAAATTTAAATAAATACATATCTTTTTATTATTTTACTTACTTTTCTGTCTTTAATATATTATTTAAATAATATATATTGATATTATTACTATTATTATTAAAACGATTATTCTTTTTTTTTTTCAAATTTCAATGTAGTTTTATTTCTATAGCTTTAATAATAATTTACAATAAATTAGTATAAATAAACTATATTTCAAAAAATAATAAAAAAAAAAATATATATATAAATATTGAGGATAATATATAATAAAATATTTCTCCTTTAATTTCTATAATGTTTATATATAAATACTAATTATAAACCTTTAAAATAATTAATAACCCACTATATTTCCATTCTCATATTTTAAATTGAATAAAAAAATCATTTGAAAAATACATATATATTCAATACTATTGTGTGATTGCTCTAATTTATATATATATATATATATAAGTTTATATTTATTCTTACATTGTCTAACATTGCTGATTTTTATATTTATTCTAACATTGTCTAACATTGTTGATTTTTATATTTATTCTAACATTGTCTAACATTGCTGATTTTTATATTTATTCTAACATTGTCTAACTTTGTTGATTTATATATTGATTAAATTTAGTAATTTAAATAATCCTGATAAAAAAAATATATTATTAATTATAAAAATAAGTTCATCCTTTTTTCTTTAATTACTGTGAAATAATAAAATTACCAGATATGTAAAGCACTTTCTTAAAATATCTTTACAAAATTGTTTTTAATTTAATTCTTTATTAATTGTTACTTTTCAATATTTTTTTTTACTTATTCTATTGAAATTAATTTTAAAATATTTATAAAAAAAATACTACCCCCAATTATTTATAATTTTATTGTAATAAGTCCACTTACTTTATGTTGATAATATAGTCTTATATTTTATTTTAAGTCTTTACTATTATTTTTATTATTATAATATTTATTTATTGTTATTGATTTACTATTATAATTTTTTCCTTTATACTTTTCATTTTATTATTAATACTTTTTATTTATTTAATAAACAATATTAATAAAAATGATTTATACAAAAAAAGGTATGTAATACGTGTGTGCGTATGTAGAAGTACAAAATTACCTATTAATATATACTATATCTTTACTTTAAACTATAGTAATTAAAATATAATATTAAGATTAAGTTTTCGATAATAATATCAATTTTGACTATAAATATTTTTTTTTACTTCTACTATAATTTTTTCTTTTATAGATTTTTATTTTTCTTTTTTTTTAAAAAATGTTTTTATAATAACAATAATTATGAGAGTTCGCTTTATATTAAAAAATATATATATAGATGTAAAATTTATAAATATAAATATATATATAATTTTTTTTTTCTCTTTTTGAAATTAAAATAAAAAAAAAACTAAAAAAAAAAGTATTTTTAAAAAAAAAAGAAAAAATAAAAAAAAAAAGTTATTAATAATATCATTTGAAATTGAATAAAAAAAAAATTAAAATACATTATAATATATATTAATATATAACATAATACTAGTCTATTATATGTTTATTAATTTATTATATATTAATTTATTTAATATTTTAATTCATTTAAATTAAAATAATTCTTTAAAATAAATAAATAAATTTAATAAAATAAAAAAATTAATTACAAAGTAGAATCATCAGCAATTCTATATATAAAAATATAAAAAATATATAATATATAATATATTATTTTTTAAATTATTATTATAAATAATAATAAAAATAATAAAAAAAAATAATAATAATAAAATAAAAAAATAAAGAGGATGCTATTGAATAATATCAAAAAAGTAATCTTATTTATTTATTTATTTAAAAATTATATAAATATATTTATATACTGAAATATATATAAATTGACTTTTTTTATGTTTTTATATACATTAACTAATCACTAACTGAAATCATATTTTTTTAATTTTAGCCTATAATATTTTGAATCTCTTAATTAAAGTATGCTATATAAAAAAAAAAAAAAAAAAAAAAAAAAAAAAAAGATAAAAAAATTTTTTTTTTCAATTATTCATTTACTCTTATGGAAAGATTAATAATAATTATTATATAATATTTTATGTATAACCATATGTATATATTTTTACATCAATTATAATAAAAATATCATATAATTAGTTATAATGAAATAAAATAAAAAAAAAATGTTTCTATTATAAAAATGAGATGTCTAAAAAAAAAAAAAAATTAGATAAATTACAGTATAAATTTTTTAAAAATTTTATTACATGTTAGATGTTAACAACGTATCTGTTAACGACGTATCAAAAAACGTTTTGAGTTTATCACTAATTAAATTTTTAAATATAATTTTATATAATTTTATATAATTTTAAATCTAAACAATATCTTTCTAATTATATATTTGATTAAATATTATTATAAGTCTTCTAAATAAAAACTAAATATTTGCTCTAAAGAATAAATAATTGTTTAAAAAAAAATTTTTTAATACTTTTTACTCATGTTTGAAATAAATGTATAAATATATATAATCTTAATATACAAAAAGTTTTCAAGTTGATCCCACAAATTTCGTTAGTTTGGAATAATTAAAGATAGTATATTCATGTATTTATATATATAGTCATATATATATATTATTTTGATTTTATTGTAATTTCATATAAAAAGAATAGAATAAAAAGAATAAAATATAATAAAAAAAAATTAAAAAAAAAAAAATGAATATAGAGAATAACTAAAAGGATAGCTAAGTCCTCTTCTTTAATTATATATAATATATAATAACTAAACATAAAATAAAATAGCTTATATAAAAATAAATCAAATAAGAAGAATATATCAAACTCTAAATAATTAATATTTAAATTCCATAATTTTATATAAACATTCTTGTGCAAATGTTTTTTCTTTTTTAATTTTAAATATAAATATATTCTTTATTTGATTTTTATTTTTTTTAATTATATATATATATATTTTTTTTTTTAATTTTATTTTATTTTTTTGGGGGTTTTAATTTTTTACTTTATTTTATTATGAATTTAATTTAGTATTTCAAATATATTACATTTGATATATTGTATTGTAATTGTAATTGTATTAAAGTTTTAACATCAATTTTTATTATATATTTCATTATTAGTTATTATTAATTATTAATTATTAGTTTATTCATATTATTATAAAGTTCTATTTATATTTTTATTAATTACATTCAATATTTTTTATTAGTTATATTCAATAATATTATTACATTCATAAATTAATTTTAATATTAATAATTATTTTAAATCCACTTTATTATTATTATTTATTATAATTATTATTATTATTTATTATTACTATTATTATTATTTATTATTATTATTATTATTTATTATTATTATTATTACTATTATTATTTCTTTATAAGTATATTAAAATAAAATTATTAATTATTTTACTATTGAAGTTTTATATGAAAAAATATATAAATATAAATATATTTATATATATATTAAATTTTTAAAAGCACCTTTATACTTTAAAAAGAACTTGAATTTATTTGAAATAAATTTATCAACATTCAAAATAAAATTGACATGTTTAAATATTACATTGTTAATATATATCAAATTAAAAATACAATTATCTGAAATAGTTTTTTCTGTCAAATATTTATTAATATAAATTATTACTCTACTTTTTTTTTTTTTTTTTTTTATTTTTACATATTATTATTATTGTTGTTGTTATTATTATTACAAAATATTTTCCTTACATTTAATATAACATATAGGTAATGTACAATCAATAATATTCTGTTTAATAATTTTAAAATTGTAAGATTATATATATAAAATCTGAAAATTCAATTTCTTTCCATTGATATGAAATTTGAAAATCTAAATGATATAAAGACTTCATATCAAATTTTTTCTATCAATTGTAATTTATTTAAGCTAAAGAGGGTTATTACCCTCTTTAGCTTATTGAATCATTTTGACAGAAATAATAATCATTGACATCAATATTCTTGGAAATACTGGTCACATTCTTAGCAATAAGACCTGTTCCTATGAGAGCTTTATAATTTGTTTTTATATCAAAATATTTTAATTATTATGAATATCTAATTGTTGTTCAACTGATTTTTCAACACTTCAATGTTACCAAGAAAAAAAAAATTTTAATACTTTTTTATTAATATATTTATTATATATATATATTACATATTAAATATTAATAAAAATCATTTTTCAGAAAAATTATATATATCTATATATATATATATTTTTTTCCTTTTTTATTATAATAAAATTGTGGAGATATCATATTATATACATCTATTATGTACATATACATATATATATACATATACATATATTTTTCTTTTTTTGACACGAAAAAATAATAATAATAATGAAATAAAAACAATAAAAAAATAAAATAAAATATAATATAATAAAAGCTATAAAAATAAAAATTAATAATAATATGTATATATAAAAAAAAAACTTTTTTAAATATTATTTTTTAACCAACTTTTTTTTTTTTTTTTTTTGCTTTTTCCCCATGCTTAACAGCCACCAAAATAAAATAATAATAAATAATAATAAATAATAATAAATAATAATAATAAATAATAAATAATAATAATAATAATTAAAATAAATAAAAATTAAATAAATTAATAAAAATTAGGAATTGTGTAACATTTCATTTAATGGAGAAAAAAAAAATAAAAATAAAAAAAAAAAAAAAGAAAAATTAAAAAACTTTAAAAAAAAAAAAGTTAAAAACCTTTTTTATATATATATTTTTTTATTTTATTTTTGTATTTTTTTTTTATTTTATTTTTGTATTTTTTTTTATTTTTTTTTTTTTATTTTTTTTGTACCATTTACTCTCTTATGACTTTTGTATTTTCTATATATATTATTATATATTATTATTATTATTATTAGAATTATTTGTACAAAAATTTTATTAGCATGAATTAAAAAAAAATAATATAATTTATAGCATTAACTTTTTTTTTTTAATTGACTTTAATAAATATAATAATTAAAATAGAATTCCAAAAATTCTCAGTATCAAATGATAATCAGTAATAATGATGATGATAATACTAATTAATTGTAAATAGCTATTTATATTTTTATAATATTATAAATACAACTATAAATATAAGTATAAAATTATAAAGTAAAATGAAATAAATATATATATTTATTAAATATTTTTTTTCAAAAATTATCAATATTACATATCATGAAAATACTCATATATATATATTGTATAAATGATAACATATTAAAATAAACTAAATAAAATAAAGTTACTTTTATTATTATTATTATTTATTTATTATTATTATTTTATTTTAATAATTTATATAAATAATAATAAATAATAATAAATAATAAATAATAAATAATATATAATAAATAATAAATAATAAATAATATATAATAAATAATAAATAATATATAATATATAATAAATAATAAATAATAAATAATAAATAATAAATAATAAATAATAATTAATAATTAATAAATAATAAATAATTGAATAATAAATAATTGAGTAATAAATAAATAATATAAAAAAAAATTTAAAATATAATTTTAAATTTAAAAATAATTTTTTTTTTATTAGCGTTTATTGTATAATAGATTTTTTTTTTTGTTAAAGTTGTTTTTTTTTTTTTGTTGTGGTGGATGTTATATTTTGAAAAAATAAGATTATTATAAATAAGAAAGTATATATGTATTTATATAATAATAATAATAATTTTTCCTTTTCTTAATTTTTTTTTTTTATAAAAAAAAAAAATAAATAAAAAAAAACATAAATATAGGAAAATAGGTAGGTAAAAAATAATAATAATAATAATAATAATAAATTTTTTTATTTTTTACTTTTTTAATTTTTTTTTTTTTTTTTTTTTTTTTTTTTTTTTTTTTTTTTTTTTTTTTTTTTTTTTTTTTTAATTTTTCTTATTTTTTTACTGCTTTTTTTTATTATTATTATAATTATTATTATTATTATTATTGTTATTGTTATTATATTTTTTATTTTGATTTTTCATTTTTTTCTAATATATAAATATAGATAAAAATAATAATTTAAAAAAAATAAAATAAAATAAAATATTTTAATACATATTCTTTTTTTTTTTCTTCATTATTATTATTGAAATAAATCATTTAATTTTTTATTTTATTTTATTTTATTTTATTTTTTTCTTTAGAAAAAAAAAATATAATATATGTAAATATAATTTCTATAAATGTGAAATTATTTACTTGGTCCTGATTGATAGGTTGGAGTACTACTGGAAGAAATTTCACTACCACTGTAGGAAACTTTATTATCTGAATTACCATATTTCTTTTCTAAGTGAATATCATATAAAGCAATACCAACAGCATTAGAAATATTAAACATATTACCAATAATTGGAATGGATTCTAAAAAGAAGGCTGCAGCACCAAAGGTACACATATTCTTGAAATGACTCTTAATAAATTTCCATTGATCACCCATGCTATAAATTTTCTTTAATTCAAAGTAACGATCTATTTTATTATTTTTATTGATTTATATAGATACATTATTAATATTGTTCCATTTTTATATTGGCATATTGATATAATGATAGAGTAATATGTTGATATGTTGATATGTTGATATATTATAATATTAATATTTTGTTATATTAATATATTAATATATTGATATATTGATGAATTAATGTATTGACATATTGAAATAATTATTTTATAGATATTAAGTTTAAAATATTATTATTAATTAAATATGCATATATTGATAAAATAAGATAAAATATATATAAAAAAAAAAAAGTTATTTATTAATATTATTAAATAAATTTAGTTTTAGTTTTTAGCTTTTTCCTTTCTTTTTTTTTATTTTTTGTTTTTTGTTTTTTTGTTATTAATTTTTTTTCTTTTCTTTTCTTTTCTTTTTTTTTTTTTTTATATCTTTTATATTTTTAAATAATATTTATATTACCTTGATGATCCCATCCTTGAAAAATACCATTAAGGAGATAGTATGAAAGGGTACCAACAGTTGGAATGAAATTTAATGGAAGAGTAACAATAGCAACAAGAATCTTAATAAGTTGGAATATACGAATAGAACGACTTCATATGTATATAAAGATATTTATAATTATTGTTATTATTTACTATTTTTTAATATTTTTATCAAAATATTAATAATTTAAAAATTCATAAAAGTATATTTTACATATATATATATTTAATATTTTATTCTAAATATTAAATAATTAAATATACTTACATGCAAGAGGTAATACAATTACTATCATCTTGATCTAATAAATAGGTATAACCCTTTAATTTTAAAGTCTATATATAATTTTAATAAAAAATAATAATAATAATAATAAAATTTTAAACAAAAAAAAAAAATTAACAAATAAAGATTAAAAAAAAAAAAAAAAAAAAAAAAACATATTATATGAAATAATGAAATAATAATAAAAATGTTTATTATTAAAAATAAAACTTACATCATCAAAAGCCTTTTCATGGAAGAAAGCTAAGAAAATATTCTATACAATATAATTAAATATAAATAGTATTCTCATTAATATGATGAATAAATCCTAATGGTTATTAAAATTTTATAATATAATTCTGAAATTTAATTATAACATATATATTATGTTTATATATATACTAGGTTTAATAATCATTTAATATTATCAAATGAAATTTAAATAAATCTTTTTTACATACAACAACAATTTGATCTACAATAAAAACTTCAAGAATAATTATAATAAAATTAATGATATGGTTGAGCCAACGCCAGAAAAAGGTCAAAATTTTATCATTTATAAGATTAAATTGAGGTGTATAAGCAAAATTAAATATCAAGATTAAAACAATAACATCGATAATTAAAGCGAAGAAAATTGGTAAATATGAACTTCTTCTGAGTTGATTCTTTCTAACTAAATAAAGAATACCACGAATTGGGTATGAATATCCATTAATAATTTCAACCATCTTTTAATTTTTATATACTTTCTTTTTACAAAATATTTTATTTATTTTCTATTAATAAGGGTTACGCTTGAATTGAAAATTAATAAACTCTATGTCTTGTTAAATATCTAAAAATCTATTATTAATATATATATATATATATATATATTTCATTATTATTATGTTAAAACGTTAAAATAATATATATATATAATATAAATATATATAAAAAAAGAAAAAATAAATAAAAAAAGGATTAGTAGTTTATTTTATTTAGAGTATTGCCATTTAATTTATTATGCTTAAGAATAAATATATATATATTTATATAAAATAATAATATTTATATTATTCATAAATGTTTATATATTTTACGTAAATAAGGAAAAAATGAAAATTAATAATAATTAAAACAAATTTCTCTTCTTTATTATGAATTAAAAGAAACAACTATATCAATAATTATTGCAATATTATGAATTTTAAAAATCTTTTTTTTTTTTTTTTACCACTTACAATAGAATATAAAATGTTATGTTATTACAGTTTATTTTATTTTATTTGTTTAATTACACTATAATAAATAAATAAATAAATAGAGTCTTTTTTTTTTATTTCATAAATTTCAAAATTATAGAATTAAATAATCTCTAAATGTCAAATATATTCTTATTTATAATATAAAGATTTCTTTTCGTAAAAAAAAAAAAAAAAGAAAAGAAAAAAAAAAATTGAAAAAAAAAAATAATTAAAAAATAATAAATAAAAAAGTTTATATTTAAAAAAAAAGAAAAAAAAATTAATTTAAATAATAAATCTAATACAATTTATTTATTTATATTATTTATTTATTTTTTCAAAAATGATTTATTTCTAATATTAAATTTTTTCTCTTTTTTTTTTTTTTTTTTTTTCTTTTATATTAAAATACATGAAAGTTTACCAAATAGAATAAATAAAATGAATAAATAAAAAAAAAAATTACTTTTAATAATTTCAATAAGCTTTTAACTTATAATTAAAATAAATCTTTATACTGCTTCATAAATACATTTCTAATTTCATTCTTTAATATATATATAAAACAAACAAATATTTTATTTTACATTTATAAAACGGATGTGGTGCATTTCGGAACGTGGCTTTATTTATTTATTTACAATTATTAAAAAAAAAGAAAAAAATGTGGGACATTAAATTATGCATTTAATTTTTATTTATAAGCCATGTTCCGAAATACAACATTTCCTTATAAAACTATCCATACAATTAACCTAACCTATTGGGTTCAATAAATTATTAAACTTATTGATTATATTAAAATATATAAATATATATATATATTTTTTTGTTTTTTTGTTTTTTTTATTTTGTTTTGTTCTGTTTTGTCATATTTATGATAAATATTTTGTTGCTGTAGAGAATGAAATAAAAAAAAAAAAAAAAATTTAATTTTTATTCATTCCATAGAAATAATTTAAATTTA
The DNA here is from genome assembly GCA_016946835.1 of Neocallimastix lanati (nom. inval.). Lineage (NCBI taxonomy): Eukaryota > Fungi > Neocallimastigomycota > Neocallimastigomycetes > Neocallimastigales > Neocallimastigaceae > Neocallimastix > Neocallimastix lanati (nom. inval.). The sequence goes on from JACVTC010000056.1 coordinate 613,898, forward strand.
ATATCAAAAATTTCCATTATTGAATAGATTCTTTTAATATTGGTATTTTTATCATTGTTAGTAGTGTTAATTTTTCATTAAAAAATAGTTGACATCATAATATTATAAAAGATAATAATTATATATTAAATAAAAAATAAAAAAAATAATTATTAAATCGTACATTTATTTATTTGAAACATATTATATTTTATATATATAAACCTCTTAGGAGTACCGTTTGTATAATTTATTACTGATATAGATATTCAGTCCATTATTTTTTAATAATAATTTAAAACCTATACCTTTACTTAATTTATATTATTAGTAGTATTGTTATTTTGTTATTTTTATTAGTAATGAAGGTACTATAACAGGTATTACAAGTTAAATTTCATTAATATAATATTTGAAAATATAACAGATTAAATATATACATATATATATAAAAGAAATAAATTATTTAATTATTAAATGATAAAAGAACATGTAGTAGTATTACATGGTTAAATTTTATTAATTAGATATTCTAAAATATTCATATATATATTTATATAAATTAAATTATGAAAATAAAACGACAATTTAATTTGTCAATTATACTGAAAATAATAAAAAAAATAAAAAAATAATTATATACAAAGAAGTTTTTTTTTTTTTTTTTTTTTTTTTTTTTTCAAAAAGAAATAATAATATTTTATTCTTTAATATTTTAAATATTAAAGAATATATATACATATAAATCAAACTTCAAAAATAAAATAAAAAGTCTTTTTTTTTTTTTTTTTTTTTTTTTTTTTTTGTTCTGACCGTATAAAAAGGTGTTTATAATTTTATGTATATATGTATATATTATTATGTATAAAAACAAAACAAAACGATAAAATAGTACATAGCAAATAATAATTATAAATTTAAATAAATTAAAAAAAAAAAAAAAAAAAAAAAAAAAGAAAAGATAGAACCCAAAGAAAAAAATAATCATTTAATATATTTATTATCATTATTATTATTATTATTATTATTATTTTATATATGTGCTTTATTTTTAAATTGTATAATTTATAAAAAATAATAACTGATTAACTAAAAAAAGTGTAAAAAAATAATTTAAAAAAAAAATCTATTAAGATGTATTATTTTGAATATTATATATAAAATGGTTTCTAAATTCTTATTATTTGTATTTTTTTTTTATCAATAATTATGATTATATGATAAAAAAAATTAAGTTCTTTAATGGTATTGTAAAAAAAAAAATCCATCTATAATAAAAATTATTTTCTTTCATGATATTGTTTAATAAGAAAATAAAAAAAATATCCATTCATTTATTTTATTTAGTCTTGTTAGTCTTCTTCTTAATACCTCCCTTCTTCTTTTTCTTTAAGGAATCAAGATGTAATGCTAATAAATTAGAATAAGCATCAATAAATTTTTCAGCATTAGCTTCGGTAACCTTTTTTTTGTATTATTATTATTATTATTATTATTATTATTATTTTTTTTTTTTTTTTAATTTTTAATTATGAAATAATTATATCGAGAAAAAAAAAAAAAAGAAAAAAAAGAAAAAAGGGTAAATATTGGTTAAATTTATTATTAAATAATATATATAATATATAAATTTTTCAATTAATAAAATAAATTCAAAATTTATATAATTTATATTATTGAATTAATATGAATATCTTACTAAAGTACTAATTTTATGTTTATTTTGAACAGCTCTGAAAAGACATTGAAATTTTTCATCTTCTGAAACTAAAGAAGGATCAGCATTCTTCTTACGTAATTCTTTGTGATCCCACTTGTCTTTTTTTTTTTTTATTTGTTTTGTTTTATTTAATATTTTAAAATTAAAAAATTTCAATAATAAAAAATAAGGATAAATTAATATTGTAATGTATTTGTTACTTTTACATTTAAAAATAATTTTTTTTTTTTTTTGTTATTAATGTTTTATTGTAATTTATTGTAATTACTTCTGAAATTTATATATTAGATTTTTTAAAAATTTCGATTTTTACATCTTTTCATAGAAACATAAACAGTTCCATTTTCCTTTGTTTTTTCAAATTGATTGTTCAATTGTGTTAAAAACTGTTTAAAATTATTTATCAAAATGGAAATATCCGTAATTTTGTATAAAAATAATAATATTAATAAAAAATAACAATTTTAATTAGTTAAGTTGCTTTTTTTCTAATTAATTAATATTAAAATTATAATTGCAACAATATATTGTGTTTATATTTTATATCTATTAATATCAAAATAAAATTTTATAGATTATAACAGAAAATAATAAATTAAATTTACTTGGTCGTTGCTAAGTAAACCCATCTTATTTTTGGTTAGATTAATTTTATTATTTATTTATTTTTTTTTTGTTTTTCAGTATGAGTATAATTTATTAATAATAAGAAGAAATATATTAGTATAACTTTTATCTATATTATTATTATTTAAAATAACTATTACATCTAAATTTCATTGTAATTTATAATTAATTGTATAAATAAATAATTTAAATTTTCAAAAAATAAAAATAAAAAAAAAAAATTATTCGATTATATATTTATTAATATACAAATTTTTAAGTTTTATTTTATTTTATTTTATTTCTTTTTTGGAATTATAGTCCTCTTCCATATATTTTTTTTATTTACCTTTTTTTTTTTCCTTGAATGAATTATTGAACCTTGGAAAAATTAAATAAGATAAATGTAAATAAAAAAAAAAATTTTTTTTATGTTGTATAAACTTTTAATAAATCAATCTATTTTCTTTTTTTTAATTAGATTATCATACATATCATATGTTAATCATAAATATATTACCTTTATACATAAATATATGTTAATTTAATTATCTCTTAATAATTATTCCAATAATAGAGAATGTACATAAAGCCATAAAATGGATAGTTGTAAAATGGATTATAATTAATTACGGTCAAATCTAAATAATTAATATTTTTTTATAATTTTTTTATATTTTATTTTTTATATTTTTTTTTTGATTTGATAAAATATTAAATATAAAAAAAAAAATTTTTTTTTATATTTTTTAATTTTTTATAATTAATAATTTGTATATTTAAAAATAATTATAATAAAATATAGTCAAGATGAAACTCGTAAGGTAAAATATAATATTATAAAAATTATTTAAATATTTTTTCTTAAATAAAATAATATATATTCTGTTTAATATTATTTGTTTCTTTAAGTTTTTATAATTATTATTATTATTTTTTTTTTGATTTATATGTATTATTTGATTAAAATTATAAAAAATCTAGGATTCAAAAAAAAAAAAAAAATAATTAAAGAGATTAATTAAAATTTGTTATAAATGGAAAATTCATTATCTAAAGTTGAATATATTTAAACTATAGTTTATTTAACTAATGATATAAATTATTTTTTCAACGCAAGTAATAAAAGTTAATATAGATTTTGACATTATTTCGAAACTCCAATTAATATAACTCTAAAAAAGAAAAAAAAAAAAAAAGATGAAACAACATATAATTTTTAATAATTCAGATATTTTATATAATTGATCAGGAAAATGAATATGTCTTTTTCTTTTAATACACAATGAGAATATTAAATTGGAAATTAATAAACTTATAATTTTAAAATTCAATTGTTTGGAACTAATATTAATATTATTATTGTTTCGTTGAACCATTAATATAATATATCATTGAAAATTAAGTTTATTAAAAATTATGAAAAATTTAAAAATCCTTAAAAATATGGATTAGTAAAATAATAAGAATTTAAATGGATTTTTATAAATAACCTTATAACATATTATTTTTTTTTTCTATTAATATGCAAAAATAATTCTAGGATTTGGGATTGTTTAAAAATTAAATTTTTTGTTTTCATTTTTTTTTTTTTCCAAAAAGAAATAATAATATATTAATGTAGAAAGAAAGAAATATATTTCTAATATATCAAATCTTTTTGAAATATTTTTATTTTTAATTATAGATTTCTTATGAAATTAAGTAAGAAAAATCAAACTGTTACCATAGAACTTAAAAATGGTACTGTTGTTAATGGAACTGTTGTTGGTAAGTTTTTTTTTTTTTTTTTTTTTTTTTTTTTTGAATTTTAAAAATAGTAATTAATAGATTTTATAAATAACAGAATTTTATTAATAAATATTTTATTATATATATATTATATATATATATTTTTATTATATATATATTTTATAATTTATATATGAATAATTATCTATATATATATATATATATATATTTTTTTTTTTTTTTTTTTTTTTTTTTTATAATTTTGTAAATTTATAATTATATTTGTATATAAATAAAGGTGTCGATATGGCTATGAATACTCATTTAAAGACTGTTAAAATGACTGTTAAGAATAGAGATCCAGTATCTTTAGATTCATTATGTGTTCGTGGAAATAATATTAGATACTTCATTCTTCCAGAAAACTTACCATTAGATACTTTATTAATAGATGATACCCCAAAATCAAAATCAAAGAAGGATCCAAGATGTATGTTTTTAACAATTAAGATAGTTACAATATATAAAAAAAGATATAAAAGATATATAACAAAATACTATATAATACATATAATACATGATTTTTTTTATTATTTTATTTTTATTTTTAAATTAATATATATATATATACTAATAATTTTTTATTTTTATTTTTATTATTATTTTTATTTTTGTATTTTTATTACTTTTTTTTTTTTATAAAAAATTTAATTGTTTTATTATATAAATATAGCATTGAAAAGTATTCGTGGTGGACGTGGTGGTCGTGGCCGTGGCCGTCGTGGAGGACGTCATTTTTAAATTTGAATAATCAATTAAAAATAATTTAATTCACTAATTTATATAATAATTAATTATCATCATCAATTGTTAAATTAAATTTGATGCCTATGAATATTATTTCTTTTTCACTTTTTTTTTTTTTTTTTTTTATTAGATAGAAAAAAAAAAGAGAGAGAAAAGAAAAGGAAAGAAAAAAAAAGAAATTTATTTTTATTTATCATATATCAAAATATTTAAAAGTTTTTTATTTTGAACAGTAAATATCATTAATTATATTTAAAAATATTTAAATATATATATATAATATAAATAATATGTTAAGTTTTTTTTTATAATTTTTAATGATCTTTTTTTATTTTTATTTTAATCATTATAATCATATAATCATTATAAATTTTGATTAATCAATAAAAAAAAAAAAAAAAAAGAAAAAATATATTTTTTTATAATAATAATAATAACAAACATAATAAAAATAAAGCAATCAAGATTAAAAAAAAAAAAAAAAAATAGTAATATCTTTTTTATTTTATTTATTATTATTATTATTATTTTTTATTATTATCTTTTTTTTATATATATTTTATTAATTATTGTTATTACTACATATAAAAAAAAATTATGGTTTTTTTTATTTTATACTAAAATATTAATAAACTATAATCTTTTTTTTTTTTTTTTTTTTTTTTTTTTTCTAAGAATATATGTTCTAGTGAAATATTTATACTGATTTAATCAAAAAATAAAAATATATATTAAAATTAAGAGTTAAATTGTCCCCTTGTCTTTAAATATTTTTATACAATTATCATGGTAAAGTGTTCATTTAAGGATGCTTTTTTTTTTTTTTAATAAAAAAAAGTTGAATAAATATATATGTCAATTAAGATAACTAAATATATATATATATATATGCCTAATTTATATCTATGTCTTATTTTTATTTTATTTATTTATTTTTTTTTATTATTATTTTTATTTGTAATTTTTTTTTATGGAAATAGTGCACTTTGAATTTCATTGGGTAGATAATACCAAATGGGATTAAAGACATAATCTAGCGAATAAGGTTCAAAATTTTCTAAACGACTTGTATATAAATCAGCATATTTTTTAATTTTTTGTCCAAAGAACGTGGAGGAATAGTGAACCTTAAATATGGAGCCAAATTCCTTATTAAATAGTATACTTAATTGATAACGAGCTTCTGTACGCTCCTTTTTCCATTTTGATATCAGTTTATCCAGGTTACCAATCTTATTTAATCTTTGTGCCATACGAACAAGTTCTTCAATTTGGAATGCCCATTTCAATTTACAGTGATAATCAATGTTATTATGAACGCTGATTTCATTGGTTAATTCTCTAATAATTGCTCCCTAATATATAAATATTTTTTTTTTTTTTTTTTTTGATTTATTTTAAATAACAATAATAATAATTTAATTTGGTTATTTATAAATGCATATATATATATATGTATTATTATTATTTTTTTTTTTTAAAATTAAACTTAATATATTAATTATATAATTATATGTTAAAAAAAAAAAATATTTTTTCTTTATTAAAATTAAATGTATATATATAAATTAAATAACTCAACTGTTTTCCATCCATATTCTTCAGTTGGACCTGCTAAATCAGAATATAAATGATCACCAAAATATAATACATTATTATTTAATTGCCATCCAGTTAACCTTGCAAAATCTTTAATATTTCCTCCACTGTAAACAACTCCTGGTTCAATAGATTTAATCTAAAAAAAATTATTTTATTATTTATTATTAATATTAATTTGATTTAATTTTCAAATTATTGCATTGATCTTTCAATTATTATTATATGTGATTATAAAACTAATACTAATACTAATATAAATATTTATAAAGATGTTAATAATTATACTAATGTACTAACTACTATTATTACTACTACTACTATTACTAATAATAAATAGTGGCAATGGTATTGATAATTATAAAATAAAAAAAAAAAAAAATAAATAATATTTACTTCTTCAAATACAGGAACAGTATATTCACATCCATTTTTATCTTTTTCTAATCTGTACTTTTGAAATGGTTCTCTTGAATGATACCAACTAGGCTTTTTTGATTGTACCTTTAAAAATTAATATCAATTATAATAATTTTTTATTAAAAGACTTTTTTTTTATTTTATTTTTATTTTCTTTAATTATTATAATAACTTATAAAATTATTATTATTATTATTATTATTATTATTATTATTATCTATTATTTATTATTTATTTTTTATTTTATTTTATTTTATTTTTTACAATAATTGCATCAAATAAATTACGCCATTCTGCTGAATTCTTCGTTTGGAAGATATAGTTTAAACCATTATTACTATAATTAATAATAATAATAAAAATAATTATATTATTATTATTATTAATATTATTATTAATCATTTTAATGAATAATATTAATAATAATATTAAATATTAAATTTAGTTTTTAACTGTCATGTATAAATTATATATATAAAATAAATGATAATAAAAAAAAATATGTTAATCATTATATAAATTATTATTTATTATAATTACATAAATGAATATGGACTATTTGTTAATAAAAATAACTTCTTTTTATTTTTCTTTAATTTTTTTAAATAATTAAATAGTATGGGGTTCTTCTCTAAATATGTTCCAATGTTATTAATAATTCTTTTATGTAATTCTCCTGATTGATGTAATCCTGAAGTTACAGTTCTTAATTATTTATAAATAATATGATATTATAATTTTTTTTTTTTTCAATTTATACAATATTAATGATAAATAAATTTTAAAAAAGTATTAATTATTGTTTTATCTATTACTTTATCAAAATATAATAATTAAATATTAAATATAAAATGTAAAATGTATATTCATATAAAAGAAAAAAATAATATAAATGAACTTTATTCATTATTATGATTTTTATATATATATTATTACCTAATATCTTGATAGATAACTTTTGAATTAAATTTAATATTATTATCAATAAATATTTGAATAATATCTGATATGACACAAAGTTCTGGAATAGAAAAAAGATCTACTAAATGATAGGTATTATCATCTAAGTACTTCTGAGTAACATGGGAACCACCATGATGATAATTTTTAAAGTATTCTTGAACTTCATCTTGACTTAATATTTTATTTCCTCTATGAATCGAAGTACGATCAATTTGGAATGTAGAACTAAGTTTGAAAAATAAACAGGCATTGAAATCGCTTAATATATTATATATATATATATCATATAAATAAAATAATAAAATAAAATAAATAGATAAATAGGTATATATATATTAAATAAAACATTAATATATTAGTTATATTATAATATTACTATTTGATAAATTTTTGTATTTTAATTTATCATTACTTTCATTATATATATACTTTTTTTTTTTTTTTTGAATTACTTACTAGTGAATACCCCGAACAGCAAATTTTGGATTAAATTTACATTGTAAGATCAATTCGGGATAATGCATTTTCTTAACTAAATTTGTTAAAATCATTCCATATAAATGTGGTGCTAATACTTTTGAATACTGAGCTAAAGTATACTATTTAATTAAATAATTAAAAGTATATATTAAAAATGAAGATTTAAAATGATTTAAAATATAATAATAATAATAATAATAATAATAATATATATATATATATATAATTTATTAATATTAATAATTATGAATAATAATAATAATAATAATAATAATAATAATAATAATAATAATAATAATAATAATAAAAGAAAAAATGATTACATCATAATCAAATCCATAGGTATCAATTTTACTCATATTCACTTCATTATTAGCAAAAACGGTTGATGGGGATATATACTTTAAAGCAGAAAGCTTTCTTTGTTGAAAAAGTTCTGATGGAAGCCCTTTATTCTCACTATGAATAAAAGTTAAATTAGGGTTTGTAAACTGATAGAGCTCACTACTTAAATTATTTTCTTCACGTTTCAATTTTATAAGTGTTTTACGATATTCTTCAATACTATTTTTTCGTATTTCATATTCTTCTTTAAATTTCTGAACTAATAATTCTCTTTCTGGAAGAGATAATATTACAGAAGAAGATGATAATGAAGGAATAGGTGAAGTAGTTTTTTTTTTAACTTTATATCGAAATATTAAAATATGATAAATATATTTAATAATATTTATTTTAAAAATTATTATTAATATGTTATAATAAAGAGTTTACAATTAAATATATAAGTATATTGTTCATTATAAAATAGTGTAATAATAATAATAATAATAATAATAATAATAATAATAATAATAATAATAATAATAATAATAATAATAATAATAATAATAATAATAATAATAATAATAATAATAATAATAATAAGAGAAGTAATAATAATAATAATAATAATAATAATAATAAGAGAAGTAATAATAATAATAATAATAATAATAATAATAAGAGAAGTAATAATAATAATAATAATGATAATAAATAATAAATGATAATAAATGATAATAAATAATAACAAATGATAAATGACAAATGATAGTAATAACAGCTATAATAATAACCTTAATGAAAGTAAAGTATTAAAAACTATTACTTAATATTATAAAAATAAAATAATTTTTCTTTATCAATATAGAAATAATAATTTTTATACCTTGCATTAAATTTGAGCATGCTTTTGTATTTATAGAAGTTGCTTTTCTCTTATTTAAGATTTTAAGTTGAGTTTCTGGATTATCATTTGATTTTTTACTAAATAAATTATTTAAGTTTGTTTGAATTACAGAAGTTAATGGCTTACTTTTAGTTTTTAAAGGTTCTGCAGTAGTATTTTTAACATTTTTTGAAAATTTTCTTTTTTGTTGATTTTGTGAAATAGGTTTATATGAACTTAATATGTTATATGCTGAATTTTTCAATGTCAATTGAAACAAAGGTTTTTTCAAAGTTTGGATTAAACCTATATATATTTAAAAATATATATTATATATAATAATAAAATCAGAGATGTAATTTCAAATTGAAATTTATGAGAATATAAATATAAATATATATATATATATATATATATATATATATATATATTTTTTTTTTTTTTTTTTTTTTTTTTTTTTTTTTGTAATGAATATATATAATATATATATATATATATATAAAAAATAAGTGTAAATTTAAATGTTAAAAATATGAATAAAAACTTGAATTTGACATTTCATTGAATATTCAATAAAGCATAATTTATTATTATCGAAAGGGAAAAAAAAAAAAAAGATTTATTTTTAAATTTAAATCATAAACCTAAAAATTATTGCAATAATAATATATAATATTGATATTGATATTTAATTTAAATATTTAATAACTTACATAGGTCATCCATTTTTTTTTTTTAATTAGTAATTGAAATATTAATACAATTTCTTTTCTTTTTTCGACTTTTTTTTTTTTTAAAAAAATATGTCAATAAAATATACTAATTTTATATTTTATAAATATTAAAATTTAATATATAATTAAATTAATAATTTATTATATACAAATATATATATTTTCTTTACAAAATGGAATGTTTAACAAATGATTTTTTTTTTATATCCAAAATACATTAAATTTTATTTCCATAAAAATAAAAAAAAAAAAAAAAAAAAAAAAAAAAAAATTAAATATTAAAAAAAATATATATATATATATATTATACCATATAAATTAATAAAATTTGATCGATTATCTCCTTTTCTTATTTATTTTTTTTTTATTTATTTTTTTTTTTTATTTTTATTTATTTTGTTTAAAAAACAAAATAAATATGTAAATTATATATATCTGTATTGTTAAATTGATAGAATAATATTTTTAACCTTTCTAATTATTGAGAGAAAAAAAAAATAATTTAATAAGTTATAGTTTTTTTTTTTTTTTTTTTTTTTTAATGAATTTCATCATTTTACAACTACTACTAATAATAAAATTTATGATATAACTAATAATATTGCACATTTAATTAATTTTATTTTATTTTATCTTTTTTTTTTTAAATAGAATATAGAAAGAAAATGTAAACAAATTTTAAATCTATATAAATAAACTTTTGATATCTAAATTTATAATTCTAAAATAAATTGAATTATATCAAAAAAAATCTTAAAATAAATATTTATTTCTATTTAAATAATAATAGATTGTATATATTATTATTATTTTAAAAAAATTAAATAAAAAAAATTTTTTTTTCATAATCATTTGATATGAGAAAATTGTACTAAAAAATATGATATTATATTAATATCTAAAGAAATATATATATATTAACTTTATGATAATGTTTTTTTTTTTTTTTTATAATACATAATTATAAAAGTTTTAATGAATTAATTTATTATTATTTAATCATAGCTCAAATTTTATATATTCTTTTTGATATGATAATAATAAGATAAATAGATGTATAAAATAAAAATTTAAAATTATATCAACAATGAAAACTATGTTTCAAAAAATATATATATATATTGAATCAATGAATCAATATGAATGAATACTTTTTTTTTTTTAAATTTATATAAAATTAATTTTCTTATTACAAGTCATTTTAGTTTAACAAATTTTTATGTAATTATTTAAATATTATTTTGTTTATTGTATATTTTTTATATTTTTATTGTATATATTTAAAATAAAAATAAAAAAAAAAAGAAGTAAATTTAGTATGCTAATTTTTTTTTTTATTTTAAAGATATCTTAATTTATATTAATTAAATATAATTAAAAAGAATGAAGTATAAAAAATATAGTTATATAATAAAAAAATTTTTTATACTATTTTTATATAATTATAATTAAAATATTTTTTTTTTTTTACTTTTTTTTTTTTAATTTTTTTTATTTTAAAAATATTTAATTATAATTTACTTTTAATTAAATGATCAAAAAAAAAAAAAAAATGGATGATACATATAATCATATAATTCTATAGAGAATATTTTAATTTAAATTATGATTAAGAAAAAAAAAATTTTTTTTATTGTTTTAACTTATTTATAAATGTAAAGATCTTAATAAGGATGATAGATTAAATAAATCATATCACTAATAATAAAAAAAAATTACCATAATAATAAATAATGCTAATAAAAATCAATAATAATTATGATGTCAAGTTAAATAATAAAAAATTTAACTAATTTGTATATTTAAAAGTATCGAGTCTATTATTTTTTTTTTTTTTTTTTTATGTAATAGTTATTACGAAATTAAATTAATAATAATAATAATAATAATAATAATAATAATAATAATAATAATAATAATAATAATAATAATAATTAATCTTTATAAAATAAAATAAAATAAAATAAAATAATAAAAATAAAAAAAAAGCTATATATAAATAAAATATAAATTATATATATATTTGTACATTTATTTATATATATTAACTGAAAACTATTCTTATTTTGTATAAATTATATCTATCTTTCTAAATTAACGTAATACAAATATAGATATAATAAACAAATTTTATTTTATTTAAATGTGTTAATAAAAGTACTTGTTACTATATACGAAAATAGAAGATTCATTAATTATTTTATTACTTTATAAAATGATCTTCACTAAATCTGTATACAACATATAATTTGATAAATTTTTATCTTATATAATTATATTTACACCTTATTCCTTTATAAAGATCAATTTTTATAATTATCTTTACCTCTTATTACTTATTCCTTTATAATGAACATTTTTAATTTTTAATATTTTTTTCATCTTTTATGATACCTTTTTTTTTTTTTTATCATATTATTTAAGATTTAGAATATTCTGCTTAAAAAATAGAAAGAATAAAAAATTAAAAATAAAAACATATGTAAAGATATGTACAATAGTATTATAATTTATATATAATACGTATTTAACAATAATGCTGATATTCTTAAATACTGATTATTCATCAAAAAAGTCAAAATTATATATTATAAAACAATAAAATAAAATGTAAATTCTCTATTAATTTTAATTAATATAATTAAATATAAAATTTTAATAATATATATAATATTTTATTATATTAAATTTAAATATTTAAAAAAATAAAAAAAAAAATGTTTAATTATTTAGAGAAATTCAATTATATCCTCATTGTTATAAATTTGTTTTATAATTTAAAGAGTATCAATAATGTTTAATTTGGAAATTTTATTTTTAAACATTTTTGTATAATGTTTTTGTATTTATTTTTAACGAAAATTCAAAAAAAAAAAAAAAAAAAAAAAAAAAAAAAAAAAAACAATTAAATAAATTGACAAAAAAAATATAAAAAAAAACTTTAATATAATTTATTAAATTCATTATATCTAGCCTCAATTATCATTTATACATTTTATTAGGTATATATTTTAATATGGATAATTCATGATTTTTATTAATTAGTAATTATTCATTATTCCTACTTTTTATTAATAATAAACTATCATCTAAATTGCATTTAGTTTTAATTAATTGTATTTATATATATATATATATTAAACACAATATATAATAATTAGCAGTATATTATATATTATAATTAATAGTATATATTTTTATTATTTCTTAAAGTAGTATGATTCAATTATACAATTTATAATAAATAAAATTTAAAATATTATCTGTAATGTGTTGAGTGTTAAATATTTATTAATAATAATATATATATATAATTATAATTAGAGCTTATAAATTAGAGTCATAAATAACAATTAATGTAAGATCAGATTTAAAGTTTTTTTTTTTTTTTTTTTTTTTTTTTTTTTTTTTTTTTTTTTTAATAGTATTAATATTTTTATTTATTTAAATTATTATTTTTTATTTATTATTAATAATAACGCTTTTACATATAATTTTAAAATTTTTTTAATTTCATATAATTAATAATTAATATTTAAAAAAAAAAAAAATTAAAATATTTTATATAATTTATAGAGTTAAAATATTAAAGAACTATAATAATAATAATAATAATAATAAATAATAATAATAATAATAAATAATAATAATAATAAAATAATAATAAATAATAAATAATAATAATAATAAATAATAATAATAATAATAATAATAATAATAATAAATAATAATTATGAAGAATAAAAGTTTTAAAATAAATAAAAGTTATTTTTAGTTGGTATATATCTATTTTTAAAAATAATAATTATTATAATAAAAAGTCTTATATTATAATAAATTATTATATTTGTATTATTTCCATTTATTTTGTTTCTTGTTAAGAATATTTAAAACAAAAACAAATAAAATTCATTTTATTATTAGTTATATAGTATGAAAAAATAAAAAAAAAAAAAAAAAATTGTAATAAAATTATTTTATTTTATTATTATTTTATTATATATTATTATTATTATTATTATTATTTTTTTTTTTTTGAATTTTTTTTTTTTTTTATTTTTTTAAATTTTTTATATTATTTTTTATTTTTTTTTTATTTTCCTTTTTTATATTATTTTTTTTTTTTTTAAAAAAAAAATTAATATTATTTATATTTATTCTATACTATTTACTTATTATTATTTTTATAGGATATATCAAAAAGTAATATAAATATCTATATCTGTTTTTTTTATTTTTATATTTATAACTTATGAGAATAATAACATACAAATAACAATAATAATAATTAAAAAAAAAAAAAAAAAAAAGGAGAAAAAATAAAAAAAGTTAAAATTCAAATATTATTAAATAATTAATTTTCGAATACCAAAATAGTGTATATTTCATATTTCATTTGAAAGAAATAATAATAATAATTAAATGTTCTTTTTATTCAAAGTATTCAAATATAATTATTGGAAAGAAACAAATACCAAAATATACTTTTAAAAAATAAAAAAAATAAGAATAAGAGAATGAGGATTTCATAATGACAAAAAAATATAAAGAATATAATAACTGAGTAATAAAAAGAGAATACGGCAATAAACATATATATATATATATATATTTTTTGAAAAAAAAAAAAAAAAAAAAAAAAAGATAAATTAATATTCAGAAATAAATAAGAATGAAGAAATGGAATATTAGGAAATTTATATTTTATATAAGAAAATAATAATAATAATAATAATAATATAGAATGAAATGAAAATAAAATATATATATATATATATATATATATAGAAAAATATAAAATAAGAATAATAAAAAAAAAAAAGTAAAATATTGAAAGAGGAAAAAGAAGAAAAAATAAATAAAATACTCTTTTTTTTTTTTTTTTTTTTTTTTTTTTTTTATAAATATTTTGTGATATGTGAAACAGCCATAAAATATAGACAAAAATAACTAATATATTTATTCTTATATATAACAAATTTATATATATATTATTATTATTTATAATAAAACACAATTAATATTATTTATATATGTATAATAATGAACGTAAAAAAAATATATATTTTTCAACAAAAAACTTTACTATCAAAATAATAATAATTTCAATAATAAAAATATCAAAAAAAAAAAAAAATATATATATATATATATAACAATATTGCACAATATGAATATTTATAAAATAAAAAAAATAGTGACAGTAATGAGAGAATATAAACTTGTCGTTCTTGGATCTGGTGGTGTTGGTAAATCTGCATTGGTATGTAAAACTTTTTTTAAATACTCAAAAAATAAGTAAATTTATATATTAGCAGAAGAATAAAGAAAAAAAGAAAAAAAGAAAAAATAGTAATAAAAAAAAATAGTAATAAATGTATAATACATTTAATTGTAAATATACGGAAGTATACATATTAAAATTATCAAGATAAATTATTACCAATAAATATATATAATAATTTCACGAAAAATAAAGAAATGATGAAAAATAAAAAGTATAAAAAAAAAAAAAAAAAAAAAAGAAAGAAAAAAAAAAAAATTATAATTTGCTTCTATTAATTACCGAAATATAATATATTATATAAAAGAAGAGCAAATATAAAATAGTAATATATATTTATGGGAATGAATAAAGAATTATATATAAAAAAGAAAAAGAGTAGGAATATTCAATATTAATATAAAAATAAAGAAATTATTTATTTATATGCTTATCGGAAATTAAATTTAAAAATTTAAAAATAATTTTTTATATATATATACTAATAATAATAATAATAATAATAATAATAATAATAATAATAATAATAATTTTATTATTATTTTTAATAATTAATTTTTTACAAATAAAATAATAGACAGTCCAATTTGTACAATCTATCTTTGTTGAAAAATATGACCCAACTATTGAAGATTCATACAGAAAACAAGTTGAAATTGATGGTCAGCAGTGTATGTTAGAAATCTTAGATACAGCAGGAACAGGTAAATCCTTCTTACAAAGAATAAACAAAGAAAATTGATATATATATACATAGACTTTTTTTTTTTCTTATTAACTAAATAAAATATATATATATATATATATTTGAAATATTATAGAACAATTTACTGCTATGCGTGATTTATATATGAAAAATGGTCAAGGTTTCATTCTTGTCTTCAGTATTACTTCACAAGCTACATTTAATGATTTAATGGAATTACGTGATCAAATTTTAAGAGTAAAAGATTCAGAAAAGGTAAAAATAATAAAATATTTTTGGTATATGTTATAATAAATCAATTATAAAAATATAATTAATTGGCAAAATGAAGAAATATGATGGCTGTTACATTTAATTTTAAATAGTAATACCAAAATAATAATTATTATTAAAATAGATAATAATAAATTAAAATAATAAGTACACAAAATATAGTTTATAGTATATAATAATATATTATTTGAAAAAAAAAATATATATATATATATATAGAAAAATTTTAATATTAAAATTTAAAAAAAAAAAAAAAAAATTATATTATTTGAAAAAAAAAATATATATATATATATATAGAAAAATTTTAATATTAAAATTTAAAAAAAAAAAAAAAAAATTATATTAAAAATTAATTATAAATAAAAAAATTTCATTAATTATATTAAATAAACGAAAAAAAAAAAAAAAAAAAAAAAAAAAATTAAAATAGTACATTAAAAAAAAAAAAAAAGTTAATATATAATTACAATCATTAAAATGTATTAAATATTATATGTATATGTATAATAATAAATAAGGTTCCAATGGTACTAGTAGGTAATAAGTGTGATCTTGAAGATGATCGTGTTGTCCAAAAGGACCAAGGTACAAAACTTGCAGATCAATGGGGCTGTTCCTTCTTTGAAACTTCAGCAAGAAAGAAGATAAATGTTGATGAAGTCTTCTTTGACTTAGTACGACAAATTAATAGAAGCATGCCTGAAAAGGTAAAACTTATAATAAAATTTTATATATATTAGATGTATATAAATATATAAATTATTAAAATAAAATTTAAAAAAAAAAAAAAAAAAATTGATATATATTTTATATATATTAATAATTATAATTATATAATTAATTAATTAGGATAAAAATAAAGATAAGAAGAAGAAGTGTACTATTTTATAAGCAATCCAAAATATTTTTATTTAAGATTTAAAAAAAAAAAAAAAAAAAAAAAAAAAAAAAAGAACCAAAAAAAAAATTATTATTATAAAAACATATTATGAATAATATTATATTTATATTTTTTATAGTACTACTAAACATAAAATAGATAAAAAAAAAAAAAAAAAAAAAAGTCCATGATTTATTTAATTTTCAAATATTATTATAATAAGATATAAAGTTATTCAATTATATATAAAGAATAATAATAATATTATTATATAAAAAAAAAATCAATTAAGTTAGAAAACAAAATAATAATAATAATGAATCTAATTATTATTATTTTTCTTTTATAGTTTAAATAAATAATTATATAAATAATTAATAAAATAATTAATATATATATATATATTTTGTATTTTTTTTTTTTTTTTTTACTAAATATATTTAAATAATTTTTATTTTAAATTAAATAATTATATATTATATAAAATAATAAAATAATAATTTTAAAAATAATAATAATAAAAAGAAAAAGATTAAAAAAAAAAAATAAAAATAAAAATAAAAATAAAAAAAAAAAAAAGGACAAAAAAAAAGAAAATAAATTAAATTAATAAATAATCTATTTAAAATTTAAAAAATATCTTAAATAGTTGATAAATATTTATATATATCTATATATGAAAAGAAAAAGAAAACGAAAAAAAAAATATATATATATATATATATATTCATAATAACTATATAAAGTACAAAGGAAAAATTAATTATACTTTTGTATATATATTTATTTATATTTACAATTGTTTTTTTTTTTTTTTCTCTTCTAAAAAGGAATAGTTATAGTTTTAAATTTCAATATATTGTTCTATTCATTTATCAATGGGATAAATATATATATATATATATATATATATTATCATCTTATATAATTTAGTATAATTAATAATATTAGAGTTATATTTAATTAGGTAATTCTATTTTTTAAAAATACTTTTATTGTTAAAAATAGTAGTATTAGTGATAGTGAAAATAATAGTATCATTACTAATAATGTAGTGAATAGTTCAATTGGTGAAAATCGTGTTAATTTAAGTAATTTTCTGAATAATGAGTGTGTAAATATATATGTGATGTGGTACCCATTATATATAACTTCCTTCTTGGTGGAAGAGATGCAGACATTACAGACATTATTGATTTAAATTTATAAAAAGAAATGGGATGTTTTGTTTAAGAACCAAAATCATTTCTGGTGATTATTCAAAAACGCCATTCATGGTGCGATCTGCGGCTCTCTTTACAGAAATTATACCTCAGGCCAGTACTTGACAAGAGTTGCTATTCTGAAAGTATAAATGCAGACTAACCAGGAGCGTCAATGTTGAAAATGCAGTAAGACAGGAGAGCAGGGCCAATATCTCTGAAGAAAAAGACCATTAGCCAATTTTAACCCTAATCCATTAAGAAATGAGGTTCGTTGCATAGGAACTTTTTTCTAAATTTATTTATACACTTTATTTTTGAATATAACCTATTTTTTTATTTCACATTACTATTTTAAATATTATTAAGTTTTAATTGGACAAATAATATTTATTTATTTTATTACTTTCGTATTTTTTTTTTTTTTTTTTTTTTATTTTATATTAAAATTAAAAATATTTCTGTAATTAATAAATGATGACTAATATATTATGTCTAATAAATATAATGAGGATTAAAAAAAAAAAATTTTTTTTTTTTTTTTTTTTATATCAAATTTCAATTCATAATGTTATGGGTAACAGAAAGAAAATGAATAAAAATTCAAGATATTCATAATTAAAAAAAAAAAAAAAAAAAATTATTTAGAAAATTAACAATAATATTAATAATATTTAGTATTTAAATTATTTTTTTCATTAATAAAATATTTTAATTATATATTTTTACTATTTTTTTTTATTAAAATTTTTTTCTTTTTATTTTATTTTAGTATATTATAATAACCAGAAAATAATTACTAATTTTTTTTCTTTTTTTTTTTTTTTTTGCTTATATTACTTATGTTTTTGAATACATTGATAATATTTTTAATTTTTTTTTTTTTTTTTTTTTTTTTTTTTTTTTTAATAAAAAGTTACAAATAACATATTAGATATAATAGATTTTGATAAAAAAAAAAATTTATGAACCACAAAATAATTAAATGAAAGAATTAAAAAAAAAATAATAATAGTAGTAATAATAAATAAATAAAAAAATTTGATATAAATATATATATTTTTAACTTTTAATTTTATATATATATATATATACTTTTCTATAAATTATTGATAATTTAATATTTCTTTTTGAACTTTTTTTTTTTTTTTCTATAATATGGAGTTTTAATAGGTTAAATAGAACCTCTTATATACTATCCTTTATTTACAAATTACATAATATATTGTTTATAACCATTCATACCACGCCATCCACGTAATTCAAAATGATTATTAATCCAGTAGAGGGCTACCTTTTCGGTTAGGATACCGTAAAGTTTTGGCATCTCACTAACCAGTAGTAGCTTTCCTTCATTGGTGATTTGACTACAACTGTGGATTCCAAGCCATTCTAACTGTTGACCATAGCCATTTTCAATGAAGGTCTTCTTCAAACCTTGATCCGTTACACTGGAATATGAAATATCTAATATTTTTAAATTTCTACATTGTTCCGTGATTTCATTCAAGAGGGTATCATCGGCGACCCATGACAATTGAAGTACCTCTAAATGACTGAAGAGAGCAATACAGTGGAGATTTCCAAGAGAACAGGATCTCAAGTGTGGACCTAAGAAAAGTGTTTTCCAATTTTCTGTATTACCATGTGTTAATATGGTTTCAAAAAGTTTTAAGGTAAGGTCAGAAGAAGTGACGGCCATTTTACCATTGGTAGAATTTCTAGGATTACTGAGATTACTGTTAAGAGAAACGGATCTTCTACCAGCAGGAGTGGTATTAAGATTTGAAGAGGTGAGGGGAGCCATTTCATTAGGACTATCTAAATTTAAATTGCAAAGTTTTGGAGCAGAACGTATTAAATTTAAAACTGTTTTCGTAGTGGCTAAACCTCCACTTCCACGACAACCAAAGTATTTAAGATTTGAAAATTTAAATGATCTTTTAGAAGTAATTCTATCTTGATTTTCTTCTTCATTTTGATCTTGATCGGTATTATCTTGACCTTGATTTTGTGATTGTCCCTGTAACATTTCAAAACTTTTATTCATATCAATTTTTTCTTCTTCCTCTTCCTCCTCTTCCAACTCGAACCAAGCCTCTGTTAAATCCAATTTTTCTAATTTTGGACATTTCTGAGAAATGACAATCATCGTATCACGAGTGACCATATTACTACAGAAGAATCTTAAGGATTTAAGGTGAGAAGGAAGGGATTTCACTAATCGACCCATTAATGACTTGGCATTATCATCATACCAACAGGAACAATGATCGGTACAGAAGCCGAGACCTAGATAGTTTAGAGAATCACAATGTTTTAAATAATTTAAAAAGGTATCAATTTCTAAGGTGGTTCTCTTATGAATTGTGGTGACTTCCAAGTGTTTCAGTTGTTTTGATGGTATATATTTCAACATGGTATTAAGGTTAGGCAAAGCGATATTTACCAACTTTAAAACTTTTAAGTTGCCTCCGATGGCACAATTAATAATATGTTCTTCGAAAATTTGATCAGATTGGAAGGAATTATTTCCTTGTCGTGGACTCAAAGTACCGCTATTTAAACTACTTCTTTTCATTGCTCTCGTTAAAGAAGTATTAACATTTAGAGAAGAGGATGTAGTACCACCGGAAGCACCAGTAGCTATTGGAAGATTTAATAGTTCTGATAAACTACTATTACTATTATTGCTGTTATTGTTGGTATTATTTTCTGAGGAGGAGAAAATGGTAGGAGAGGAGAGAGAGCTAGAATTTGTTGGAGAGTATGAATTTCTCTTGACTCCTTCCAAGGGTGAAACTGGTGTAGGTTCATGTGTCATTTTTTCCTCATTTATAGGATAATTAAAGAGTGAATTAGATAAAGTAGATAAGGTGGAACCTATGGAAGCTTCAGAATCTCTTCTATTATTTAATCTTGTTGATGAACTGTTGGATAAATAGCTAGAATTTGAAAGGGTAGATTGTAAAGATAAACGTTGTTTATTACTAGATTTATGAATTGGAAGATAGGAGGATGAAGTAGATGTGGGAATTAATTTATTCATATCAATATGAGATATGGAAACAATTAATTCTTGAATAAGACCCTTATACTTCAAAGGGATGGGTGTGTAATTACTATTACTGGAGCAAAGTTGACAAGTCTTACCACATTTTTTCATTTTTAAACAAATTTTGAAATTATTTTCATTTTTTATGTGGATTTTTGAGTAGAGTAAAGGAAGAGCAATGGAAGCCCAACGTTTACAAACCAAGGAAGCATTAAATAAATCATTTGAAGATTTCATATTTAATAATATATTCATGATGACAGCTGAAGGCATATCTGAAGTATTTGTTGGGACAAAGACATTGCTATGGACTTCTTTATCATCAGTATTTTTCTTTAAAAAGAAATCACCTACTTTATATAGGAGAGAAGAAATATTGTTATCTTGTTTTGCATTATCCGTTCTATATCTATCATTTAAATATTTAGAGACTGTAAGGATGGAACTTGCTCTCTTTTGAGAAAGTGGTGTTTTCACAGGTGAAGGATTAGTATTAGCATTTTGAAAATTTGTCTTTACTGGTGATCTTTTTTCTATATCATCGGTACTTTCAGACGATAAAAATTGTTTCTTAAAATTATCGAAATCAAGATCTTTTCCGAATTGAATATCACTACCTAAATCCAAATCAAGTTGAAGTGAAAATCTATTTTCAGCCATGGCTTTATATATATATTTTTATATTCTATTTATTTAAAAAAAAAAATAAAATAAAATAAAAAAAATAATAAAAAATTTAAATAAAATAAAATGTTTATATATATTTTATATATATAAATAAAAACTTATTTTGATAGTATGAAATGTATTAAACAATTAATCACTGACAATTGTTTTTTAATTATTAATAATTATTTTTTTTATTATAGCAATATTGACAATAACAACTGTTGTTAAATGTTTCTATAAATAATGTATATATATAATTTATATTTCGTAGTTTGAAGATTTTTGTATATTTGATTGTGAAATAATATTTGATTTTTATCAATTAAACAATTGTATTTTAACAATTTTTCGTTATCTTAAATTATATATATTATTATTTATTTTTTTTTTTTTTTTTTTTATTACTTATTTTTGTTTATGAAATTATGAAATTGTATATAAATATTTATTTCTCTCTATAAAAAAAAAAACTCTAATTTATATTTTCATTAAATTTCATCTTTTTTTTTTTATATTATATATGAAATAATAACAAAAAATAATATTATTTATTTACTAAATAATTTTTTTTCTATTGATAATTTTGATAATTTTGGTATTTAAATAATATGATTATTAAGATTACTAGGATTGTTTTTTCTATGTTTTTTTTTTTTTTTTTTTTTTTTAATAATAATAACACAATTTAAAAATATAGATTAATATTATGTTATATATATATATAATATAACCTTTACTTTTTTATGTTATATGATTTCTATTTATGTTTTATTTATTACTTTTTGACAGAAAGTAATTATTTAAAAAAATTATAAAAACTATAAATTAACTTTCTATTATTTATCTTTTTATATATAAACATATATTTTTATAATTTTAATAAATTTTCTTATTTTCTTTATTTTAATTTCTTTTAAAATTAATATTTATATTATCTTAAAATCTATATAACAAATAGAAAAGAATAAGCTATATTTTTAAAAACAAAATCAACTCTACTCTTTTACTATTTGTTTATACAAAAAAAAAAAAAAAGACGAATAAAAAAATTAAAAAAAAAAAAAAAATAACATAAAATAAAAAATAAAAAATAAAAAAAAAAAATACAAAATTCATTTAAAAAAAAAAACTTTAAAAAATATAAAATATATTGTATATATTGTATATATATTAAAACTATATTCAATATATATAAAACAAATTATTTTATATATTAAATAATTTATTAATAAATTAGTTTAATATAACAAAATTATTATTAATCTACAAATTTTATATTTATTAATAAAAATTTCCATTTATTTATTTATTTATTATTATTTATTATTTATTATTTATTATTTATTATTTATTATTTATTATTTATTATTTATTATTATTATTATTATTATTATTTATTATTTATTATTTATTATTTATTATTTATTATTTATTATTTATTATTTATTATTTATTATTTATTATTTATTATTTATTATTTATTATTTATTATTTATTATTTATTATTTATTATTTATTATTTATTATTTATTATTTATTATTTATTATTTATTATTTATTATTTGTTATTTATTTATTATTTGTTATTTATTTATTATTTATTATTTATTATTTGTTATTTATTTATTATTTGTTATTTATTTATTATTTATTATTTATTATTTGTTATTTATTTATTATTTGTTATTTATTTATTATTTATTATTTATTATTTGTTATTTATTTATTATTTGTTATTTATTATTTGTTATTTATTATTTGTTATTTATTATTTATTATTTGTTATTTATTATTTATTATCTATTATAATTCTCTAAAACAAAATAATGGAATTGTTAATTCGATGAAAAGAATAACCATTATTTAATTATAATTATATAATTATCATTTCTATCATTATTATCATTTTACTATTTACTATGTTTAATTATTATTATTATTATTATTATTATTATATTATTATTATTATTATTATTATTATTATTATTATTATTATTATTATTTTTATTTTTATTATTTATTAATCTCTTCTATAATTATTAATTATTGATTATTAATTTGTGTAATCATAAATTTAAAAAAAATAAATTTTTATAATTTATATAAAACTATAGCTATTATTATTAATTAATAATGAATAAATACAAATTTAATTAAAGTTTTATAATATTAAATATTATATAAATTTTATTAATAAATAAAGTTTAATTCTTATTTATTTTATTTTATAATATTTTAATATTTAATATTTATTTTTTATTTTTTTATATATTTAATTTTTAAATATCAAATTCAATAATAAATCAATATATTATTTATACTAAATTAACATTATATTGATTATATTGATTTCAATTGAAGTTACAACTAAATAATAAATATTATCTTTTAATAAAAATTAAACTTTATTTTTTTATTTATTTTGAAAGTTTATTTAATATAAAACAAATTTTAATTTTTATTTAACAATTTACATGGTTTAATACATTACAATACATTACAATACAATAGATGATTATTTATTTTTTTTTATTTTTATTTTTTCAATAATCAAATAATAATATTTAAATAATAAATATTAAATAATAATTTGTTTTATTTTTTTTTCCTTTTATGATTATACATATATTAGAAATTGTTTTGTAAATATTAATATAAATTATATTATATATATATTAAATAGTATGCAATAGATTTTGAAATGGTTAAAAAAATTTTTTTATTGATAAATGAATTTATTTATTTATTTATTTATTTATTATTTAGTATCAAAAAATAGGAAGTTTAATAATACTTCTATTAAAAATATAAATGATATATCTATATATGAATATTTATATGAAACTAAATATTTTTATATATTAAATCTTTTACTATATTTATTATTAATACCGAATAATAATTTAGTAAATAAAGATTTAAGGAATAATTAATATAAATAATAAATAAATAATAAATAATAAATAATAGATAATAGATAATAAATAATAAATAATAAATAATAAATAATAAATAATAAATAATAAATAATAAATAATAAATAATAAATAATAAATAATAAATAATAAATAATAAATAATAAATAATAAATAATAAATAATAAATAATAAATAATAAATAATAAATAATAAATAATAAATAATAAATAATAGATAATAAATAATAAATAATAAATAATAAATAATAAATAATAAATAAGTAATAATTGAATAATTGAATAATTGAATAATGAATAATAAATAATAAATAATAAATAATAAATAATAAATAAGTAATAATTGAATAATTGAATAATTGAATAATGAATAATAAATAATAAATAATAGATAAATTTAAAATAAAAAAAAACAAAGGTTAAAATGAAAATAAAATAATTTAATAAATTTTATATAAATAAACAAAAATTTTTGAATGGAGTTTAATGAATGTTTCCTTATTTAGTAACTAATTTAAAAAATAAAATTGTAAATAAAAAAAAAAAGATTCAAAAATATTTTATAAAAATAGTAAAAAATATAAATATAATATATATTTATAAATAATATTTATATATTTATAAATAATATTTATATATTTATAAATAATATTTATAGATAAATTTGAATTCTTTCAATTTATAACTTTGGACCTTATTTTATTGTTGGAAAAGTTTATTTTATTTATGATTTCTATTTTATTATAGTCATGCTATCTCTTAGTTTTCGATTTTTCTTTCTTGTTTTATATTTACATAAAGATAGGTTATAAGTTATTTCATAATTTTTTAGCTACTGTAATAATGCTAATTTAGTATCTATAAAATTAATTAGAGTAGATTAATAAATTATGTTAAAATTATTATTTTTTTAAAAAAAAAGAAAAACAAATCATCAAAAGAAATGATATTATTTCTTTATATGAAAGTTAAATGATTATCATACTTTCTTAAACATTAAACATTAGGTACGATAACTACCAAAGATCACACAGTCATATTGGTTAAAGTTTACCTTGGTTTATATTTCAATCTTATTAATATTAATATTAAATTTTTTTTAAATAAAATTTATTAAATATAAAAAAAAAATAATTTCTTCTTTTTTTTTTTAAATATAAATAAACAAATTAAAATAAAATAAAATAAAAATTATATTAAAAATATAATTATTGATAATATATTACACACATATAATAACTTATATATAATATATGTACAATTCAATTGAAATTATTTAACAATTAAAAAAATAAAAAAATTAAAAATTTAATTTAAATATAAATGAAATTATTAAATTAAATTTTTTCTTTTTTATTTATTTTAAATTTTAATTTTAATAGTTTTCAATTTATGTAAATTTTATTATGTGTAATGTTATTTATATATTAGAATATAATAGAATATATAATTGTAAATTAAATATGAGTTTAAAATGAATTTCAGCCAATCATAAATCTATATTAAATATTGTTATTGTACACAAATTTAATTTTTTTTTAGTATTTACCAAATATTCTGAAAAAAAGGGTTGAAATTTATTTAAAATCTAACCTTTTGAGTCTAGAATATTTTGATACCAATAAAAGTGAAAATGAATATGAAAATGAATAATATGGAAATAAAAATAAAAAATAAAAAAAAAAAATGAAATATTGAATATCTATAAATTGTGAAATATTTTAATAATGAAAAGAAAGATTATACAGAACATTATCCTATAATTCTATTTATTTAAAAATTTTAATAGATTTATAAAAACCAATAGCAACAATTGCTTTTTTTTTTATTATTTATTATTATTGTACAACTATAAAAAGATCGATTTTTGGAATCAATTAGATTTTATTTATTTATATTTATTTATTTATTTATTTATATTTATTTATTTATTTATTTATATTTATTTATTTATATTTATATATATTTATTTATATATATTTATTTATATATATTTATTATTAATAAAATTCCGTTTTTTTTATCCTTTTTAAGGAAATTTTTTATTAAATTATTGATATGCTTCATAATTTATTAATTTTTTTATTTAATCATCTTTTAAATAAAATGAAATAAATATAAGAATGATGAAATATTTCAATAACTAAATTATTATTATTTTTATTATTATTATTTTCTTTTTTTTACTTTTTTTACACTTTCTTTACTTATTTATATATTAAATATAAAAGAATAATATAAGCCATTATCCATTTTATATTATATATATATTTTTTTATTCTAATAATTATAAATAATTATAATTATTTATCTATTTTTATGTTTACATAGATTAATGGTATGAAATAAATTTATATTTAAAAGATTAAATTTTATTTAATTATATTATATTAATTTTACACGTTACATGAAAGTCACGTTTCATTTTGTTATTTTATTTCACATGGTTTCCTAATATGTTTCTCTTAATTACTCATAAATTTTAAAATTTTATTAATAAATAATAAATAAATAAATAATTAATTAATTTATTATTTATTATATGTATATCAAATATAATATATTTATATATATTTTATATTATATTTCATATTGTATCATTTATATTTTTATATATTTATTTATTTATTTTATATTTATCTATTATTTAATTTTATATTCAATATTTATTTATTTAATATTTATTTATTTAATATTTTATATATATATATTTTATTATTTAACAAAAATTAATTTAAAGATTGTTTTTAAAACCAAATTTAAATAATATTTATATATATGTAAAATACTTATTATTATCATTTTTTGGTATACCAAAAAAAAAAAAAACTTTTAATATATAATAAATATTATATAAATGATTAAAATCTTTTTTTTTTTTTTTTTATTTTAAAGAAAAAGGTAAAAAAATAAATTAATAAAAAGTATTCAAAAAAAAAAATTAAAAATACAAAAAAAAAATAAAATAAAAAGTACAAAAAAAAAAAAATTAAGTTACAAAAAAAAAAAAAAAAAAAATTAAAATACAAAAAAAAAAAATTAAATTACAAAAAAAAAAAAAAAAAAAAATAGTAAAAAATATTAACATCATCAACAAAAAAAATTACATTAAGGGGCGTTCCGGATTTGAACCGAAGACCTATTGATCTGCAGTCAATTGCTCTACCGCTGAGCTAACACCCCTATGCTCATTTTTTGGTAAAAATTGAATAGAAATTGTTATTTTAGTTAAGCTTACAAAAACCTAACCCACTAAATAAATTTATTGTGAGGGTGGTGCGTTTCGGAATGTGGCTTTAAAAATTTTTACATAAATTTTCATTTCGGAATGTGGCCTATATTATTTT